>JAGFMF010011573.1:1210100-1300764 GCA_019455555.1 Galemys pyrenaicus
CCCCCCTGGCCGGCAGCAGGGATCGAACTCGTGCTGCAGTGGCTGCGATCCGCTTCGTAGTGCGTTGCTTAACCCACTGCGCCACCAGGGGAGGCCCAGCTTTCTTCTATTCTTAAAGACTATTTTTAAATGACATAATTATGATCCTATTTCCTCAAGTTATTAATTTTAGGCATCCTGTCATGACAGATAAGAGTCTTCTCTTACACCACCTTACCTCCCTTACCAACCTCTTATTATATGTTACTATTTTTAAACCAATATTTAGTATAAAATCACTATAATCACGTAAACACTATTTACTGTAGAGCTAAAGCATATGGTGTGCTGTATCTCCCTCGCCTCCCTCCAACTCCTTTTTTAATAGTGGTTTTTCAATTGCCATTTTTTTCACTTGCACCACTGACTAGCCACATATCTCCTACCTTGTTCCCATCCAAAATGCTACATAACATGAACTGAACTACTGAAGAGTTCCCCCTAGAAGACATCTGATTCAGGTCACTATGTTCTCTCACTCCCATATGGGCTGCACAGCTAGTTACCTCAGAATCCTTTCTGCTGCTTTATTGGCTTGGTTCCATTTTCTCTTTCCTGTTCTCTCCTTTTTTATTTTATGCTTTGATTTTGCTGAAGTCCTTTCTTCAGTGACTCCTTTTGAAAGAGTGCAGATAAGGTAAAATATCTCACCTTCTGCTTCTCTCAATATGCCTTTATTCTATCCTCATCTCTGAATGATAATTTGAGAATGAAAATTATTTTGCCTCATCATTTCTAAGCTATCACTCCATTGTGCTTGAACTTATGATAGTATTTCTTGAGGAGTCAATGCCATTCTCAATCCCACTTTTTTTTTTTAATGTGACCTAATGTTTTATATTGGAAACTTTCAATATCATCTTTATTTCTGATGCATCATTGTGGGTCTCTTCCCAGTTAACATATTACACAGTTGGTGACCCCTTTTAATCTGGAGACTGACAGCCTTTTATTTTATTATATGGAGTTTTTTATATTGTTTTTTATTTTTGGGGCTGTTCCTTCCCTACAGTTTCTATTGATTGTTGTCTGGAATCCATTCCTGATGGATGTAGGACTTCCTAGTTCGATGTTTATACTTTATGTTTTCTGCATTTTTCTTTGTTTACTCTTGAGAAATTTCCATGACTATATCTTCCATCTCCTTGAATTTTCCATTTAATATTTTTAATTCCTAATATTCTTTATCTTTGTTTCTCTTACATATGCAGTCTCAAAATCTTTGAGGATTCTCAATATAGATTTTGCTTTCCTTTATAAAGTTCTTTTGTCCCCTGAACACTTTGATTTTCTTAAAAACTTTTCCCAACCCTGACAATCAATGGGATGACAAATATATCAGCCAAATCATTTCCACATCCACCTTAGATTATTTTTTAAATGCATCTTTTTAATATTCTTAAATTTTGGAGATGACTTAACTGTCTGCTTGTCTTCTAGTACTTATATTTGAAAGTGGGGCATTACAAAATGTGATTAAAAGAGTGTAAAAATTTGAACTTTGTCATTTTTTAAAGATTTATTTATGCACACAAGCGCTGGGGACAGGCCAGAGGTGCAGGGGGTGAGAGGATTCACCAGAGACAGAGTGGGGAACAGAGCAGGCAGATAGGCTGAAATACACTGCTGAGGGGGACAGGGGTGAGGGAGGAGAGGTCTGCTATGCCATGTGGGTCCCCTCCCTGGCCAGGGATTGAACTCATGCTGCAGTGGCTGCAGAAGTCCCACAGTGTGGCGCTCAACCCCTTATGCCACCAGGGAGGCCCTGAACAATGTCTTTTGTTAGGTTTTATGTTATTGCTTTTCAGCAGAGATTCAGTCAGCCTCAGAATGGCAGTTTTCTAGGTCTACATGGTTTATCTCCAGTATCTCTATTTCTATGTTGGTACTGAACACTTAAGATGCCAGCATTCTATACAAAAATGCAGTGGGAATGGGGATTTGGATGTCTTCTGTCAATTAATTCCCTATGGAAGACTTCATCTCCCTGTCCTGCCTCTGCCATTCTGGCTGTCAGTGAGGTTTGAGTGTCTCTCAATGAAGCTCTGTAACTGGGGATGTGAGGGTTGCTGTGTAGGGATGAAAGATTTCTGAAATTCTGCTTGTGACCACTCAGGGTAGGATGGACTACCTCACATACAAATCCAAATCTTCTTTTACAGCTCCTCACCTTATCCCTACCCTCACATGTACCAGCTGGTTGCATGGACTTCCACAGCACTTCCAGTTGGTTTTTAGACTTTGACTTTTCCACCCAGATCATCAGTTTCCATTTTTTCATTCATTTTTTGCCTTACAAAATGTTAAGTTCTCTTATTTATGAATATTCCTTCCTCCACTCTTGTAATTTTGATTAGTTTAATCCCTCATCTTAGTTGTTTCTTGGGAAGGAAAAGTGATAAATGTGGGTAGAAAACTGCCTTCCACATTTTTCTTCTCTCCACTAGCATATGGCTTTATTGGGATCCCTAATTCTAAGAGTGACTCCTGACTGCAGAGGTGAGCATAAAACTCAGTGCTGGTCAGATATATATATCTATATCTATATCTATATATATATCTGTATCTATATATCTATATATATATATAGATATAATTTTTTTCAAGTGTAGATATGACCCAGGAAGGGGTAATCTGATGTTTTTGTGCTGGAGAGGAAGCATAACCCTTTTTTAAAGATCACAAAAACTTGATCTGGGTGGAATTGCAGAATGACCTGTGATCACATTATCTCCACATGGAGAAAACCTATGTGAGGCAAGAAAGAAGGATGTTACACTGAAATGAGGGATAGCTAATAGAGATTTAGCAAGGTAAGGTAGTGTTTGATTTCTTTGATGCCATCATGCCTAACCTTGCTTCACTTCTGAAATGTTACAAACAAGAACAGATAATGACTTAGACGTGATGACATGGTTTCCAATCTAATGTGTAACAACTAATGCAATGTTGTTCTATTGGGTATAGTTAGGATTTTGGTAGTAATATCTTGCCTATTTCTAAGTGAGGATAAAGTACTTTAAGAGATTGGAACTCTTAATTTTATACAAAAGAAACATGATTTGATGTAGTCTAAGAAATTATTACTTTCATAGAAATGAAAATTTAAGGTGTTGGTCAGGTACAATTAGATTAAATGTTAAAACAATCTTTAGCATCCATTTCTCTCCCTCTCTTTGCTCTGCTTTCCTTTTTGTGGCAGCACTTCCTTCAACTCTTCCTCATCCATCAACTTTAATCTTATATTCTTTTTTAAAAAAATATATATTTATTACATCATCCTTCATATTTGAACAAAGTATGATTTCCCCGGGAAATTCCCACCACCAATTCATCTATGCACCACCACTAGAGTCCCTTGTGCTCTTCTCCCTTTCCCTCCCTTACAGAATGTTTCTCATCTATAGAGTTAACTATGATCTAATCTTAAATTCTATCAGTCAAGAAAACTCTGGAGGAAAGACAACTCTCTTCATGGACTAACTCAGCCTAGATCTTGTAACTCTCCCTGGACCGATTACTGTGACCCAGCGAAGAGATGGGATGGTGGGGGAAGTCATCCCCACCTGAACCACATGGATACAATCAGATATGACTTTGAATGGAATTAGTCAAAAGCACAAGTCATAAGAAGATTAGTGATGAGAAAAAAAACCCATAGGGATGAATTGATACATGACCTTACAGAAAATGATGATAAAGTGGTAGAAGAACAAAGTAATGGGGGAAAAGTAGTTTGAAAGTACAAACATGTTGAGCTGAAACAACTCCCATGTGGAAGTTATAAAAAAAGAAGGAAGAATTTTATGTAGAGAATAAGGACTGGGCCCTCTTCCTTGGACCTGTGTTTACACTACATAGTGACTATAGACAATGTTTTTATCAAAGTCAATTTCTTTTATAAGATGCTTCTTTCATTTTTCTACCCAGAAATGGATAGTGAAGTCAATTTAATTTTATATTTGTGGAACTTTCTAAGTAGCATACATATGATTGATGGCCAGCTGGGGAAATTGTGAGCTAAATCACAATTTATTTGTAATAAAGAAGGGAAATATATTCATTAAAAGAAAGGGGTGAATATTTTCAGTGTTCTGGAAATAGAGTTCTAATTAATTTATAGATTTAAAAGGCCACTCTGATTCAACCTCATAATTTGAGTAATAAAACTCTTCTAATGGCTTTACAACTGATTTATAAAATAAATGAGCAAACTTAATCAAACCACAGTGCTTGGCCAATACAAATGTTTCTATTGTCATCCATTTCTCTATCAATTGAGAGATTTAACCATGAATTTGGATGTCGACATGCCTCAGATTCCATGAATATATTAGTGGGTCCTTCATAAATGCATTCTCTATAGTAAATTAAGAAATTCTTAGTAATCAACTGAAATAATTCTTTACTCTTTATTATAATGAACAATTTCTTTGACCTCCCAAAGATATATATTAAGTGAATTTTTAAAATAATGTTTTATGTTATCATTTCAGATTAAAATATGTAGACATGTCCATTTATTAGATGTCTTATGTATCTGTGAATTTAATTTGCAAACACAAAGCCAGTAGACACTGATTTATAATTTATATTTTAAAATCATTAGCCAGAAAGGTAATGTAATTGTAGTCCATAATGGTTTCCTTAGAGAAAAAGGCCCAGATGAAGCAAAGGCATTGTGTACCTTTGTGAGGGAGAAGTGTCAAGGAATCCTTCCTGCCACTCAGGGGGTTAGGTTGACCTCATTCATATGTACCTGAAATTCACTTCAAGATTGACTTCATTCATATGTACCTGAAATTCACTTCAAGATTGAAAAGTTGATTTTGTATTCTAATGGAGTCATGGACTTCTTTGAGAATCTGATGGGTGCCCAAAATCCCTCACCTCAAAAATACACACATGTACATACATGCATAGTATATATAATTTCAGTACTCCTTTTGTGCTCTTAGAAAGTCATTTATGAGGTCCAAAAATCTTTGCATCACTTAGTTATTTACAAAATGTATAGTCTTTTATATATAAAGGAGTTAATATTTTCTCTAACATATATATTGAAATGAACATATAAAACAGGGACAAAGACACTTAGATATTAGTGTATTATTTTAACCTGGGAAGTCACTTAAATACAAATTTAAAGTATAAATATGAAGACTTTTAGATTCTTTCTAGCAAACTTCCTGTTTAAAAAAAAAGCAGTAAGTTCCCTTGTTTATGCAGTCAGTAGCATGTCAGTCTTTAAAAAAAAAAAAAAAAGCAATAAAAAGAGGAAAAGCTATACTTATTTGGCAGTTGGGATAGGTAACTTCTTGGGTGAATGGAAAGTGGGGGACATGGAGCCAGCCAAGCACTCCTAATATCCAGATGATTTCAGGCTGGTGGTGCAGGAGACCTAGAGGACAAGCTTGTGTGAAGTTGTGGGACTTACAAGCAAAAGACATTAGTTGGTGAAAATTCTACAATCCACCTGAAAACTATTGAGAGGGAAGCAAAGGGGAAAAGAGCAGGTGTTTACTAGGCATACAACTACTTTGAATAAAAGTGAATTAAATATCAGATAACAATTAAAATGGAGGGGAAGTTGTCAGTGTGGGGGTATTCCAAGGTCTTTCTACAGTTTGGAAGACAGAGACTTTTATTATTATTAATTTTGGACTTTGTTAACCAAAAGAAAAAGCACAGATATAAGTGTATTATTTTTGAACTAGTAAAGTGAAAAACAAAACAAAAAAATCTCCTTATTAGTTAAATAGAAAGATTCAGAAAATAAAAAAGCATAGAAAATACATGAAAATTTGAACTTTTAGCAGTTAACTTGATGTAGTATATATACAGGTTCTCAGTGGTGCATACCTGAAACTTATGATATGATGATACTGGAATTTTAAAAAAGAAACATGGTTAGCAGGAAAAACAAGATGGTAAAAATAAGTTCCAATGTATCTGTTAATATAATAAATGTGAAACATGTCTTTAAAAAAATATAGCTTATCTCTAGTTTTTAGCTCTGTGCTCTTATAAAAGAAAAATCTAAGACAAAGCAAACCATGAAAGTTGAAAGCAAACAGCTGAGGAAATTTGTATCAAATAAATTATGATAATAGAAAGTGGATGACAAAATTAATATAATGGTAATATAACACACTATGTAATCTTTAAGATGAAAGTTTTATTAAGGCAGAGAGGTTTATTAGCTTTTTAAAAACAAACTTAGTTAGTTGTTTTAAAAGATATGTAATGTGATGATTTAGTATATGTATACAATGTGAAATGATTACTATAATGGTGTCAATTAACATATCCCTAATCTCAGAGGTATCATTTGTGTGTGTATAGTGAGAACACTAAAGACCTACTACAGAGGGTTGCTTTTAATGACAAAAGGAACATTTGACAAGTTGTGAATAAGATTGTATGCACCTATGAACACCTTTCTGCTTTGATATAATTTTTAGTCTTAAATATTTTAAATCGTCATTATTTTTTATTTGCTAGCTACTTGAATGAGTCATTACATCATGGCTACTTTTCATTGGGTTCTTTGATTTATTGTTATTCCATTTTATCTTTTTTAATTTTTAAAAGATTTATTTTATTTATGCATACAAGAACTGGGGTATAGACCAGAGTTGCAGGGGGTGAGGGGACTCGCCAATGACAGAATGGGGAGCAGAACAGGTGGGTTGGCTGAAATACACTGCAGAGGGAAGCAGCAAGTAAGACAGGAGAGTTCTGCTGCACCTTGTGGGTTAACAACCTGGCTGGGAATGAAGGCGTGCTGCAGTGGCTGGCTGTGACTTGATGGAGCTGAGACTTTAACCCCTGCACCACCAGAGAGGCCCTTGTACTACATTTTAAAAGCAGTCATTTAAGATACTAGATTTAAGATTGTCCTTCGGATTAGCATATTTGTCTAGTCACAAACCAAGAATAAAATTCCATCGTGTCTATTGTAATTGCTTTTTTGATTAAAACCTTAAATTCATTTTAATGAATTTACAAATGCTAAAACTTCTTTTAAAGTAGATATCCAGTTATCCCAGCACCATTTACTGACTGGTTTATTTCTTCAGTCAATAGTAATAATTTGTCTCATCATTTCCAAGTATGTTACAAGTCTGCTTCTGAGTCCTCATCTCTGTTCCATTGCCAACTTGCCAATCATTCTTTGACTTTATAATAAATCTTGGTAGAACAACTCTTCTGCCACCCCCTCTTTCCTTTTCCCTTTCCTGAGATATCTTGGAAATTCTTGGGCTTTGGAATTTTAACATTTGTAAAATTCCTAGGTAGCCCATAAGAAAATTTGAGCATAATGCATAGTCTCTGTATATTAATTTAGAAAGAGTTAGGACTTTTGATATTTGAATTGTTCTAACCACAAAGTTTTCTTTGTGTATTCTTTAATGGTTACAATAAAGTCTATAATTTTCTCCATAAAAACTTTAAACATTTTATTAATTTCTAGTTTCATTGTTGCTACAAAAATTAACCTCTTCTTTAAAGGTTTCTAACTTTTTGGGTTTTGTTGGTATACAGAAATTCAACTGATTTTTGTTTTGTTTTGTTTTTTCTTTTTCCCAATTGATTTTTGAATATTGAATTTATATCCAGTAATCGTGCTATGTTTTGTTATTTGGATAATTTAAAAAATCTTTTTATTTTAATACCATCTATGAATAAACAGAATTTTCTTTCTTACCAATCTTCGTATCTTTTTACTTTCTTCCCTTACTGAATTTGTTAGGCTAGGAAAATACAGATGTACTAGACTGGGTCATCCTGATGTGCAGGAACAGAAGTGTCATGTTGAATACAAGTGGTATAGTAGTTCTCTTTTTATTAATACTTATTTTTTAAATGGAAAATTTCTTCAGTAAAAGTGATACTTCAGAAGTTTTTGGTAGAAACTATCAGTTAAAGAAGTAAAAATTTTTACATGAATTTTCTAGTATCTGGTTGTGTTCCTAGCACAGATCAGACTTTAGCCAATAATGCCTGGACAATTGTTTTGTTTTTTTTTTTAATTACCCAGACACCACACTAACCTAGTTTTTAAGCAATCGATGTCATTTCTGGAAGGGAAAAGGAGGTCAATGATGAAATGCTCTTATAATTCAAAGTTTCTAGTCATCCCGATTGCTGAGGACTGGATATCTGAAATTATTAGGATTCTTCGTAGATTCTGTGTCACTGAGTAACTGCTACTCAGACTTGTTTTCTCAAAAAGTAGCAGGTCAGGGACTAGAGAAATGGACTTTTGGTGAGTAATAACAGACAGTAAGTGATATAGTGGTGAACAACGCAGATGATTGAGAAATACTTTCAGCTATATGAGAGTCTAAATTGTCCGCTCACTGATTTAGAGAGGGTGTATGTTATGGTGGTCAGTTAGTAGGATTCATATATCAAAATGATAACCAAGGTTGGAGAAATACTGTATCTAGGTGTTCTTATTGGAAGAAATGTTGCATTGTGTCGTCCACCAGGGGGCAATAGAGTGATGCTGGGAGCCCTAAAGTTCTGCATGCCATTTCGGAGGAGTGGAGTTGGGAGTCAAGCGACAGTGCCACCCTAGAGCCGGAAGAAGGCTGGCGTCCTTTCCCTCTGCGCAGCATGTATCACAGTGGAATCATTAATGTCTTTACTACAGGGTATCCTCCAGACTCATGTGTGGGTGGAACAGAATCATTAACTACTTTGAAGCTGCATAGAATATTGGAAGTGGGAAACAGTCCCATTTTTGTCTCAGCTGTGAACAGAGACAGGACTTATATCGGCAAGGAAGACAACCAAGTCACTTTTAGCTACCACTGGCAAGGCACTGGGATCGAACCCTTATGAGTGATTGCTTTCCTATTTTTATTACTTATAAGTCATAATAAGGATAGCTGCCATTCTAAATAAAAATTAAAATAAAAATCATTAGCATGAGTTTTACTATTGATCTTTACATGACACAGTTTCCCTGTTAATAAATATCTAACTCACGTGTAGAATCAGCAATATTTCGCAGTTCATATGTATTCATTCTTGCCTGACCATTTGAAGTGCTGGATATAACTGCTTTATTAATTTCTTGTTATTCACACGTACTATCAAATCATACTATCTTTGATTTATCAGTGAGCAATGAAGGACTGAAAAATAAAAGGGACTATGGGGTATCCTACTGTTTGTTTTTAGTATAAATTTTAGGTAAGTGGTGCAAATAAGAAAGCCCATGATAGGGCTCACTGGGTATTCCTGTTTCCTAGATACTGCTTGCTTTCTTAGTTTGAAGCAATTCTGGCTCAGATGAAAAGCAAGGTCTTTTTAATCTGTTTTGGTCCCCGCTTATTTGGCCTTAGATTTGTCATCATAGAAATGACACAGAATTCTGGTGGATCCATGACTCATGAACTAAGCAAGACTAAGAATTTGTAAAAGTTAAATCTGTTACGGAAGCGACTTATCGATACGCTGTTGGAAGGCACTGCGGACACGCGCATGCGTGTCTCCTCTGCTCCAGTCTCATCAAACTTTATTACGAAATAAAAGTTCAAAGATAAAACTATCAGAAATTTGAGATGGCTGCAGCAGAGGTTTTCAGCAAGTACAGGTGCTTCTAAAAGTGGGTCTCTGCATTTGCTGCTGATCCTAAAGAGACCCTAGAAGCTATAAATCCAGATCCATCAGCCCTCATGTGGTTTTCTCATTTGGGACTTCCAGGTTCAGCCTGGAGATTACTTTCTGAGATACCAAACGCTGACCTGCTTTCAGAGCTGCCCCCTTGCCATTCATCTACATAGGGTGAGCACTGGGCTAGAGGCAGCAAACAGAGTAGACTGTCTTGCATTTGGGGAAGCTTATCTTAAGGATAATATGTCTTCTCCCCAACAGAAAAAGGTCTGAGACATGGAAGAGGTGATGTTGACTGTGTTTTGTCATCATATAGGTTACCTTTTGATACATATCTCTGCACAGCTGATGTCCCTCACATGTAAACTGCCCGTCAATGAGGAAACACTCAACTTTGCTGAAATATCTTAAAAGTCTCACTAAAGGTCTGGCACTTCCATGGTGTCAGTTATCACTGTTATGATGACAACAAATATCTCTAGCCCACTTTTTTTCTTTGCACTCCAAACTCACAGTTCCAACCTTGATGCTTGACTTGATGCTTGATCCATATTTCAAACTGAATATAAATCTATTTATTTAAATTTTAATTACTTTTAATTTGGGGTTTACATTTGTACTTCCCTATCTATGCACATGTTCCATTCGCCCTCCACCAAACTCCCTTCCCTGTTGATCTCTGAGGTCACTGCATTATGCCTCAAATGCTCTCCTGTTCCTTCTTCATGAATTTTCATTTTTGGTGGGCAGCCACATCAACCTAGTCTTCACTCTGTCTTTACATCATCCCCCTTCGTTGGGTCCGCAAGTATCTTTACACCAATTTTTAAGGTGTCTTGAATCCAGGCCCCTCTCTGTAGCCTCACTGCCACAATACAACTCAGTTCTTTTGGATGCCCCACCGCACAACTGTCTTCCTAAATTCTCTCCCTGTCTAAATTCCTCCCTTCCCAACTAGCTCTCAAACTTCTAAGACTCATATTTCATTTTGAAAAATATAAAACACAAAATATTTCACATTTAAGGAAGTATAAGTTCATAAATAAAATAAGTAACAGTATATAGGTTTATAACAAAACCTATATATTCAGCACTGTTTGCTTAGTTTGCCAAATTTGTTTCTTATTAAACATATAACATTACCATATAGTGAGACCCATTTGTGTGGTTTTTCCTGTCCCATGTCCCCTTACCTATCCCCCTCTCCAAAGAGAACTACATGAACTACATTAGTGTGTATCTTTCCTGTTTTAGCTTTCATGTGTTTACTAGTCTTGGATTTTATCTGTAAAATATCTATGATTATGAATTTAAAAGAATTCCCATATATAATGTCACACTTCATATTCTTCTGCAACTTTCTTATTTCACTGAACATTGTCTTTTTGAAATTTAATCATGTGAATGCTTGCCATTTCAGGATTTAATTCAACTGTCATTTAATATTTCTTTTTTTTGAATATACCCAAATTTGGTTATCAAGAGCTATTATAAATGATGAACAATATTCTGACCCATATTTTCCTTTGCAAATTTAAGAGTTCTTTTTTAAAAGAGTATAGTCCTAAAAAGGGAATTTGGGGGCAAGTTTCACTTAAACATTGCCAAATTATTCTCCAAAATGATGGCAGGTAGACCTTGTTCAGTGGTTTTGTTTATATTTGGAAGTATCAGTATTCATGTTTATGTCAAGTGATGAACATGTGTAAGATATGTCATTTAAATTATTTTTTTTTTATTATTAAGAAATACTGTTTCTTCCTATGCTTGTTGGCCTTTCAGTGTCATTTTATCTGAATTTCCTTTTCATATCATTTGTCAGTGTTTTTGTGTTGCATTATTTTTCTTTTCCTTATTTGTTTATAGAAATTTATAACTTCTGTATACTAATCATTTGCTAGACATATGCATTACAAATATCTTCTATGATTTTTTTTTACTTTGTAGCATCTGAAAATACAGATGTAATAAAAACAATTTATCAATTTTATAAATCTTGACATTTCTGTGTCTGTGTCATATTTAAGAAATCCTTTCTTACTCCATGATAACAGAAAATTTTATATTTTCTACTAAAATTGAAAACCCTTGGCTTTTTAAATTTAGGTAAAAGTTTAATCCACCTAGAACTTTGTCATCACATCTTAGACATTCCCACCGCAGCCCAGCTTCCAGCTAAATGCAGGTACATTAGTAACCCTAATTCACATCATGTGAAGCAGAACAAGCCAGCTGAGCCGGCCTGATTCTTGACTCATAGGATCACGAGAAATAACAAATTGTTGTCTTAAGCCATTAAATTTTAAGGTGGTTTGTCTCACAACAACAGATAATGAGCGGTGCTATTTGCCAGAAAACATGAAGGGTTTTGCTAACATGCAGATCCAGCATAATGCATTTTTGATGACTCTCATACTCAGAGTATAGTGGAGAAGACAGACATGAACACACAAAATTTAAATACAATTCAGTAAACACTATAATTAAAATAGCGCAGCAGTATTATGAGGGTGCCCAGCCTGCACTGGAGGAGGGGAAAGTGGAGCCAGCTGCCTATAGTTTCCCTTAACCTTCTGTTTTACTAACTCTCCTTCAAGTGACTATGCCTTGTCATTTTTTAATGTCTATAGCCTAGAACGGTTTGGGGCTCATAGCTGGCAAATGAACTTAATATGGTCTAATTTGGAAAAACATACAAATCATACTCTTCCTCATTTTACTAAGGGTACACACTGAGACCATATTAAACTTTCCATGACTCAAGGCTTGACCACCCGTAGCTGCATAGACATGATGTGATCTCAAGTGCCTTATAAAATAAAACCTCACATTATCTTTCTCACCGCCTGCCTTCAGTCTCAAATTTCAGCAGAAGTGCATATCTCCCTGAGTTGAGGCCTTGGAGTTGTAGTCAAATCTACCTTCTTTTCAAAGGGAAAGTGTCACTTTAAGCTGTGATGAATTGTTTCTACCAGTCTATTTTGAGTTTGATTTTATCAACTTTAATTCATATAGTGGAACTATATAGTATTTGTCATTTTGTAACTGTTCTTCACTTAGCATAATGTCAAGGTTCACTCATATAATAACATGGATCAGAATTTCCTTCATTTTTAAGACTGAATAGCATGCCACTAAGCAGAAGAACTAAACAGACATTTTTTCAGAGAAGACATACAGATGGTCAACGGGCACATGAAAACAAAAACATCATCATCACTCAAATGCGAAGCAAAACCACAATGAAATGACACTGCAACCATATTTACAACAACCACGCTATGGAAACAATCTAAGTGCCCAAAGACAAAGACAGAGGAGTGGATCAAAAAAATGTGGTGTGGCATGTATACAATTTGGAATACTACTCAGCTATAAAAAGATAAACTCTAAGCAAAATAAGCCAGAGGGAGAAAGACAAATACCAAATGGTTTTGCTTACATGTGAGATCTATAGAATCAAAACAAAGGATCAGACAAAACCAAAGCAATAAACAGTCCTTGATATCTGAGTGCAAATCTGAGGCAATCAAAAGGGGAAGGTAGCTGGTGGGAGTCGGGGAAGGAGGGGGCCTAATGGAGCATGGTAGAGGATTACTGGGACTTTAGTGGTGGGCTTAGTATGAAAAGTCACAATTGTGGAGGTTTGAACCTATCACCCCTAAGACAAATACAACAATGTGAACCAACTTTACCTCAGTAAACATAACTGGAAAAAAATGAAGTTGAAAATGGGTATAAAGTTTATGATGATGATGAAAATGTTCTAAAATTAGATTTTAAGGATGGTAGTATAACTTAAATACACAGAAACCACTGATATGTACAGTTTAACAGGTAAACTGTTTACAAATTTCATGTCAATAAAGCTACTGAAAAAATATTACTCCGTTGTCTAGGCTACATTTTATGTAGCCATCCACTCAGTGACGGACACTTGTGTTGTTTCCATAGTACAGAACCCACAGTATTTTGGTTATTGTGAATAACTGCTATAAATCTGGGTGTGTAAATATCTATTCAAGTTCCTCCTCTCAATTCTTTGAGGTATATGTTCAGAAGTTGAATTGCTGAATTGCTGGATCATATGTTAATTCTGAATTTAGTATTTTGAGGAAGGACCAAATGGATTTTCATACCAGTTGCACATTTCCATTCCCTCCAGCAACACACAAGGACTCCAATTTCTCTTTGCCAACACTTATTTCCTGGTGTTTGTTTGTTTTTTTTTAAACAATAGCCATCCTAATGGTGTGAAGTAGCTTCTCACTGTGATTTAGATTTGCTTTCCCTGGTATGTTGGTTTTTATGACCGTCTCTCCAATGTTTGTTATTACTTCTTCTCAAGGAGTGATAGCTTATGACATAGAAAGTTAATAGGAAGAAAGACGACCCCTTTACATATGAGAAAATCAAAATGGATATTGATTTTGGTGGTGAAAACTTAGAATTGATATTTCATCTTTAACACATGGCGAGAGTAAGGGTCTGGATTTCTCCTTGACACTTTGCAGAATGGAATTCCTTGTGTGAGGTAGTATCCAGGAGCACCAGGGGTCTACAGCTCGCTTTAGGAGAGCAGGTTATCTGCATCCTATCACCAGTCCCTTTGTTTCTTTTGACTACATAGAATTCCCAGGTGGGAAATTTGAAAAAGAAATAATTTCAGCGATTCCTGTTGATTTTGCCAGAAGGACTGGAGAAGAGTTAACAAAAGTGTGACTCTCTCATGTCCTGTGAACTCAATTTAACCCTCAAGAGAATGACCTGAAGAGCTAAGGGCTTTTGGATCATGCCATGGTTATGGATTGTTTCACCTCAAGGAAAGAGGAAAGGAAATAATTATTATGTGTTAGGCATTGAGTCAGATACTTTTCACATAGTGCCTTATTAGCTATGTATATTTTGTTTTATTTAAAATATAATAAAGGTTAGTCATTTGTCAAGGTCACAGAACTAATAAGTCTCAGAGACAGATTTAAAATCGAGGTCCAATTTAGAAGATGCTACCTCTGGAAATGTCATGCATTGGGCATAATTATGGTTATTTTTATTATGTTCCCTTTATGAACTGAAAACATGATTATCTCTGTAACTCATAGATTAGATGATTTATATACCCTTGGCTGCATCATGGAATTTTGAAACTCTCTAAAATCAATCCAGTTGAGAAAGGATGCTGATTCTGGCTTGACACTTATTAAAAAGTAAACAACTTTATGTTCTACGATTTACTTACAAATGCTTGATATTGTCCAAGTCACAGAAGTAGACTTGGCATGGCCCTGTTTATGAGAACAAGATTCCAGCAAATGTAAAACCCAGAAAAATTAGGACTTCTATTTTTCAAACTGCTTGTGCAGTAGTTGAATATAATAAAACAGTGGAAGCCAAGAGGTAATTATACCATTGTTTATGAGTTTCTGTAGGAACAGTTTTGTTTCCCTCACTTCACATGTTGACCAAAAAAAACCCAAAAAAAACCAAACACTAATACCAAAAGAAAAGCCCACTTAAAATATATTAAAATATAAAACTTGCCCTATAATAACACTCAGTGGCCCATCATGTGATAAAAATGCTCAGGGGCACCTTTAATCTGAGGGTCTCACAGTGTTTTATATGCTCATTAACATCTGTTTTACTATATTTTATAGTAGAGAAGTGGATGCACCATGGAAACCATAATATGTTGGTGCAGAGGTTTAATAGCAAATTCTTTAGATTCTTAACATTCAGCCTATTCGCTCCTGACTTAATATGAATCCCCAGATATGAGGAACAAGAGACATAAAAACTAATGTTATTGAGACTCTATTAAGTTCTAGATTTTGTGCTAAATGCTTTATATACATTGGCTTAATTATACCTTTAAGAATTCTATGAGGTGAACACTCCTTTTATTAGACAGTAAAACTGAGGACTAGATTGGGTAAGTTACTTGTCAAATTATACTAAGTGATGGATCCAGGATTCAAACCAGGCATAACCCATGTACTTACTCATCACATGACACTGTGTCTTTAAACATATTAGAGTTTAGTGGCTCTAGAGAAGGCAATTATTTCACTCTGAAATATATGAAACTGTGAATCAGAATATTAGGTCCAGAACCAACAGGATGTATCTATGTGCCTACCTACCTACCAAACATGGAGTGGGAAAAGGGAAAGAAAGGGAGGGGAGAGGACGCCAAGTACTATGTGCTATTATTGTAAGGAATTTGGACTCACGTGATTGCAGAGGCCTTTGATAGAGTTCCTTCTTGCTCAGGTGAGATCCGTCTTTGTTCTATTCAAGCTCAAAGATGAGTGGATGAGGCAAACCTAATTATGAAGGGTAATGTGCTTTACTCAAAGTTCATCAAATCAAATATTGGTCTCATTCAAAAAAACACAGTCATAGAAATATCCAGAACAATGTTTGACCAAATATCTGGGCACCATTACCCAGTCAAGTTGACATATAAAATTAACCACTAGGATCAGAAAGTATCAGGAAGCAATTTTTGTGATAATTAACAAGCCCTCCAGTCCCAGTTTCTATGGGTAAAACAGCATCCTGAACATTGCCTTTTAACTCATGGCTGTGTGAGATACAGGGACGCACTGTTCACTGTGGGCACCACTTATTCTGAGTGTTGGGGATCTTCTCTCAACTAGTCTTTTCTTACAGTTCTGGGACACTAAGGACACTGTGGTCAATCTAATCATATGCATCATATACTGGTGCTCTCCTCCATTTGACCTCCCTTCTGAAATTCATCTGGTTTGGTTTCCTGTCCTTTGTGGTTGATTCTCTATACCGCTTAAGGTGACAGCTAATTCAAGTCATTTAGAAATCTAAACAAAAAACTCAACCTTCAGGGAAACAAAGGGAGCAAAGTTAAATTGTTAACTCTTCTAAATTTAGATCTTCTATTTTAAACCCCCATGGAGTCCATACTGGGCACTTACTGATTGCTCAGAAAACTGAGTTGTGTTTGCAACTTTGATCTAGTCCTTCAGCCTCTTTCTCTGTTTCCTCAACTATAAAACTGTGATAATAGTACATGGATCGTCAGGGGTTTTGGGAGGTATACATGAGAACAGTTATGTTAAGACATTTTTAGCTCAGCCTCAAGGTTCAGGTGTGCACTCTTACACATGCCCACACCCATGCTCCAGGTGTCCACCATTAGGCACTTGTGGCCTATGCCACAAGTCCAAGTGCCTTCTGCGTCACACCATCAAGGCCACAGATGATAGCCACAGAGGCCAGTAGTGAAAAAGTCTGATGAATTCATTTACCCCACAACAGCCTTCATTAATTATCATCATGACAACATTAAATGGAGAGGTGCTAAAGTAAGTTTCAATAAATAAGTTTAAACCTATTTATTAAACCTATTTATTAAGTTTCAATAAATAGGTTTTACTCCAGAGATGCCCCTTTGTGTTAGAACATTTAATACCAATTCCCAAATAATGACTTAAAGAAAGTATTAAATTAGGTATATTTTAAATATCCCTCAGCCTTTCTGTCTGTAGATACAAATGCAGTCCCTGACACATTGCACCCACATTGTGCCAACTTCGTGTGGGAGCCCTCCCAGACTGAACTCCAGTCCCCCTGGCTTTGGTAGATGCTCCTTGAGGGCTGCACAGCTGTGCCACTTCCATGGCATCTGTGCTTGCTGGCACAGCTGTCCGGTGCTGTGGCTGTCTGAGTGCCTGGGGTGGAGTGCTGAGACTACTTTCCTCCCCGGAACACATTCCAGACACAGGAGAGCAAAAGCAATGCCATTTGGTGGCCAGTGTGTCATGGAATTAGCATAGCAGCCTCCTCTACTCAAGAGCAGGCCTGCATCCACTGGGCAGAGGCTGCCATGCTGTTCTCATTCAATGCTCAAGAAGCAAGAAAGTGCTTTGTGATTCCATGGAAACACATGTGGAGACTCACAGATAGGCCTCCATGAGGCCAGAATGCCCTTTCATTATATATGAAATGCATTGTTGTAGGTACAAGTGAAAGTTTTTTTTTTGTGGCGAGGGCCCAGTACTTACAGTGGATTCTCGAAAGGGTCCATCAGCAGAAAGATTAAGAGCTATAGCTAGAAAGCACTGAGCATTAGGTCAAGCCTCTCACCTCAAAGCTCTGTCCTCCCAGCCAGGGGCTCTTTAGGTCCTTCCATTTGGGGCAGGCGACATCAAGGGAAGTCTCTTTGCTCAGCACTATAAATACACTTTTCTCACCACCTGCCTCCCCCAAACTTCTCCAAATACGCTCAAATACACCCAAACACAGTGGGAAATTATGACCCCAAAAGACATCTTTATGACATGAGTATAATTAAATTTAGAAAAAGTTTGTAGTTTATTTTGGTCATCCTTCCTGTAGCAGACTATATTATCATTTTAAAACAGCCTTGTGGGGAAAAAAATCTTAGAGTGACAACTTTTTCTAGGGAACTAGTAGGAAAAGTAATGGTGAGTGTTGATTTAATGACTTTTACTGGCTGTCTGTATCACCTGTGAATAGGTGAAAAACCACATGAAATGGTGACGTTTCATCTTCATGATCCCTACAATCAAATCAAATTGTGGAGCCCACTGTACCATGTATAGTTCAAAGGATACAACAAGAACCTGAGGCCCTGGGGTTCAATGAGAGCTACTCTGGGCCCTCTGAAGCTGGGTTCCAGAGGGATTGTGGGTACCTAAAGTAAAGGGATGAAGCTGGACTGGGAAGGGGCATCTCCAAGGTTAAGGGTCATGCCTGGAAGAGGACAGGGGCCAGCATGAAATCTGGCGGGAGGCATTGTTTTCATGGGAGCCTTCTAGTTCCTTAATTTGTATTGTTTCATACTTAATTCCATCCTCTTTCTGTTTTGCTTACTCCAAAGTGGTGTGATTAACTAACAAATAGCCTGTTTATCTTTTTCTAGAACATCCCATTTCCTTCCAAGTGTCTTTGGGGACCCCCAGAAACAGCTCCTTACTTACAGGTGGGAGCAGCAAAACTGCAGCCTTCTTCCTTTGGCTCCTGTAGTCATAATGGTTCCCATCTGCTCCCCAGAGAAGGAAATGCAAACTGCACTGTATTCCACACGTGCTGGACCAAGGTTTCCCACTGATGGTGGGACTAGAGCCAAGCGTGTTTGTAAACATTCCAGTCCTTCCTCTCACTCCCGGAACTGTCCGGTGATCGAGGGTAGCTGTGCCACAGGCAGCACCCCCCCCACCCAACTCAGAATCCACGCGGTTGAAACAGCGGCTCAAACAGCGGCTCCTCATCAGAAATGGCTTCTGATTTTCCTGAAGGCCAAATTGCTCTTGCCTCTAAGGATGTTAACTGTTCTAAATTGCCAAATCCCAACATTGTAACAAGTGTACCTCTTTTTGAGACAATGAGAGTAGATAAGCAGGTTGGAGAATCCAGGTCTGAGTGGGGAGCACAGTCTGTGGTTGCCTCCAAATGCAGTCCCCAGGAACTCAGCCCCAGGGCCCCAATCCCTTTACATCCTTTCACATCCACCTGCTTTATTGATCAGTACAACCTGCCCCTCCCTCCCTTCCCCACCCCTGCCCCTTTGCTCAGCTGCGCTCACAGAGGACAGTTCTTAGCTCTCAGGTGTGAAGGGATGAAAAAGGAGGAGCCTTCTGTACCTCTTGATTTCTCTCTTCAGTGGTGAATTTAGGACTAGCTCTGCAATGGAGAGTCAAGACTTGGAGTCCTATAGCAGCAGGAAGGGCGGCACACTGGGCAGGTTCGGGATGGTTCTGGGCAGACGGGTCAGGAAGGAGAATCTTGGAGCCCTCGCTGGCTTTTCATGCTTTTATTGTCAGCGGTGGCCAGGTACATGGCAGGCGTGGGGTCGGGGGGCCGGAAGGCTAGCAGGCCTCCCAGCCCCTGGTGCATCTCACCCTCTTGGCTGCTGTGCTGCTGCTCGTTCGCTCTCGCTCGCATTGGTCAGTACAGTCGGTCCTGTTGGTTCTGGCGTCCTCATGACGCCGCCCAGTTAAGCCCGTGTCAAACTCAGGTGGGCCCACTTGCGCATGCCCACCTCAGAATACTCACAGCACCCCAGGTGTCCATCATCACAGTGGTGGGAGGGTGGAAAGACCTGATTCCTCTAACCCTACAAGTCCTTAGTGAACTACAGGGTTATTTCTGCCTCTTATGCAGGTTTTTAGCTTTGCTTTTGTAAGTGTTGTCACAAACAGAAAAGAAGTTGCCCCACTTTTCTTTAGTCATGATCTGCACCCAGACATGCCATCAGTGGTTCCCCCTACCTACCTCCTGCCCATATGAGAAAAGCTTTCCCAAAGGATCTGTATTTGGCTAATACAAAGTGGGGCAAAATTCTAAAGAGACAAAGTAGGGAGATGCACCTCCCCCCACCCCATAAAAAACGACTCTGCCTGTAAAATACAATCTCTAACTCATAAAATATGATTTGACTTTGCTCTTGCTATGTTAGCTGTTCTCTTTGCCAGGAAGTTTTCCTTGGCAGCTACTCTGCACACGTGCCACCCCCACCAGTTATCATTTGGACAAGTTGTCTTTCCTCTGTGTGTATAGTTTGAAATGTTTTTCACATGTGTTGTCTTCATGGCCATTTCCTCCCTCTAATGCTCCTTTTCTCTGCTTCTGAGCATTTTAAGCAACATGAAAGCAGGGACCATTTCTGACCTATTCACTGTATTTGCAGAATTTGGCATCAATAATAAATGGCTGTTAATGGGACTCAATCAAAAGCTCTTTCCCATTCATTTTTATGACTTAGATGCTTGTCTCAGCAGCACCTTTGTAAATAGCTCACAGGCTCTTTGTTTCTACAAATGGGTCCCAGGATTTGATGTGCAATCTGATATCAGAGAGTGCTGTGGCAATTAGGGAAGCAGGGTGCTGGCAGCTGGCTGTCTGAGGTCAACTTGTGGCAGTGTCTTCACCTTTGAGACAGGTTATGCCTTCAAAACCAATAACATGATGGCTGAAACTTATTGTGTACAGGTCATTGTTTATATTTTTTTCTCACAGTAAATTTTGGTATATGCATGTCCCGCGACCATCCCAGACTGGGTGGCTCATCACTGGTTCAAGCACGTCTTTGTTGTCTTAGCTGTTCTCATGATGTTCTCTACTGTATTCTACTGTATTCCACCGCCACACTTGTGCTGCTGGCGTCCCGGTGATGCCAGCCTTAATACGCCAAGTCTCTTGGCGCAGGTGCACCTATGCATGCCCACATCCTACTCCACGTGCCCGCCATTGGGCATGCATGCAGGACCGCAGGTGTCTAGCAATAACACTAATGGTGGGAGGGTGGGAAAACATGATAACTTCCATTTTACCCTACAATGCAGAACAAATGATTTCATCCCATTTTATAGATGAGGATCTTTCGTTTTGCACTTCCTTTGGTTAATATGCGACTGGAATTCGGGAACTCCGACTTTTGGTTTTGTGTCCTTTCCATAACTATGATGTCTGCTATATCATATATGTGTGGCTATGTGCCACAAAAGATTTTTTTTTCCTTTTTCTTTTTAGTGGGCAAGGCAGGAGAGGTTTGCCTTTCCATGTGGGTCACTTCCCTGGCCGGGGATCAAACTTGTGCTGCAGTTACTGCGGAGGCTTCATAGTGTGGTGCTTAATGCCTTACGCCCCCAGGGAGGTCCCATAAATGATGGTTTTAAGGGTGAACTTGAATCATCAAGGTTACAGCCAGTATATCATGCATAAGAAGCTAAGCAATAGGCAGTTCCCTCCAAAAGTTTAAATGAAACAACAAAAAAAATGTTGTTCTGAAGAAACTAAGATGAATGTATGTAAAAGATAAACATGGTGGACAACATATTCCCTAATTTATAAATAAAGTGTTGTAGCCAAACTTTAGTGCATTAGTAGGTTATTAGGAAGTAGAATAGTGGCATAAAGAGGTTCTTTGGGATAAATCCTGGATAAATCCTCTCCTCAAGGCTGCTGCCTGCCACCACGCAGGCCTCTCTCAGCAAACCTGTCCCTTTCAGTGCAGCTCTTCCTGCTTACTTGTCTCTAAGCAAGCGTCTTTTATTCTGTTGCCCCTTTCCCTAGTAAACCTGCTCTTTAAAATAACTGTCTCTGCCTTATGGAGAAACTCGCTTGGGAACTTGCCACATGCCACTGAACAGGGAGCTCTGGTGGAACCTTTCCCAGAGTGAACCCCAGAACCCCACTCTCCAAGCTCACTGACTCCAAAATCTATATCAGTCCTATTTATCTTGAATCACTGGGTCCTTTCCCATACCACAAATTATTTTGTCTTTAAGAATATATAGAGAACTGTTTAAAAGGGGAAAAAAATAACTGGATTCACTTGAATATTTAAAAGTCTTTGCCTGTAAGTATTTGGTTGCTTGGACATAGATCTCCTTGTGGTCTTAGTCTGAAGACTGGTCTACTTAATGTAACCTTTGGAAATATTTATTGCTTTAATCTGGATTTGTTATGCAGCACTCCCTAGTCCAGGGGTCAAATAGGTGCCCTGAGGCCAATAAAGCTTTCTTCAGTTTCAGAAGCCGGAATCTTTTCTGTGTTCTTCATGGTACCCTGGGGAAGAGGTTGGGGGAAGGGGAGAGAGGGGAGTCCTGTTAAGATGCAGATTTCTGGGCATCTGCTCTGAAACCTGAGATCTCCCTCCCCCACCACTGGGCACCAGCATTGGCCCCTGGGTGCTGCTTGCCTGCAGTGCAACAGCAAAGGCCCTGCTGAGACCCAGGCTACAGCAGAGGCCAGTGTGAGGGCAGGCAGCTGTGGTTCCCCACCACATGCCACCCCAGGACATGTAGCCCCACTGGGGTCACAGCAAGCTCCAGCATAGGAGGCACGGCTAGCCCTACAACCCCTGGTTCAGCGTAGGAGGCCCCACAGGGCCAGCTCCAACTCTGTGGCTCCCTCTGGCTGTAGGCGGTAGAGACCCGTGGATCAGGTGCCTAAATGGTTCAATCAGCCATAGAATTGAAAATGGTGCAATTAGACTTGTAGGTGGGGTCCCTGAATGAAGCAATAAGGCAGGAGAAAAGCAGCTTGGGATTCTCTCACTGCCTAGAGGGCTCTCTCAGCCTCACTCTGGATGGACACACTGGATGCTGGCCCGGACAGCAATGGAGGCGGCAGCCCTGGGAGGTGGTGCCAGATGACCAACAGCTCTCAGAAGGGGATCTGGACAGAGTGCTTGATCACCTGCCTATAGCGCTGGGCAGCACTGGCCAGCAGTGCTGGTCACCTGGTCACTAGTGTTGGTGTCTCTGACCTGTGGACCCACACCAGCGAGCAGCTCTTTGAGACCCCAGGCTGGGGGCTGTGCTACTTCTGCAGGTGATGTCAGTGGCAGGCTGGAAGCAGATGCTGCCCCTGGCCTCTGAGAAGTTCTTCTGCTGCTCTTCTTCCTATAGAGGTCAGGAGTTGAGTCAGTGAGAGTCTGAGTGTCTCTTTTGAAGCCAGGAACTGAGAGTCAGAGCTCAAGCTGAGTGTGCCAAGAGAGCCTTAGAGTGCGGGAGTCCAATCCAAGCCAGTCCCGAGCTGCCTCCTGCCTTGCCTTGTGGTCTCTTTCAGCCCCTTACCCCTTCACCTCCAATCTGACTGGACCAATTTCCATGCTATGACTGATTGGCCACGCTCCAGGCACCAAATCCAGGGCCTCTCTACTGTCTGCAGCTGGAAGGAGCTACAGCGCTGGTGCTTGCCCTCTGGGACCGCATGCTCCTCCTTGCACCTCTGAACCAGGGGCTGCAAGCCCTGGGATGGGGTGGTGGGGGAACCACTGCCCCTTGCCACCACTGCTGGCCTCTGCCTGCAGGCTGAGCCCCAGGGGGTCACTGGTGGTGGGTCGTAAAATGCCCACTGTCCACTGCTGCTTGCCCTGCCCTCAAGTAGTGGTCTGGGCCTAGCGCTGGAGCCCTGGGAAGGGGGAGTAGTCTCTGGTTTCAGCTCATGCCCTCCTGAATAATGGTCTCTGGGGTTAGAGACCAGAGAGCCAAATTAAAAACTTTCTGGGCCACTCTTTTATACACTACCCTCTGAGAACCTGGGACTGAGGTTGTGCTTGGTACTTCAGTGAGGATTCAGTGGGTAGATCAAGTTTTTTGCCAATGGAAAAATCAAGCCACCACCAGTCCTGCTTTCTGGCTTGGGACCAGGGGGGCTTTCCACTTGTTTCTGTTTCCAAAGCGATTTTAACTCTTAACTACTCAGTATATTGATTGAAAATGAACTCAGTCATGTTGTGAATTGTGTGGCAAAGTTAAAGCTAGTCTTTTGTTTTAACAAAGGTGTGAACTTGATTATCAGCTATTCCTAGAGATTGCATATCAGAAGAATCTCCTACTACCGGGAGCTGCAAGGAGATGCCTGCTGGCCTTTATCTTGGAGAGCCAGAAATCAGGCAAAGTGTTTCTTCACTCCAGGGTTTTCCTATATATCAAGCAAGCTTCTATTTTAGTGTTCAGTCCCATCCCTGCCATGTGTTTACTATATTTAGTACAAACAGTTATTGACATTCAAGCTAATGATTTCTCTTAGGGAGATTGTCTGGATGGGGTTCTCACTCCTTGAGTTTGTTTACATTATCCTTTTATCATTTGAAACCTCTGGGCTTTTGTAGGTTAAATGCTGTCAACTTCTCTTCAAAGAAGTTTTATTTACTAGCCCTTCAAACTCAATAGTTTGCTCTTGGCATATGGGGTTCTTCTTCTTTGCCTAAACTGCAGACAATAATATATCAAACAAATCCATCTAGATGGTCATCTCTTTTTTTTTTTTTTAAGATTTATTTATTTATGCATACAAGCACTGGGGTACAGGCCAGAGCTGTGGGGGGTGAGAGGATTCACCACAGAGCGGGGAGCAGAACAGGCAGATCAACAGAAGTACACTGCTGAGGGGAGCAGTGGGCAAGGCAGGAGAGGTCTGCTGCACCATGTGGGTCCCCTTTCTGGCCGACAGCAGGGATCGAACTCGTGCTGCAGTGGTTGCGAGCAGTGGTTGCGATTTGCTTAGTAGTGCGTTGCTTAACCCACTGCGCCACCAGGGGAGGCCCCTAGATGGTCATCTCTTAAAGGGAAAAGGATGGTTGCCATTTTCTTTCAGTTAGTGTCTAATCACCAACTATGTATTTTATAGTAAAATGCTTTTCCAATCAACAGAAACAAGTGCATTCTGATCTTAATAATAGAGCTATTTCTAGAAGAAATAAATTTCGGTTTAAAAAAACGGAGGCACTTGAATTTACATTGTGGTCATACAATTCCCAAATTACTGGTATTTAGTAATAAGAGATACAAAATTAGTTGAGGAATAGAAGAATCCAGAACACAGGGGAAGGTGGGAAGATCCATATAAAAGGCATTGAGAATCATCGACTTCAAGATGCTATCTATGTACATTATTTCATCCATTGGGTATTTCTGTCTTCAAAATAAGCTCAGCAGGTCAGGAGAATAGTATTTCTTAAAGCAAGATAAACTATCTGAAAGTCACTAATACTATGAAAATTACTTTTATAATTAATGATTCTCATTTGATATTACATATTTATTTTTAATTAAAATTTCTTGGAGCCTTTTCAAATTGTCTCCCTGTCATTATATAATGGAAGTCATCTGTTCTGGTTACAATGGGATGTCTGATTTCATGGTTCTGAAACAGTGACACATGTTTATTATAAAAAAATTTGAACCGCCCCCAAAATTATCAATAAAATATAAAACCATAGAAAATCTATGACTTCAGAATAACATCTATCAGTCTGGAGAATACGTATCAGAGGTCTTTCCACATATATGTGTTTGTGTGTGTCTAGATACACATATGTACAGATAGTGATAAAATATAACGTGATCGTACTCAACATTTTGTTCTATAACATTTTATTTCCCCGACTTGGACACATATCATGGCCATCTTTTCATGTCAACAGAGAATTGTGTCATCGTTTTAAGCAGCGCGTTGTTCCCCACTACTTGAGCTTTGTAGTGCCAGCAGGGCATGGGGCAAGGTCTCTATCAAGTCAGGCAGACAGTGGTGGAGCCCTCAGTGGCGTTTTGCAGACCTTAGTGCTCTGAATTATCCTTTCACTGTTTTCTGTTGGATTGTTTGTCTTTTCCAAGAGTTCTTCCACGTGCCTTTCATGAGTTCCATGTATAATTAGGATATGAAACTTTATATGTCATGTGGATTGTAATATTTTTCTGTTTGTCTTATATATTTAAATACTTTTTATCATCTTCAATTTTTTATATTAGAGAATTTAAAATGTTTCATAATCAGGTGTTGTGTTTTTTCAACATGAAGGTTTTAGTTTTTTACAACTCAAAATTCTTTTTTGATATATGGAAAATAATTTATAAATTCAAACATTTATGATGCACAAACACTTACTTTGGCTCTATTATTCTAGTAGTATTTCTGTTTGAATTATAATTTTAAGAATGGGAACATAAATTTACAGTTAATGAATTTGCTGTTTCTTTTCCACTACATACATTTCCTCCAATTATTTTAAGGCTTAAAATTGGCTATTTTTTGAGAATCTTACTTAAAATCCAGAAATTTAAAAATCAATTTTATTTATCTATATATTATGAGAATGCATATAGCAAGCTATAATATGAGAAGCATTTTACATGTTTAATTTAATTTGCTTCTCAGAACCACCATCAAAATTGAATTCTATTATGGTGTTTTGCAACCATTCCAGGCCTAGTAGGCTCACCATCAGTTCTAGCAATTTGAAGGAGAATTTCAGAGCCCTTGGCATCATTTTCACAGGTTTTAATGGTAAGAAGGGGAAACAAGTCAGCAGAGAGACAGCAACTTGAGCCCTTACCCTGGGGTTTTGTTGGTCTTTTCTCCCCTCCCTCCGAAGCACAGATGAACACACTTGCACATGCGTACACACCCATGCTCAGGAGTCCACCATCATGCATGCTTACCCCACACCCATGCACCTTCCATGTTAGCAAGATCAAGGCCACAGGTGATAGCCACAAAGGCCAGTGACATAAAAAGCCTGACCAACTTCATTTACCCTACAGTGTGTTTTATACGTGTTTCTGTGGATCTGAGAGATAATTACATGAAATCATATTCTGATATAAGATCAACAAACTAGCGAAGGCATGAAATGATCAGGATTTGAATTCAGGTCATTTGAGTGTGGATTATGCATTATTTTGATTACATTTTCTATTCTAATTTTACTTTTTTACCATAATAAAAATGAAAAACACATGCTAAAGAACAGGCTATCCAATCATCTGTAGACAAGTGACTTCTTAAATGAGTAGCATAACATGAAGATGTTTTCACTGTAACCAAGAAGGAATTCTATTTGACAGCCAGAGATTTGATGCAGTTTGTGCACTTAGAGAAGAGTAGAAGAATACATTATATTGTCACCCTGACTTCAGAAATTTCAGCCAAGGAAATCAGGGTAATTCCCAACAGTTATACACCGTAGCTGCTGAGAACCTGCGTCATGTCCCTGATGAATTCCCCCATGGAGCTAATTACTTAGAGGAAGGAAGGAGGCAAAGATGAGCATCCCTTGTGGAATTTGTATTTGCACTACACAACTTTTTCTCCACCTACCAAAGCACTAAAGGGGTCATGAATTCTTTGATATTAAAGGAGGGCCATTATGTCAACAAACAAAGGATCTGATGAAAGAAACACTAAAAAGACAGAATCCACACAGAAGACCTACAAAGGTGAAGAGAAGTTCACCTGTTACCTGCAAATGCTTTCACTTTTCTAGGTTATTTTGATGCTGACTTAATCTTTATCTATGAAAGAGTTTCTGGCCATCTCTTTCCTCCCACCATGATCTCTCTCTGATGGCTCCCTAAACAGCAGGCACCCATTTCTCAAAACATCTCCAACTCAATCTCCTGAGTGAGTCTCTTTACACCCCCTTTGGGAGTCTTAGCACAGCAGAGTTTCCACCTAATGCTTTGTCAGCTCTTTATTTTTTCCCCAGTGGGAATCCTGTGGTTCTCTTTCTCAACTACATTAACTATAGTGTAGTTTTCCAGAAAGCACTTTGTAAGAGAAAAATTTCACATGGCCATATCCATTTTTGGAAATACCAGAATTTCTCAGAGAGGAACACATCAGAGTGTTGTATTTGGTTCATGACACAAATGAAAATTTTTGTTTATGCCCTTACAATAGTTTAATTTTTTAAAAACAGGTGTCAGTGTGTAAGTAAGAAGCATCTGTAGCTACATTTTCTCCTGTTCTGGTCCTAGCCAATTTCAACATATCATTAACTTTTATTTACTTCAAGTTCCTTCCTCTGCTTATTTGCAAGTACATTTCACAATGTGCCTTAAAAAAAAAAAAAACCTCATTATTTAGTTTTTAATACCCATGAGTTTGCTTTTCTCCTGAAGAAACTTCAGATGAAGAGGAATGCTCCTGAGACAAGGGTTGCCAGATTTAGCAAATAAAAATACAGATGTCTGTTTAAATTTGAATTTTAGATGAACACAAGTAATCTTTTAATATAAGTATATCCTAAATAGTGCATACTTATTTATGAGAAATGCTTATACTATGTGCCAATCATACTAAAAATTAAAATATTATGCTGAAAATTATTCATTATTTATCTGAGATTCAAATTTAACTGGGTGCTTTATATTTTATCTGGAAATCTCACCTGACACCAATTTCCAGACTCTACAGAGACCAGAGTTGGACTATGTCAGAGTAAGCAGCACATTTTAAAATTTTCCTGTAAGTAGAGATGCAGGTTAGTTTTCTTTTCCAAGAGGCAATGACAGAGGAAGGGATATTGGTCAGATGTG
Organism: Galemys pyrenaicus; assembly: GCA_019455555.1. Lineage (NCBI taxonomy): Eukaryota > Metazoa > Chordata > Mammalia > Eulipotyphla > Talpidae > Galemys > Galemys pyrenaicus. The sequence goes on from JAGFMF010011573.1 coordinate 1,238,603, forward strand.
TATCTCCCTATACAACTGACCTACTCTGACACCTCAGAATCAGGGTGGATAAGAATGATCTGTTTGTGTTTTATAAATCATTGCTTGAAGTGACTCATGTTTTCTTTTTGGAGACATGCATTTTAATTAATGGCAATTCACTATCTTCCTGAGGTAATGTTTAACAATCTTAAATTCTATAAATCAAATCATTAAGTCTATGTAAATATCAACGTTTGAAATTTTTTGAGGATTGCAGTCATCTTCAGAGATACAGGATAGTACAAGAGAAATAAATTATAATTGCCATTGGAATCATAAGAATAAATTTTTTCCCCAAAATTTAATTGAAAACACAATTCTGTCAGTACGTAATGTCTGAGTCATGTTTGAATGTCAAACCAACGTTTAATATACAAGTATCAGTTAGGTTTCAAATGAGTTGTATTAAAATAAACAAATTTTGTGTGTCAAATTGAAATCTTAAATGATTAAATTCTTAACCTTAGAACTTAGTTATAAATGTAGATTATTAAGTTCAACAATGTTGGATAAACTGTTTGATAGTGAAAGTCTATTGCCTTGTTATCACAGTGGCATTATCATCTACTGACCTTGGAGATTGCTCAAAATATTCCAAGTAGATCCACCAGATGATCCAGTAATTCCAATTCTAGATATCTACTTGAAGATTGCAAAAACACTAATTCTGAGAGATATCTGCACTCCTGTGTTCACTGCAGCAATATTTACAGTAGCTAAGCTATGGAAAAACCTGTGTCCAAAGACAGTTAAGGAGATTATTAGGAAGATGTGGTATATATACACAATGGAATACTACTTATCTACAAAAAAAGAAAGACAAATACTTGATGGTATCACTTGTATGTGAAATAGAAACAAAATAAGTGGTTAAATAAAGACAAGCCAGTAACAAATCCTAGAAATCTGACTGTAGAGTGGCTATGGGAGGTGGGTGGAGAGCAAAGTGGGGAGGAAGCATGATATTCTGTGGTGAAAACTGTATAGTAATAAAACCTGAAAGGGGGGGTGATACTATAGTTTAAATCATATGCAATATTTTAAACCAATATTACCTTAATAAAAAATTAGAGTACCCCCAAAATAATTTTTTAGAAATGGGAGTTGTTTTTATTCCATACCAATTCTTTTCATTTTGAAAAAGTGACATGGTTGGGCTTAAGGTGGGGGCAAAGGAGATCTGTAATAGCTTTGTTACCACTCCCCTCACAATTCTGTAACATAATTAATGTAGGTTAAAGATGAAAACTAAACTTTTTCTTCACATTGAAAAGTAAAATATATACAATGTAATACTGTTCAGCCTTCAAAAAGAATGAACTCTTACTATTATCAATACCATGAATGAGTGACTCTTGAGGGCATTAGGCTAAGTGAAATAAATCAGACAAAGAAAAATATCTCATAATTTAACTCTATATGTAATCTGAACAAAACCAAGCTCCATATCCTGAGACGAGATTGGTAGTTTCCAGAGGTAAAGGCTTGGGGGTGGTGAAACGGGTGAAGGAGATTTAAAGGTCAAAATTCCAGTTATAATTCCAATTATAAGTAAATAAATCATCAAGATATAATGTTAAAGCATAGTGATTGCAATTGATAATACTGTACTGTGTACCTGAAAGTTGCTAATATAAAAGTTCTCACTACAAGAAAAAATTTCTGTGATTATGTGTGGTAACAGATGCAAACAAGACTTACTGTGATCAATATATATAAATACCAAATTATACTATATACTGAAAATGACATGATGTTATATGCCAATTGTACCTCTAAAAACAAAGGGACTATTGTTTTTTTCTTTTGAATCCCAGTTAACCTTAGTGACTTGTTTAATCAGCAGAAAGTAGTATAAGTGACAGGCTGAGCGTTTGGAGGCTATTTTATAAGAAGCTGTTTGACTTCTACCCAGGCCTCTTGAAATGCTCTTTCTGGGGGACCTTGAATTACAAGGTTACCTAAGATCAAAATGCTGGGCAGGCAACATGCAGGCTCTCGGCGACTGTTCTAGTAGAAGTCAGTCTTCAAGCAACCTCCATCCAGGCAGACCAATGAGTGAGGCCATTTGAGATCCTGCAGACCAGCCCACCCACCAGCTGAACATCACGCAAGGTACCTCTACTGCTTCATGGGGGCACAGAACAATTCAGTCAATGCCTGGTAGAATTCCTGAACCCTGAAATTGTGATATAATGAAACGGTTGTTTCTTTAAGCCACTAAGTTCTAGAGCCACAGATAACCAGAACAAACAAGAAGAGTAGGCTGATTAGAGAATGTCAAGGTGGAGAAAAGAATTCTCTGAAAAGAGATCATAAAAGCTATGGAAATAAATTAAAGGTGAGTTAGGGATTCAGAAAACTCACAGCAAGTTTGAAAAAGTATCAGAGTCACAAATTTTTAACAGGCCGCTACTGTGATTTTGAGCTCCACTCACAACTTTGGGCCAACTTAGATATTCAGAGGGAAAACAGCAGTCAAATCTCGCCTTATGCAGATGCTGTGAACAGTAATGAATAAACATGACAAATAAATATGCTGCAAATAAGAGCTGAAAATGCTAAATATGTAAGAAGCAATCTTTGCACCTACTGAAAATCTTCCATCAGATGATTTCAACTTGTAGATGTCTCTCTCTGGAGAAAATAACTTTCAAAATACAGATTTTTATTTTTTGCACTTTTATTGAAAAGGTACATTTAAAAAAATACACAGACATTTTACCATTTACAGATTGCAGATATAGATGCTCTAAAAGAATTTCACTCTATTTTGTTGTTTTATGATACCTCTTGCCCCTGATATCACAACATTCCAGTCTTGTTGATATCAGTTTAGAAAGGGGGGCATGGAAGCATGACCTGCAACATATTCAGTGAACAGAAAGACAGATTGTTCAATTATAAATTTTTTATCTTCTGTACATTATTGCATCAGGGAGCCACAAAATTATGTAGCATCATTACAAATGAAAACAGGTTAAAAATGAAGAAGATAATTACATAGAAATACATAGATTCATTGTCTTCTTGCAGAATGCACTAGAGGTGCAAAAATGTGCAATTTAGGAAGCTCTTTTTCTGTGTGTATACATTTGCTTAGCAACTCAAACCAGTGAGGAAGCTACCAAATAAGTTAAACAAAAATAGCAAACAGATAGTAATTATAGCTATGTTATATGGCTTTCTATTTTGTTTAAATATCACCAAATAAAATGTAAAATAAAGAAAACACATTACTTTATCTTTTGTTCTCTTAAAGAGAAAATTCAAAGCTACTTTGCTTCCTAACGTTTACACAGCAACTAAAAATGTTTAATTCAGACAAGAGATACAGATCTAGAACTACACAGGATACAACAGTACTCGGGTCTAAAACAGTACACAATCCCTGTCAACAAAGTACACCAAAAAGAAGACGTTGCGATTGTTGGGAAGATGGTAGCCACAAGTAAGCACTTGTGTTCATCTATTTTTGTTCCACACTTGAATGTGCCCAGTTGGATTCCAGAGTTATTTACAGACGTGTGAGGAAGACCCTAGTTTTCAAGTCTGTCAGGAAAAATATTCCATATTGTTTCTAAGCCAAATCACACCCATGGAAAAATAGTCAGAGAATGATATATATATATATATTTTTTTTCTGACCAATACATTTGCAAGAAACCAATTATTTCAGATGCACAAATTGATGGGGGTGGGGGTGGAGGGGATGGGGAGATAAAGCCTTGCTGCTCAGATTCCTAAACATAGGCGCAGTCTCTAAAAGCACTCGAACTAGTGATTTGTTACTCTTTGGAGTCAGGGCTCGGGGTCTGCTGCATTTTATGACTGGGTGGGAGCACTGCAACACAAAATGCTTCAATTGCTGTATCCTCTTGGGTTTCCTTCTCTGTTTTGCTACTGGCCTCAACGTCGTGGGGGCTCGCAGCCCTCAGTATGGAGCGAAGAGGATGGAGGCAGGTGTGGCACGGATGGGCCCGTGGCCAGGTCTCAGGAGCGCTGGAGGTATGGCTGGAGCCTGGAAGAGTGAGGCTGATGGCCGAGGTGGCAGTGACAGCGCAGACGTCACGGCCGCTGCTGCCGCCAGGGGTGAGGACAGGAAGGCTGGGGTCAAAGGCTTCATCATATCCTTCTGGAATGCAAGTTTTGCCTAACGGAGGGAGAAAAACCAGACAAGAGATGGAGATACTGTTTTGAACAACAGTACCACAGATCTTTTTTCATATGTAAAATAACAAATGAAGTCAATTTGTAAAAGTCTTTACTCTCAGAATTCAAATGGTTACATTCACAAAACTGGTTTCCATACAGCTTGGCAAACCTTTATTTGGATTTGCTTCTGTCTTAACTCTTTTCTGGTAGTCTCTTGCGCCTGGGCACTGGGACATATGAACACCTCTCCCAACAGACACTGGGGTGATTTCATGCTATAGCTCAGAAAGAACAAACATACCCACAAGGGTTTCTGCTTAGATAATGAAGTTAAGTTCCAGATTCTGTTTTGTCTAGACCATAATGCAGCCTTGAGGGAGTATTTTTCTTTTTTTTTTTTTGACAATATGCATGACCCTTTATTTTTCTTGAAAATGCTCACTGAGCTACGTAACTGAGGTTTGGAAAATTAGGGCCCTATGAAGAGTTATGAAAACATAGCTTATACCTCTTTCTCTCTGATCACTCAGAGTCTTTCTTGAAAAACTGCAGCTAACTCAAATTTCTCTTGTTGGGAATAATTGCAGGTGGGCCAGAAACTTTCTCTTTTGAAAAAAAATCTTAGGGAGGAATCATTAATTTCTCTTTTGAAATCAGGAGGCATTTTGCAAGCTGGATTTACTTAAGGTAGATAACACCTGCTTGCAGCATCAGACAGTGGCTTTGAAGAAATTGGAAGGTAATCTCAGCATTGTATCTAGCTAGCCAATCTGAGCTTTGACCTCCCAGGGACTGCCACACTGGGCAGAGTCCCAGGAAAATGATGAAAGATCCATCTGGGCTGCATATGTGACACCCTATTGCGAGAGCCCCTGGTAGACTTGGAGAGAGGATGCAAACTCATTTCACCTCTGGGGGTGGGAGGGTGGGGAAGGAATTGCAGTTCAAGAGGTTCAGTTTCTCTGCTAGAAGGAAGCTCTCTTCAAGGTGTTCCACAGAAGGGACAAAGCACTTCACTCTGAAACCTTTGTCTACTATGGCTATTTAGAATCAAAACCTCTCCGGCCTCCCTGGTGGCTCAAGGGTTGAACACCGCACTGTGGGGCTTCTGCAGACACTGCAAGGCGAGTTTGATCCCCGGCCAGGGAGGGGACCCACATGGCACAGCAGATTTCTCCTGCTTTGCCCATTGCTCCCCTCAGTAGTGTATTTCAGTGGATCTGCCTGTTCTGCTCCCAACTCTGTCTCTGGTGAATCCTCTCACCACCCCTCCCATACCTCTAACCTGTACCGCAGCTCTTGTATGCACAAATAAATAAAATCTTAAACAAAAATCAAAACCTCTCTCTAATGACCAATTAGTCCCTAGGCCCTCCTTACCCATGGTCCTTGCCAAGTTAGCAAGTCTATCCCAAAAATAGCTGAGCAAGAGAGGTGAACTTACTGCTAAAATGCTTGGGCTCCGCTGGAGTTTGTTGTAAGGGCTATATTTCGGCTTTAATGGTTTCCCTGCAACTCGATCCTTATGCCTTCGGCTAGAAATGTGCTGAAAAAAACATGATGCATTAGCTGAATCTAAATATGAAATTTATTTCATAAAATATATTTCCTAAAAAAAAAATAGTCAAATATATTTCCTAGATAGAGGTAGCTGGTTTCTCCACTCTTAATTCTAGGTCCATAGTTCCAAGATGGTTTTGGTAAAATCATCATTTTGTCTACATTAAGACTCTTTTGCCACTACCCTGTAATTCTTCTCTTCCTATTCTCTTTCTAAAGAATTTACCCCATTTTGCCTGGTATTCCCACTGTGACTGATGAGGCGATTTCCTTAACCAGATTATGGCCTTGGAAGACAGGCTGACCACCTCACTATCTTTCCAGAAGATCCTTCTGAGGACTGTAAGCTCCAGGTGATGGCTGTGCTCACCTGTCTCACATTTGACTTGTGATCTGACAGAGTAATATAGGTGTATAAATGTTTGGTACTGACTCTCTTCTACATAACTTCTGTATGTTGTCTAATATTGTTTGGATCCTATAAAAGTTAGTAAATTTAACTGAGCATAGCAAAACCCTCTACATAGATTCAGAGATATGCAGTCAAATGGTCATGCTAAGCAACAGTAACTACTAATTCAGGATACATTACCTGCTTCAGCTGAATTTCTGAGTTAACATGAACATCACAGATTTCACAATGAAATGTTTTATTCTGTAGTCCTGAACCCTTACTGCCATTCTGCATCTTTAATCTTGAGCCAGGTCTAGGATAGGATTTAATTGGACCAGCTCCATTACGAGCTTCAACCATAGTCTTGTGTTTAGATCCTAAGAAAGAGACATATTAGTTATTTAAGAATGACAGGAAACTCTGTTTTCATATCAATAAGAAACTTATTTTTAGTATTTTCAGGCTGAATTTTCCAATGCTTTTTTTAATGGTCATTTTGATACTAATTATAAATTTATAACATTTTCTTTGTAAAAAACAGGAAAACATAATAGTATAAAATAAAGAAAATATGATAATAGAGGGAATCATAAGAAGATAAAGGTTAGCCTTATGTCTGCTAACCAGAGATTGCACTTGTTATCATTTTAGTATATTTCTCTTCAGGTTTTTTTCTTTAGTATACTAAAATCATACATCAATATCTTTAAATACATACTAATATCCTAAAAAGTTTATATATCAAATAATAGACATATTTTCTTGTAATTACATTTTAATGACTAAGTAATATATTTTATCATATTCAGTTACTATAATTTATTCAGTATTTTCCTATTGAAGAACTTTTAGGTTGTTTCCATTTCTCTCTCTTTTTTTCATGCGTGCTGCAGTGAACATTGTGCACAGATATTTGCTTTCTTCTTTGTAACTATACCAACAAGAATTTTGGAAAGTATTAGAGGTTTTTGAAGGAATGAGAACAGAACAAGTTTTAATTCCAACCTACTTTTGCCTTGCTGTTTACGACTATACTTTTCTTAAAAATCAGTCTTTTGAGTCAAAAAAGTAGAGAAAATATTGAACAAACCTGATATTTGAACAACAGATATGGTATTCTGATGGGAAAATCTGGGCTTTGTTATAAACATTATTTAAATTCAAATGGTAGCTGCTAACCTGTGTTGTGTGCTTCTAGCTGTGACAGGGAGTTCACAGCCACTTTGCATAGAGAACAATAAAGTAATTTTTTGGCTTTTTCTTCTTCTGATTCAGAAACAGTACCAGGAGCTCCATTTGTGCTCTTGGAGGGAGAAGTGGCAGCTCCAGGTGCCAGGGGTGTTGTGCCAGATTTGAGGAGAAATGAGCCACCTTCAGAGCTGGATGGCTGACTGGAACTGTTCACTTTTAACTTCCCTTTATCGTCTAAGAGAGACACAAGAGAGATGGTATTAACATTTCATATGTCATATAAACACAGATAAATTGCCATAAAGGAATTAAAAACAGAAATTTGCATTTCTGTATGTAGTTTTTACGGCAGCACAAATTTTTAGTTCATTGAGTTTGACTGAAACAGAACTCCAAGTTCTGTTTAATATCCAGTCACCTCAAGATCATGATGGCTTATGAAAAATAACTTTGTTCTACCCCTTACAACAGGTAACTTTCTGTCTGGTATGCTTGAATTGTAAGTTGTGTTCTAAGGAAGTCTTTAATATACACAAAAACCAACTACCTGTAATGTGATTACAAGACATGAAGGTAACAGGAAATAATTAAGCAATTAAGCAATGATAGTTTCATTTGATGCTCAATTTAATTATGACATAGATATAAAATTAAAATTCAATTTTATGCCAAGTTAAAATTTTAACTTTGGGGTACAGGGTGATGGGGGGGAGGGAACATGGTTCATTTTGATTAGGATTAGTTAAATTTTCGCAGTTCTAAATGGCAACTCAATTTATCCAAACTATAAGATGCAAAGATTCCACTCATTATGCTTATTAATTACTGACAGTCTAAATCATAAGTTTTAAATAATGACATTAACCATAAGCACAAATTGAAGATTAGCAAAATCATTTACAGACATCTTGGCATTTTGATCATGTAGCTACTAAGTGCTTATAATCCTTAGGGCTCATGTGCATACTGCGAGAAGGGTCAGAGTGACTTTAACAGAATCCAACTCATCAGACCTCATTTACTATTCAACATAGATTCTGTTGAGTGGCTCCTCTGGGAAAGAAACTGGAACTTCTTAGGCAACAGCAAACTCCATCACATGTTTAATCCTAGTAGAGCTGGTGCTCTTAGAAATTGTCTAGATATGCTGTTAGACTCTCATTAAGAGAGAAAGGGAATTAAAAGTGAAAATGTATTTGTTAAGTGCTCTGTTAATTGGAACTATGTACCATGGGCCCAGGTGACCAAGTAGGAAGCAGGGGAACAGGAAAATGGTAGTGTGTGTCTGTTCTGTATGGGACAGACCAGAGCATTCACATACATTGAAAGTGACTGGAGACTATACTTTTACTTAATCAGCAGTTGATTTTCACCCCATTTCCTGAATTGGATCCATCCAGGTCAAGACTAGACATAGCAAAGATTATACAGGGAAGTTCTAAATCTGGTGGTCCTTGGAACAAATGAATGTCAATACCCTTTTTATCCTTGGGTTCCACAATCTATATTCACTTTCAGCAAGTTTATTAAAAGTTCAAGATGCCATGAAAATAATGGAAAAGATCTAAAACTCACTAAACTGACCTTACAATAGTATGAGATGAGGGGAAAGGAAATTCTTCCTAAATGGTAATAGTATGTAAATTAAGTTGAGGATTACTTTCAGCCCACACTCTCTCATCTGTGACTCCTCAGATTGAATTTGCAAATTTATAGAACTCACAAAGCAGTGAAATAATTGAGTAATCTTAATATTTGCCTCTATGGAATGACTCAATTTCTGGTGATGGAAACAAGTTATTGCACACCAAAACCTTTCTTTCTTTCATATTTTATGTAAATTTAACCTAAAGAATCTGACCTGTCGATTACACATTCTCTTTTACTTATATTACTATTTTAATATCCCTTATATTGATCCCCCTTATGTTCTCTTACATTGTAACTATATAATTACACAGAACTTTGTAATTTACCAAGTGCTATGACTTACATTCTTATTCTTGCTCACAACAAACTTGTGAAATAGGTAAGTCCAAATGGTTAGTCCTATCTTAAAGATGTGGAAACTGAGCTCATCAAAGTGAAATAATGCCCTGCAGACTAGGATGTGGCATAAATGGGCATGACGTTTTCTTTCACAAATCACCAGTCAATGGATTAATCTGCCTGCATGAAGGGAGGACTTGGTAAGGCACACAGTAGCTACCCAGAGATGTGAAATAGCTGTGGCTTTGTTACACCATCACTGTTTACTTTTAAAGCATATTTGCCTTACATGAAAATACCTATTTCACTTAGCAATCACGGAATTCAGATTACAGTAAGAGACACAATTTTTTTTCCTCTATATTCTGATTTACTTTAAAAAATTAAAATAGATTGCCTATCCTAAGTCCTTTTCAAAAGACCATTTATTCATTAACAAGTGCAACTTAACAATATGCTAATTGCTGGCAATGTACTATCTACCTGCTGAAGAGAACAGTAGATACAGTAGGTATAGGCTTAAGCAAGTAACAATTTCCATAGAGAATGAGAGAGTCATTCCAAGACCTCTAATTTGTGATAGAAACCAGTAAGAGGCATGAGAGCTTACAGCAAGAAAATGATTACCTCTGGTTAGGAAGGAGACATTTTTCATAAAGAAAGTAGCATTTTGGCTGGATTTCGAAGGTCAGATTTAGATAGGCACAGAATAAATAGAGGTGAAAAAATGTGGGAAGTAGATGGTCAGAAGTGAAAACATAAGGAAATGCTTAGGTGTTAGGAAGTCTGGGGTTTGCTTGAATACTTGATCACTGGGAATTGAATGATGGCAACAGTAAAAAGAGGGCCTCCCGAGTAGTGCAGCAGGTTGAGCACTGCATTGTGCAGTGCTAGTTCGATCCCTGACCAGGGAGGGGACCCACATGGCACAGCAGACCTCTCCTGCCTTGCCCACTGCTCCCCTCAGCAGTGTGTTTCAGTTGATCTGCCTGTTCTGCTCCCCACTCTGTCTGGTGAATCCTCTCACCTCCCACGACTCTGGCCTGTACCCCAGCTCTTGTATGCATAAATAAATCTATCTATTAAAAAAACAATAAAAGAGTGATTAATATATAGGTGGATTGGGGCAAAGAGTATCTTAAAGTAATTAGACACTAAGGATAGCAATTTCTTTTTAAAAATATTAGGAGATATGATATGTTTAATATTTACATGATCTAAAATTTAGATAAAGTATATTTTAATTTTTATTCACTAGATAGGTTGGAATCTTAATCTTGGAGACCAGAGAGAAATTCTGACTTTAGAAAAGTGTGACTTGTTCCATCATATTCATGCCACTGGACTAGCTAGTCAATAAAATAGATCTTAAAATCAGGAAAGTCACTGATGCATTAATATATTTAAGTTGTGGCACTCTTTCTGGATATGTAAATTGGTAAGTATAAAGACTAATTTTATTATTTCTCATTTCAACTGCTTGGTTTTTTAAATCAAAATCCATTATATTATTTCTCTTTCCTTATGGCATTTTAAGTCCTTTAATTTTGTGTATTTGAAAGTTTAATAAATGTACTATATACTGCTATTTCTTTTTAGTAGATGCATGTCATCTGGAACTTTTAGTTAATACAAATTCCATTTTCAAGTATTCCCTCACCTAATGTTAATTAGCAGGTCTTTGACTGTCTTAATAATTTCCTGATTACTCAAATATCTTTTTAAAAGTTTTATCTTACAGTATTTAAAACAAGATTTGTTTAGCTGCATCAGAATTGCCCTTTGTAACAAATAAACATAATTTATTCAGTTGACTGAATTTTGTTTTTCCAAGTAGCCTCCTTAAGAGATTTCACATTGACTCGCTTATTTTTCAAAGTTCTGAACATTTTTAAAGCCTTAATTTTTGGAACTGTTTTCATATCCAGTTGACAAATCCTGTGAAGAAAATCTTCGTTCAATATATATTTGTCACCCTTTTTTCACTCCAAAAACTACTTGAATTAACTCACCTATTCATGAAATTTAGCACTATATTATTCAAACACAACCTCAGAAGACCGAAATGTTGACACAGAAAATGAAAAGAACATGCCAAAAGCTCTGAAAGCAGTTTTCAGAAACTAATCCTGTTGGCAAATAGAATTATGTCCATATAAGGTCTTAATTTTAAAACCAATTAACATTAACTCATCATAGAGCTTGTATCTGAAGTAGAACGTTGGAAGCCATAATTAAATTTTTCATGATTCCACTTGCAAGGTTTACTTTTGAGTTTAATGTGACTAACTATTTTTTCTAAACAGGTTAATGGTTTAATAACAGATACACGTCTTACACAATAAATTTATTTATGCTCACTGTAGAAGAGAGTAAGACAAGAATTAAAAATCACCCATGATTCCTTCATCTAGAATAAAAGCCGGCAAGCTTTTTCTGTAAATTACCAGATAGTACATATATTAGGCTTTACTGCCCATACTATCTCTGTTGCAACTACTCAGCTCTGCTCTTGCAGCAGGAAAGCAGACACTGCATGACTGTGATCCAGGAAACTTCATTTACAAAAACACACAGTAGGTCAGACTTTAGCAGTCTATAGTAGGTTTGCTGACACTTGACCTACAATGGCTATGTTTTGTTCTCTATTTCTCCATACTATTTGCTTTGAAATAGTAAGTATGAGTGCACAGAAATAATTATTCACTAACATCTCACTTAGCAATAAATGAACAATATTTTTCGATGTCAATAAATGTTAACTGATCATAATTTATAACACCAAGAGAGATTTACTTATATGATTCCACTAGAATTTATTCAACTAGTCGTCTTTTGATATTTGAGTTATTTCTGGTTTGTACTTTTACTAATGTTAATAAGTTATCAAATGGGACTTCTTTTGCCTCAGATTGATGGTCATAACCCCAAATTGAAACCAGTTGGTATTAAGGATCTCAGCATATTAGAGAAAAATCCACAAAGAATCCTTAGACATACTAGTAGCATTTATAAGAAACAGTACACTGTTACCAACACTGAATCACTCACCTCCCTGGATTATATAAAGAGTGGAGATTAGAAGACTCACTGGCATTCTAGGTTTCTGGCCTGATTGGGAGCTTCTGAATCTAGCCAAGTGAAAAAAAACTAGAAGGGGTCACTGGCATTTTATTTCCTAGTCTTGGCAATCTACCAAATGAAACAAGGAAATGAAGGTTGGAGAGAAACAGGGCTGGACTAAAAAAGGGTTGAAGAACCTGCAATCTAGTTTGGCATGTCAAGGTTGAAACAGTTATCTTTGGGTCACTAGGACATTTTGAAAGGTGGCCAGGTCTGTGTCACTTTATTAGTGCCCAACACACAAAAAAGGCTGATTACGAGGACTCTGTCAGCAAGAAGTTAAGGAGTGGACATCTGGTAGCAGAAGATGAGGAAGGATGGGAAGAACCTCATGAAGACTTCACACATGGTCTCAGAGAGGAAGAGAGGAAGGAAGGAGGGAGGGAGGGAAAGAGAAAGAGAGGAAGACCATCTGAACACCTGCTATGCACAGGGCATAATTTAAATGTAAAAACATTTGCTCAGTTCTCCTCTCTAATTCTTCCACCTGTCCCTAACAAATGGAAAGGGCAAGAATTAGAACTGATGATACGCTATGCTACTTCCCACAGTCCAATATGCATCAGGAGGAAGAGAAGTTAAAGGGTCAAATGGATAAAAGCCTAAACTTTCAAATGAGACCAGACTTTCTGATATCTGGAAATGTCTTTGAGGGGTAAGAACAGAGATTCAACAGAGTATATAGATAATTACATTTGCAGTCCATTGAATTCTTAAGTTCAATAAACCAGTTAAATAAATAGCACTGTGCACAGGTATTTCTATATACTTATCTAATAATTGCCTCAAGCCCTAAACTTTGAAGAATAATTGCTGGTCGGAAATGAATACGTACATTTTTGAGCTTATGATGTACACTGTCAATGGTACTCCAGATTGGTTACACAAATGAGCACTCTAAGAATTTGTCAGATTGTGGTTCCCTGTACCATCACCAGTCTAATCGTCCCTTATCTTTGACAATATGAAGATAAAATACAGTATCTCACTGTCTCTTTTAATTTATATTTCTTTTAATATTGAATGAGCTGAACATCCTTTCATAAGAACAATTAGGATTTGTGTTTCAAAGTAATTAAAAAAATCTTAATTCTGAAAGAGAACAAAACTTGACCTAAATGCAATATGAGGAGTTAAAAATTTTAAATGAAACAAAAAGTAAACTTTATCAAAATAATTAGTTTCCTTTTACAAACAACTAATAATGTTAAGATGGTTGGAGCATCAATTCAGGGGCTCAGTCACTATTTAGGGAAGTCTGACTTTATGCAGGAACAAAAATTAGGTCTAATGGTTGCTTCAGGTAGTTACATCTTACAGTGATAGTAAACATAATAATAATAATCACAAATCAATAGCTGACACTAATGGAGTATTCTCTAACTATAGAGCAAATACTATGTTAAATTATATTCATTATCTCATTTACTTTTCATACACTCTAATGAGGTGGATACTGTCTGCACCTTTTAATTTCTTTTTTATCAAGGTAAGACATAATGTAAGGTGCATAAAGTTGAATAAACTTATACATATGTATACATTTGTATAAACATAAGAGATATAGATGATAGGAGATAATGATGTATCATCTATATCTCTTATGTGAGAGATATAGGGACCATGTGTGAAATCTTCATGAGGTTCTTCCCATCCTTCCTTACAAAGATATAGAATTTTCTACCACCCCAAAAGACTCCCCCAAATCAGTTGGTACTCCTTCTCCTTCTCAAGGTGACCCCAGTTTTTATCTGTCAACTTAAATTAGTTTTGCTTTCTGTTTTCTTACATTCTAAGGAAAAAGAGCATCATAAGGAAGTAAATTCTGAATTGCTGACTGCCAGATGATGGCAAAAGCGAGCTGATGTCAGTCAACCAGACAAGGATAAACACGCTGACCCTGTCTATTCCCCCTTCCTTTCCTTGTAACTCTGGATAAAATCCCCTACCCTCTGAATAGAGCAGGACGGTGTTCTTTCAGACACAAGTCTGCTGCCCTCCTCAGTTTGTCGACAATTTAAACTAATTTCCTTCTCCTCAAACTCCATCTCCTTTTATTGGCTGAGGAAAACTAAGAGGGCATTCGGTATCAGAATCAAATACATTTTCTTTTATGTCAGGCTTCTAACATTCAACAGGTCTGTGAGATCCATCCATATTTCCATATTCCATATTGAAGTTTTGTCTTTTTTAGTGCCTGGATAGTATTTCATTAGGAGACTTTTCATTGTATAATTTATATATTTTATAATATGACTATGCCACAATTTATTGAACATTTAGAATATTTTAGTTTTTGGTTATTTTGAATAATGTTATAATAATTTTTAAAAATTTTATTTATTTTTTTCTTATGCAAAAAAATGAAGCTAGACTACTACCTCTCACCATGCACAAAAATCAACTCAAAGTGGATTTAAGAATTAGACATAAAACCTGAAACCATTGGATATATAGAAGAAAATATAGGCAAAACACTACATGACACACATCTCAGTAACATCTTTAAAGACACATCACCTAAAGCAAAGAAAGTGACAGAATTTTAAGAGAAAAAGCCAAAGAGAAGCTTACTAATAACATTTATATGTCCTGTATACATGGGAGTGACCCAGCATGGTTGAGCAACTTGCCTGTTGTGGGTTTAGACACTACCTTAAGTAGTCTAGGACAAGGGAGGTTGGAGGAAGAAAGGGAAGTCAGCTGTGGCATTTACTGGAGAATACAAAGGTATTTCTGCCTTCTCCGTTGAGAAGATTTAAGGGGATTAGGTCTTCCTGGAAAAGATCCTTAAATACAAACACTCTTAAACATATTTTTGGTAGACATAGGTATTCATTTATGTTAACAATATATACATGGCTGTAGATATGCTGGCCCATAAGACAGCTTTAGCAGATTCTGAAGACAATTTCCCCCAAATAGTTGCATCTTTGTACATATTTATATTCCTACCAGCAACGTATGAGAATTCCTATTATTCCACATGCTCTCTAACATATGGTGTCCGTGTTCTCAGTACTTTTGATTTCAGTCATTCTGTTGGAGGTGTGGTAGGTCACACTATGGTTTTAATTTGTATTTCCTGAGTGTCTAATGATATTCAGTACCTTTGCATTTGTGGGGTAAGTCTCCCCAAAAGGTCAGATAGGCTTTTCTAAATATGCCCAGAATCGGCCACCTTAGTGTGGGAATTAGATGCTATTTAAGTTACTCATACAGCCTCAGAAGAATCCAGAACTATACAGGATGATTTCTTTTGGTGCACTGGCACATAGTTTTATTGGTTAACTGTATATCTTATTTTGTGAAGTGCTTGACCAAATATTTTGCTTATTTTTAAAAAGTAAATTCTCAGCTTTGTTTTGATATATAGGATTTTTAAAAATTTTATTTATTTTTAAATAATTTTATTTATAGTTCAAATAACAGTACTCTTTTTCAAATAGATGATTAAAAGTCATTTTCCAGGAAGTAGCATGCGTTTGTCTCTGTAAGTGTTGTTTTATAACTCCATTTGCTCAAGAAGAGAAAACCACCAAAGGTTAGGGAGGTTAGGTAATTTGCCCACAGTCTTCAATTAAGAAATGGTAGAGCATTAAAAACAAACAAAAACAAAAAACAAA
Source organism: Galemys pyrenaicus (assembly GCA_019455555.1). Lineage (NCBI taxonomy): Eukaryota > Metazoa > Chordata > Mammalia > Eulipotyphla > Talpidae > Galemys > Galemys pyrenaicus. The sequence goes on from JAGFMF010011573.1 coordinate 1,254,662, forward strand.
AACAAAAGAAGAAGAAATGGTAGAGTACAGATTCAAATGTAGAACTCCGAATCCTGAACCAGGATTTCTTAACGCCCTTTTATTTTAAGGAAGAACAGAGTAAGAAGGCCCAGTCTCAGTGATACTTTCTAAAATTTTGCATATAACCTAGGAAAGCAAATGGTAGCAACATTCAAGAAACGCACTTCAAACAAAATTTATTTAGGCATTGATTTTCCTGAGTTTTCATTTCTTGACTAATAACCCAGCAGGATAATGGACAGCCAAAAGAAGGTCTCTGATTCCCTATAAAAAGTAAATATTTCCTCTCATTTTTGCCTTTGATAATATGTCTTGATTTATCAAGTTGTATAAATTCGAACCACTAAAAGGTATCATTTTTTTGTCATTGAGAAATGTGAAATATTGTATTTAAAAATTACAGTAAGAAAAAGGTAGATAAGATAGGCACATACACATACACTTCATGATGAAGTGATAAGTAACAACCATTTTGAAACATATGACATTCATACTATTTTACCAACCAAGACCTCTTTAGTAATATATCCTATGAATATAATCATCCATCCATCCATCCATCCATCCATCCATCCATCCATCCATCCATCCATCCAACCAATCTAACAAATAATTAGAGAGAACCTATTATGTATTAGACACTATTCTAGGCACTAACTTACAGGTGAAAAAGATCAAATTTTTAATTCAATGCAATTAATCATCTAGTGTAAAAAATAGGAAATAACACACATATATGGTATATATAGAAAAATATATAAAACATAAGTATATTATATATACTTATATAGATATATATAAAATATACTTCTATATTAAATAAGCATATAAATTATGTTTATATATTATTTATCTATAAAATTATATGTAAAACATATATAAAGTATATGTACATATATGTATATGTAATTTATATATACAGATTAAATGTACATATGTAATCTTATTGTAACAAGAAAGCTAAAATAAAAAGCAGGTCAAGGTAATAGTTTAAGCTTGTTGGACAGTCTTAAAAGGTGATATTTGACAGACTCTTGAATGAAATAACAGGAATTATAGGAGGAAACACAATCCAGGAAAAAATAGGAAGTATAAAATGCCTTGAACTGAAACAAGATCAAAATGAGTGAGAAGAGGTGAATACAGGTAGTGGAGGAACTAATCAGGGACCAGATCACATACAAACTGGTAGTGCATAAGTGAAATTTGAATGTCATCTAACTGTGATTACTGCGCAGAGGGTAGGGATGATCTGATTTGTTTTCATAAGAATATTTTAACAGCAATGTGAAAACAGAATGGGAAGATCAGTTAGGAGACTACTGTAGTGTCCACCAGAGAAATGATGGTTGCTTGGATGGTAGAGTCAATTGAGCAGCATACTCAAGATTTATTTGTAGATAGAACTGTCTAGACTTACTGGTGCAATGTGGATGTCAGAGAAAGGAAGGAATCAAGAATCACTACTATGATTTTGGCATAAACACACAGTGAATGGTGGGTAATGTCTGAGATTAGAAATTATGATATTTAGGCTGCTAACTAAACTTCCTGATCTTTGATCTAGAAAAACTTGGTTATTCCTGGTTCCATCTCTGACTGATTTACCTCAAGTAAATTTTAAGTGAATAGTACTTTAATCTGGACAGTTACAAAAGGCTGCTATTTCTCTCATTGAGATTTACAAATCAAGAAGATTGCAAAGGTGAGGCAAGGGTTTCAGGTGGAAGACACAATAAAACCTAATAGTTCTGTAGTTAACTCAGGAAACTCAATGGCTAATGAGATCAAGATCATGGGTTCTGTTCCATTCTCAAGGGCTATGTATTTCTGAATCCAATTTAATCTCTGTCTGAGAGACTGAAAAGAAAATGTGGATGTCTTCATAAACAAATCATCACAATCAGACAATCCCAGTACACACCCCGTGCCCTAAAGCAGTGATTTTAATTTTTAATATTGTTTTGTGTACAGTGTTAATAATTTACTTGTATATTAATTTTATCACATTGACTTAAAAGACAAAAAACTTTGAATAGAGTTTTAATATGTATATTTGCTTTCAATGAAAATGTAACTGGTTCTCTGCCCCTGGTACAGTCATTCACCATTTGTCAAAATTAGTCTTTGAGCTATGCTCAGTTATAGCTACTAATGTCTTTCCAAGGCAAAGCCTTCCAAAATACTAATGGAATCCCAAAACTTAAGAAAAGTGTTCAGGAAGCCAAGTCCATAATATTAGTAGCAATTGTACTTTGTGCTTTCTGGGTTTTTACTGAAGGCTACTGCTTGTCAATTTATTTGTTTTTTATACTTAATATTGCACTAGAAAGAATTAGGCAGTGAAGACACTCATTGAAATGACTGCAGGTCAAATTATTTCCTGTAATTCACAAACACTTTGTTCAACTTCTCATTATTATTTCAAAAAACAAAGCAATCCCTATATTACTGCCTAACACTCATTAAGCCAAGTTAGCTCATGTTGATAAGGAATTCTGAGATCATCCTCTTCTGCTTTATCATCCTACTTTCTGAATAATGAGAAATTAATGGGTGTCAGTCAGTGTACCTACTTCCCTACCAAGTACAATCTCGAGAAATAAAACTGAAAAGCCCTTGGGATCTGCATCAGAATAGAAGATACTAGAAATCTGTATGTATGTCAGTTTGTGTGCTGTGCTGCAGAAGATTTCTTAAGTCTTTGTCTCATTCCTTCTTTCTTATTTACACATTTGACTTAGTAGAAGTGATAGAAGCCATTAACTGGTGACAGAAGCTTTAAGTAGAATTCCATTAAAATAGGTACTGCATTTACAAAAAAAAAAAGAAAAATAAAGAAAAGAAACACACAGGCTGCAAGATGAACAAGTCAATTTGGTATCTTGAAGTTCTTTGTAAAACAAAATAAGAGATTTTATATTTGCACAATAAGAGATGTACAGATGGTAAAGCATTGTCACTGTATCAGTGGATGCACAAAGAAAGGGCTATTTATTTGTTGTAGGCAGGAATGTAGCTGTGTAAAGGAACAGGAAGATACTGTAGGTGATGATCACCAAGTTACAGATATTGCAGATACAAAAGTCAGTTGGCCTCTCTTTTATTTATGTTTTCCTGGAGGTGATGAGCAAATTGAGTAATAATTTGAGTGCACCATTTTAAGGTGCTTTTTTTTTTTTGGTTCTGTTTTGAAAGTAGAGCTCTTCTTGACAAAGAAATAACCAAACATGTTTATCTTAAAATTCTGTAATCTTATAGATTAGATTTGCTTAGATTGAGAACACATAGTAAAAAGTTTAATGACCAGAAGAACAGGTTAATAAATCAGACTAACAACTGGGGAAAAAAAGTGGTTCTATAAGGGAACTATGCACAGTTAATCAGCCTCTGCATATAAAATGTCTCCTTCCTCTTAACTTTGCTACCAAAACTGCAAACTTCTCATTAGCAAATATGTGGTCTCCTACTTCCTAGAAAAAGGGGGAGGCTAGAGGAGTTTATCTTTGATATAATTTCTTCCATCTGCACCTATTTTCCTTACATCTCTGAGGAAAAATTATTTCCTCTGAATTGTCTTTCCTTTACATCTTTTCTCTCTTTCCTATAGATTCAACTACTCTCCTTCTATTGGGCTTTTTCTGTTTGCAGAATGCTGAAACTTACACATTTCAAATCATTCCCTGCCTTGGTAGACTCTCTACTTATTTTCCTTGTGGTACTGAACTTAAAGTAGCCAATGAAGTGGTACTTCTTCTCGACCTGTCCATTCTCACCCTCCTGAAAAAGCAGATTTGTGTGTCTTAAAGATTATGCCACCCACAACTAATCCAAATCCCCACAGCACTTGAGCTTTATACCAGGTGGCCTGAGAGTATCTCAGTACAGTGGGTCACCCATTCAGCTTTCCTACAATTAGATGCTTCATTTCAACTTAATCTAATTCCAAGTGTCCCCAAGGGTTACCTATGCATGTAGTAGTATAGGCTGGTTTAATTTCACAAAAGCTTTTAGTTAGCTGACTTGCTCTATTAAGTCACAGGAATTCTTGTTGGAACATATCTGATTTCAGCCTCCCTGATTACCTCCTCCCCTTGAGGGGTAAACTATTGAACGATCTTTGGAAACTGAAAGACTTCTGTATATGCTTATGCTATTTTGCAGATAATGGAAACCAAACAGAATACTTCAGTGACAAGATCTGAAACACCAAGTAGCCAAGGACATACACCGAACTTAAAGCTAGTTTTTGAAATTCTCAAAGTACTGATTTTCAGAAACCCTGTCTTTTCAAGAGTAGTTGATCACTGTGAAGCATGCTAAATCCTAATTAACTATGTTTACATCTAATTTTCATATTGTAGCCTGAAAAAAAATCCTGGAAGCAGGAAAAATTGTCTGGAAATTAAAAGTGACTCTTCACTGACACAGAAATGTATGTCCTTACCTTGGGGGGAAAAAAAGTTTATGTATTTAATTAATTTAGGACACATGAAAGTCAGGTGACTATTCTCACAAGTTCAAAACAGGCCCTGTACTGTACTTTTCTGTCACTGCTGACTTAGGATAGCCTTGCTCTTTCCATTTGAAAGACTGTATCAGCAGAGATCTGACAATAGGGCTACAACCTAAAGGCAGCCTGTGGTCCAATTAAAAAGGCAGCCCTTGCCCTCCTTGTCTGAGCACCTCTTGACAGCCACCCCACTGTTCCTTGTGCCATTCTGTTGGGGAGCAGAAGCTGTCAGTGTCACATTTAGATAAAACAGTGGCATCTCCAAACTTCTCTGTGTTGAAAGCTGATGGCCACATTCTCTTATCAATGAGGTGGCCCAGCTATTAATGAACTTGTCACTTTTCTAAGTGAGCACAAAAGAAGGCTTGTTTGCTAGAGTTTGAATTTAATGAACAGCTTTCCCCTATTTTGTGCAGTTTTCCTGCCATTTGACTCATACAATTGCAAGATCATACTTCAACTCCTTCAGGTTGAGAAATTTCCCCTTTTGATTTGTCACCAAGAAATGTGAAACAGTTATTTCTGAGGCAGTTTTATTATGGAAAATATAATAAGTAACTCATGTCACTCAAATCAAATCCCTCAGGGAGCATGCCCAATGATTCAAAAGTCTGGAATAAGATTAAAAACTAATTTTCTGGGAGGAATGAGGAAGAGGTTCTTCTTTTAAATGCATGGCCCTTTACAGAGAAACATGGATTCCTAAGACACATGTGAAACCTTTGAATTCTGATCCTCTCACCACCTCCTTCTCCAATGCAGAGTTGAAGGTTTAACTTTGATATTCCAGGCAGGGAAAGTGCACATTAAAAATCGAAAGGTCAGTGTGAGAGGTTTGGAGGAAACTGAGTGTTTCTTCATCTGTCCAGGACAGTGAAATTACTGTTAGCACACAAGATAAGTGCCTCAGGCTGCTCCAGTGAGACGGTCTTGGCTCTCACTCTTTGTGGACCTAACTGGGTCTGACTTGCCTTGAGGAGATTGTTCAGACATTGATGGGCTGGACTGCCCAGGTATAAAAAAATGCCACCAGTACTTTAAAAATATATTGTTCAAAGGCAACCATACCTTTACATTACAAATGTAGCATTTGTGCCTAAATTCAATCTGATGCTTTATTATGAACTTGTCAAAGAAGTTTTATATTCAAGACTTAGAGGTTGCAAGGCAAAGTCTATGAACTGTAGAAAGTCTTATTTAAAAAACTGATGTAATTTAAGAGGCTTGGATCCCCAAAGGGATTTTTCTGGGGATTCTCATCAGGCATGTAGGAATACTGCTACGTGGAAACTGATGACTGCAACATAAACACATTGAACAAGAAAGAGATAAGACATTTCATGGGAGATTGTGAACCTCCCGACTACAATATAAAACAAAGATTCTTAAAAAAACAAACAAACAAAAAACCAAAACCACCAAATACTTATTAGAGTGAGCTAACTTTGTTTTAATGAATGTTAAAGAGTAATTGGATATTGGGTTTTTTTTTTTGAATACTGAATAATAATGAGATGTTGAACAAGGTACTTGTAAATACAGGAAAGAAAATGACCTGCAGTTATTTCAGTGAGTACCTCTGATGCCTAATTCTTTCTTTAGGAGTTCTTATACCATTTGACCAGTGTCCCAAGATATATACACCTCATGAAGTCAATAGATGATATTATACAATAATGTAGAATGTAGAGAATAAAGAACCCATAATCATCTCTCACTAAATAAGGGCTTTTATTATTTTTATTTTTTAATTTAACTTTTTTTTGAAGAAATGCTGATTTACAACACTGTAGATGACTCAGAGGTAGAGGATCACATCTATCCTACTGCCAAGTTATAATACATAGTTCCCCACTACAGTCCACAGGACCTCCTCCCAGCTTTGCTCTCCACTTTCCCTCTCCCGCTCTGGTGGCCTCACTTTTACAGTCCGATTCTAGAATTTCTTATTTGTTTGGTTTTGTCTGACCCTTTTTTCCCTCTATATTTCACATGAGTGAAAACACCTGGTTATTTTACAACTTATCACTTTATAATACTGTAAAGTACAGTTTCTAATAGGTTTTTTTTAGTGGAATCCTTATGGTTTTCTATGAATATTATGTCATTTGCTTTATGTTATGATTTTATTTCTTTCCAAATTTGGTTTCCTTTTTATCATTTTCTTGCTGAATTGCTCTACTAAGATTTCCACTATGTTGAATGGTAGTGGTTAAAGTGAACTTCCTTGTCTTGTACCTGAAGTTAGAGGCAAAGCTTTCAGTTTCTCATGATTTAGAATGATGTTAGTTGTGAGTCTGTCATATATTATTATATTATACCCTTCAGGTTTAGATAATTTCCTTCTATCCTCATTCCTTCTATCCAATGCTTTCTTTGCATCTATTGTCATAGTATGAGTTTTTATCCTTCCTTTTGTTGATGTGGTGGATAACCTTCCAATATCATACTGTTTTGATCAACTTTTGGATATTGATCCATTTTTGCAACCCTGAACTAAATATTACTTGGTCATGTAATATATCTTTAACTACTGAATCTGTTTTGCTAAGATATCACTGAGTATCTTTGCATCTACGTTCATTAGGAATATTGGATTGTAGGTTTTGTGTGTGTGTGTGTGTGTTTGTGATGCTTTTGTATGCTTTTATTATCAGAATAGTGTTGGCCTCATAATATGTGTTGGGAATCATTCCCTCTTCCTCAGTTCTTTGGAAGAGTTTGAGAAGGACAAATATTAGGCCTTCTTTGAAGGTGTAATAAAACTTAGTGAAAGCGTCTGGTCCTGGGATTTTTCTTCAAAGATAGCATGTCATAGTAGTGAATTTATGGGGCTCCCCAGGTAAGACTCTGGCTTTGGAATTACATTTTATCTAGATGTCTGAATGACTATGAGTCATTATTTCTCCTTCTAGTTCTTACTTTCTAGTATCCATCAGATGATTCTTACAGTCATTAAATAAAATAATATATATATATAAAATGTTTAGTACAAAGTCAGGCACTTATTATCATTCAGTTACATGTTAATTACTTGTTAAAATCATTTTTTGCATGCCAGTGAGTCTGGTTTTCTAGGATATACTATTTAGCAAGTATAGTAATATGGAAGATGATGATAGCTGAACAACAAAAGTGGCAGTTGTCATCTCTAAGTGATCCAGCAAGAAGGGAGCTAAAAAAGACACAAGAGGACTAACCCCTCCTCTCCAAACTGTAAAAAAATTAATACTAGGCATTTTTAAATTATGCTTTACATTTTACAAATCATATCATCTGATCCATACAACACTGATGTGATGTAGGGAGAGCATGATTCCTTGGTTCAGAAAATTTAATGCCTTCTACATAATCGTAGCTAAGTCAAAAAAGCAAGGAGAACAACAGGGCTATCTAATATACTAGCTACTAACAATGTGCTGCTACTTAAAATTGAATAGTCAGTTCTTCAGCAGTTCGGTCCACATCAAGTGCTGTCTAGTTATGTGTGGCACATGGCACTCATGTTGGAAAACAGATTGTAGACTATTTTTATCACCACAGAATGTTTTATTGGATAGTGCTGTTCTATAGAAATGAGAGCATACTGTTGTCTGGTGTCCATAACAGTAAACTGGACTCTTAGAAAAAATAATCTGGGAAGAGAAAAATATTAGAAATATTTCTATGAACAACTCTTTTAAGATTTATACTGTAAAATTATCTGGCATTAGACTTTAGTAAACAGCTATCAGAATTGTGCCTATAATTTCCCAAAATGTCTAGTATTAAAGTGCTTTATACACAGGATCTACAAATACTTATTGAGCTGTTCTTTTTGATCTTCCATCCATTTCAGAAAAATTTGTCACTTAAGAAAATTCTTCCTGAAGCAAGTGGAATAAATATGTAAGTAGTAAACTTTGCTTAAATTTCATTTACAACTGTACATTGAAAAAAAATTATTCATTACACACATAAAATCTTTTTATATTCAAGTATCTTTTTCCTGAAGAAAGGAGGTTGTAAATAAATGTAATCAAGAGAATGATACCAGTTAAACAATAAACATCTTAATTAATATATGACTTAACAAGGATATATCCAAGGTCTGATATTTTTTTAATGGTTTGTAATGTATCCAGCAAATTATAAGTCAGACTCAACTTTTAGTCTATTTTCTTAGAGCAACCTTAGGAAAAAGCTTTTTGATGTGGAAAAACTAATAGTAAATGCTCAGTATTATTTTGAAGCAATAAAGCATGCTTGAAAGTTTCAGAAGTTAGGTTTTAAAGGATGACAAACACTTCACTATCTGAGAATCTTCAGCCTTGCATAGCAGGAGGCTACTGTCAAATTCAAGGTACATGAACAAGATGGAGGCAGTTTCATTTTATAAATTGACTTTGAAAGTCTTAATGATATATGTACATTTCATGAAAATATGAGCCTTAGTATAATGCTCTGTTCTCTTTAGACAGATGAAACTCAATTTATGTTCTACATGATTGTACCCCAGAATTTCAGACTTAAGATGTTTGTCATATAGTTAATCTATTACTTTATGAGGGATACTAAATCTCAGGCTTCTGGATTTGGATAGGTGGATGCCAAATTTATGATGACAGCTGTCTATAAATGACAAGTGCTGCCAAAGCAGAAAATCATTTTCTTCTATCCAACAGCACATGGTCCTGTAGCTAGAGACAGATAGGGGTTAAGAGGCAGTTTCAAAGACCTTGCAGGCTAATCGATGGACTCCTGCAGGAAACGAGTAGTTGTCATTTGAAAACGTGTCCTATTTTGTAAGAAGATATAAAAACAATGAAACACACAGGGGACCCCCTAAAAATGATGAGGTGAGGGTCCCCGTTTGTACCCTTAGCAGAAAAACTCTTTGGTAAAATTGAAAATGCCATATTATAAGGCAACAGGGTGACCATAAAAAGCTGACCATAAACAGCTTTCCAGGAAAATCATATAGATCATATATGATATAATCATATCATTATAGTTGATAATGGCTCTAGATTCACACCTGAGGAGTTGCCACCACAACATACTAGTAATTAAAATGAGCTATTTTGGATAGAATAATTTTTCCTCTTTCCCTCCTTCTTATGTCTTTTCTGAGATGGTTATCTCATAGTTTCTATGATATAGTCATGGGTATGGGGATAAACAAAACAATCTCCCTGCCCCCAGGGGAAATCTTTAAGATGGCATGAGTCAAAAATGCTACTGCAACTGTGGACAGTGTTCAGGATGAGTCAACTATATTGCCTTTAAGTGACAGCTGAAGGCTTTGGTCACAGTGGTGATGTAGTTGTCAACATTAATCTCCATCCTAAGTGAGTAGATTTGGCTCTAGACAGGAAATGTTTACAATTGTCAAGTTGAATGTATATTTCCGAACATTTGTCATTTACTTGAAATATTTCTCATTTACTTGAAATAAAGTATTTGTTCAAAATTTGTCTTTTAAAAGATCTATAATTTCTACTAAAGTTTTGTGCTATTATAATTAAATACTACAGATAATAATAATACTAGGTTGGGAGCTCTTTGAGGGTGAGAAAAATTATCTTTATGTTCATTGTTAAATCCTAGTATCTGGCAAAATATACAAATATAATTTACTATAGATAATAAATACTGCTGAGTGAAAAATGTATATTAAGTTTGTTGCATGAACTAATAAAAAAGTCTACTAATTTCAACGGAGTTGTTGAGAAAGCTATACAAAAACACTTATGTGACTGGATTTTATAAACTGAACAAATTTAAGTGTTCCTATGACTATATTTCAAGCAGAGCATGCTGGCTCTATCATTTTTGTTCTTAATTGCATTTATAAATATATCTATAGCATTTTGAATCATTCCATCTGCTTTCATCTGTTTAGACAGCAACTGATTAAAGACTGTTTAGCTCTAAATAGCTTTAGATACTTTGAACTAGAAATATATTTTCCCCATCCTGACATCTAATTACTTTAAAAAATATCTCATGCTAAAGACTAGAATATGGAGCATTAGGTGACTATCACAATACTTATCATTAAGCTGAATATCACAAGATTTTATGATTTTTCAAGAAATAAGTTTTTGGGAAGGTTTTGTATTTTTTGAAGCTGTCACAAAAGAGCATTCAATCTGATGTATGGAGAATATTATCACAGGGCTTACTGTCATATGGCATTATGGCATTTGAACTCCAGGGAGAAATTTGGGTAGAGTGTCTGGCCACCGTGTTCTAGCCATCTTCCTGAAGCTGCCTATTGCTTGCTGTGTTTTGACCCCAATTCTCCCAAAGTACATTTCTCTTCCCTCCTACCATGTTTTGAACTCCCACTGATGCATCATTGGAAGTTGGAATAGGTCCTATGAGACCTGAAAGCCATTACTTTGGATTTTACATTTAATTCTACCCCAACTTCTAAGAAGTTAATGGGACAGCTATTCTCACTTAACTGTCTTTAATGAAACATGCTTAATTTTTTTCAGTCATGTGGTTAAAAATTCTTATAATAAATGAAATTCCTGCTAGTGTGATTTAGTCATTTTGTTTACTAAATGGAGAGAAAGAAAAAAGCTTACCATTATACCCTGAAAATTTATATCTGATAGCTTCATTATAACAAATCTCTTTGTAGTATGCAGATCTGGATATAACATGAGTCAAATTATGTCTCAAAGTGTAATATAAAAGAAAAAAAACTTGTTCTAAATACCAAACAATCAGATAAGAAGACTTCTCTAGTTCTTAGAAGAGCATTAGTTCATTTTGTAAAAGAAATAATCTATGCCCTTGAAGAGCAGAGGAAGGTCATCTGTGGAAACCATGATCTTTGTCAAATTCTCTAAAATCACACACTACCCTAGTCTAATGTTCAATGAACCCCAGGGTATGACTCTCCCAGAAGTTCATTTCTTAACAACTGGCTGTTTCCTCTCTCTTAGGATTTGTACCCATTGAACAAATACTCTATGGCTAAGATGTTGATGATAACATGAGTATGGAAATTAAATTGAATGCTGTGAAAGTCTGGATATTTAAAATATGGTAACTGAGACATTAATTATAATAACTAATGTTTCACTTTTCATTCAAGTGTCTAAGGATCACATAGAAACAGATAAATCTCACTTGACAGGAGCTCCTCATTCAGAAGAAAAAAGACCAATGCTTGGGAATTTCAGACTCATAAGAATTGCCAGTCAACCATGACTTCTTACTGTGATTGTTACTCTAATGTCTGACTCCTTAGAGGCAATGTCGTCTAAAATAAGACATATCAGTCAATTAAATGCTACAGGCACCATTCCTCTGTTGTCTACCCTCCTTTCCACATCCCATCTAGATCACTTATGGAGTGGTTTTTTATGTCTTATGTTATCCTAATACATACAGAGTTTTAAATGAAATAAAAATATGTTATTAATAAAGATTCTTATTCTGAAAAAACTGTGGGAGAAATAGGTGGTTAACAATAGGTTATGAATTACATTATTTAGACCAGATCTCCCATCTGGGAAAATCTTCTAATTTTCCAACTTGAAATTCTACAAAACATATGTGACGATTCTTGTTGAGAAACTGACATATCAATTGAAGGTGACAAAATAACATATATCTATTTGGCAAATACAACCCACTTTATCCTTAAATAGTACTATCTTTCAACAGCTTTGAAATGGCTTTTGTGGATATAATATGACAATTAAAATACTTCTTTAGTATTTATATGAAATGAGAAATAAAAAAAGCAATTTGAATGATTTAGTCAATGGTTTACCAAATAATTCATATAGCTTTTTGTATAAGGAAACATAGAAAATGAGGTGGCCCCAAATTACTAATAGGTCTTATTACTTCTAATCCAAGTCTGGACAGTGAAATGGTGAGTGAGGTCAATAATGTTAAACCTCAGGTATTTAGCTGGGGGTACAGGGAAGTGGCAGAGAATGCAGAGAATGAAGGGTTAAAGACCTGCATGTAGTTACTAAAGAAGAGATTTGACTGAGAGATTTTCCCTCTCACCCCACTTTTATTCTTTAGGGTTCCTTGAGATCTCAGTTCCCTTTTTGAGTTTACACCACTGCTACACTTGATTCTGCTATGTTCTGATTCTCACTAGGCAAACATACATACCTGCTTAGGCATTCTCTTTTACTGAGCATTCTCTAGCAGTGGAGAGTCAGAGTAAAAGCCTTGAAGAGTTTAACTTTTATTTTAATATAAGTTCATTGGGTGTAGGTATAAGCATGTTGTGTTTGTGACTTACGCCCCTTAATTTGGATTTCTATTTTTACACTGCTCTTTCCTTGGGTTTATTACCTAATCTTTGAGCCCTCCCTCCACCCATACCACCTTTTCCTTTCTTCCACACCTTTCTTTTGCCCTTTAATTGAAGTATTGATTTTTTGGATCCTTCTCTCATTGATCCTTCTTTACTTCCATTTGAACACATTTTTCCTGCTCATTACTTTTACCTAGAAAGCATCAATAGAAAACGCAAATCCCAAATAATAATATAACTCCAGGGGAACACTGATCACACATATAGCAATGTTGGAACAAATTCAGGATCTACCAATTGTACCATTAGCTGAAGTTATAAAATAAGCTGAAAGAATGGATTGACACTAATCTCCATTGTTTTATCATTTTGCTTATAACAGTTATGTGAATAAAGAATATAACTCAGGTAATAAAACATTTGAAGGAGTATTGTTTCACAGAAATAATAGCCTGTATAAATTAAATTAGAAACTCAGGAGATGATGGATCCTGTTTCTGCAAACACCTTCAGCAAATAATTGCCACAATGTGGAGCTCCCCACTGTTTACTATTTTGTAAACTGAAAATAGGATTTGACCTTAATATCCCATGGATAATGGGTTAAAGATTAGATAGTAGCACAAAGACATAGAAAGTCTTTTTTCTCTCAAAAGGGAGAAGGGTGATGGAATACTCCAATATTTATTATCTGTTCATCAGATAACATGATTCTGCCACACCTCCTATAGTCTCTTTGCCTAAGCTTTTCTGACTCTTCCCCTTAAATAAAAGAATTACTCTTCTCTAAAGATGCTAGAGGGCCTTTCCTTTTCTAAAGAAAAGTATGTTTACATCTCCGCCTCAAATTCTACATAAGATGGATAGTGGAAAAGAGTCACAAGTTTGTGAATGTGTTTCCAACAACAGAGGTCATTAGAGACAGTCAAACATAAGTGAAAAAGTACATTATCTTAGTCTACTTTAGTGGACACTGCTCCTTAATTATACAGTGAAACAAGATGATTATCTATCTTGTGCCCTGAGTAATAGATTTGTGTGTGAAAATATGTTCCACATCCACTTTCATGGTATACATGCCAGAAAAAATGAATTTTTTCTCTTTCCACTGAATCATTTAGTTTGAGCCTATTCAGAAATACTATTAATTCATGGACACAATGAAATACAGAGTCTTCTTAGGAGACACCTCCATTAGAAGCCCAATTCCATTTATATAAAGTTCTTCTGCTAGTCAATTTATCATTTCCATAAATAAATCCCGTAAAATTTTTGCCTTATTTGTAATTCTAAAGGGAATTCTATGAACACATTAAGAAAATGAAAATATTTTATTAAGTGAACTCATCACCAGATTGCTTTAAAAATATTTCTCATTTAAGTAACTGCACCTTCTGGATCCTTCACTCCCTTTTGTAGGGATAAGAGAATAAAAAAAAATCATCAGTAAACAAGGTTAATAGTTCCTTCACTAAAAAAGTCTATAGTAAAAAAATCAAACATAAGATGAAAATAAAGGAATAATAAAGTCAATATTTTATATCCATTTCTTGATTTTTGGAATGTGAATACAATGTAGTCTCTACTTATTTTCATGCATACATACTTATATTTCCAGCTACATTTACACACACACACACACACATATATATATACTTAAATGTATATATTTAACAACATGGGATGGTAACGGATCAAATGCTTAGATACCATGCAAACACATAACCCTTCCTGTGAAGGAAACATTTTAATATTATAAAAATAAATCATGGAAAGTTGCATGCAGTAGCTGAGGAGAGGAGAATGGGGTGGGGCAGGGGACAAGGAAGAGCACAAAGAATGCAAAGAACAAAAAGTGTCATTGACCTGATTTGTCAGAGTTGTTGCCTGTGATTGGAGTGATGGAGCAGCTGGGATTAGCCTTTGCGCTGTCCTTGGAAGAAACCATTTTGGGTTTATTTTTCGTTGCCTCTAGTGCTTTGACCTTCTTGGCATGTTTACTTCCTTTGTAGTGGGCCTCGGCCTGGCTCTACAAAGGAGAACAAATCAGGCTCATTTTTTGCTACTTACAAACAAAATGGATGATCATGCAGGAAAAAATACACCCAATCATAGGCACCACAGACATTTACAACTCAGCACTCAACTTTGCTTCTGGTGTTTAATGAAGTGGCAGACCAGTATTTAAGAGGTTTTTGCGTACTGAAAACTTCCACACAACAGAGGACTTGGTGTCTTTAAAAACCAGACACTGTCTAATTGGACGACAGGGCCAGGGAAAAACTGTGACAAAGGCGAGCTTTGTCATCAGTGTCTTCCCAGCATTGCCTGTTGGTGTTACTTTTCCAGCATTTGGCCAGTAGCAAGTTGCTTTGCGTTTTCTAGCCAGGCATGTCTTTCCACAACTATTCCAATTTGTTTTTCTTCAGCTAAAAATTGTCTTCTCTGCATCTACTTATTTTCAGTTGTTCTGAAAGCAACCAATGCGACAAAGCAACTTGCTAGTCAGTGGAAATGGCTCTACATTTTGGAGTCACCTACATGCACTTCATGCATCATTTTGATGAGTCCAGGTCAACGATAATGTCAATTAAAAAGGAGGTTGAAACTCTCCTTGCTTCTGATCTCAGAAGTGACTCTGAAGTCAAAATAGTATTATATTCACTTATCCACAAAGCATAGTAAAACTATAATTTTAATACTAAATCGGAAGGAAGAAAAGAGATCAAGACAACAGACTACTTAAAAATTTCAAGACAAAAATAAATTACAACAAAATAAGAAAACATTTAACCAATTTACTAATATTTGGAAAACTCCCCTTTGCATAAAGAGAAAGGATTTTGCCTTTTTGGCATCTCCTACTGCACATTTTAGCAAGACAATCTAAGGATATTCGTTTTAATTTAAATTTGAATAGATACTGTTAGTATAAACATGCATTTGGTTAAAAAACTTAAATGTATTATTTGCATATTAGCAGCGATATAAAGGTGAAATCAATGATAAACTTATTACATAAAACAAGTTTTTATTAGAGGATTTCTAAAGTAATAACTTTTATATCAGTTTTCCATATGTATTCATGTGTTTGAAAATGATTATACTACTGTTTCCATCTGTTTTTTCCAGCAAGCAGAGTACTGATTGTGTGTGTGTGAGAAAAGGTAGAGAAAAGTGAAACTGAACAGGAATCATCATATTTTAATTCTGTTATTTCAACTCAAGATTTTCAGCATGTAACTCTGATCACCCAAGAGCTATGGCTTTGACTTGATAGTCACAATCCCTAACTTCCTGGATATCTTTTCATAAATCTCTTTTTAGGTCATAAGGGACTTCTCATTGCATTTAATTGGCTTTCTCAAGGACTTCCTATTTTGTTCTTTGTCAAGTTGAAAAAACAACATACAGTTACAAGGGAGAAGAGTATAACATTATTTTAAGCCCTTTATTTATTACTAAGAAACAAAGGTAAAATCCAGTTAGTATAGTTGGGTACATATAAATATACTCAAGGAAGAAAACATAAAACTGAAAATTTTAAAAATGTGAATAGTGATGACTGATTTATTGAACCTGTGCCAAGTACAGTTCTAAATGCATTACATATATTGGCTCATTTATTGTTTATAATACCCTGTGAGGTAGGTATTACTCCAAGTGAATAGTTTACCACAGAAAAATCAAATGCAGAAAATTTACATAACTTACAAAAAGTCACACGAATAAGTGCAGAAATTATTGTATAGATCTGAAAATGTTTATACGTGTATGTCTATTTAACAACAATCACATATCATACATACAGTGTATGTATACTGTTAACATAATTTTATTAGAAATGACAAATTACAAAGAAAGCACAATTCTTTTAATGACTCGTGAAGGTTTTTATTTCAGCAGAATTTCTATTAGTAGGGAATATCTACTTAATTCAGGGGAAATATACTAACATAATACCTTAAGCCTGATCCTTCTGGTGCATAACTAAGAAAGAACTACTTTTTAGATATATAACAATTTCTACAAGATATGAGAAGACCTACTAATTAACCACCCTTCCAAGTATACTGAACAGTGCATTGTTGCTTTAGAAAATTTACTAGCACAAGGTAAGCATAATGCCATTTTCTCATTACTATTCCCTGGAATCACTTGTAGAAAGTAACAGCATCAATTAACACTTGGTATAAAGATTGAGCTAAATGACACCTCAGTGGTTGCCAAGATGGAAAGAATTCTCCATAACCACAATCCACTTTCCTTTCAAATTCTAAGGCATGGAGAGAAATACAAGAAGGGTTCTTAGCTTCTGTTGACTTCTGTTTGGGAAAAATCGTGAAATTAAGACAGTAGGATTTGTATTTGTCATCTTTCTAATTCTCTTGTGATATTCTTGGTAGTAATACTCTGCTATCCTCAGTACTGTATCTGAGGCTGTGCCTATAGCTTCTAAATACTGGACAAAACTTCGAATGAAACCAAGATACTGTTAAACAGAACAAGATTAACCTATTGACTTAATTGAGGAGTGAAAAAAATAAGACAAAAGTCAGAAAACACATGAGCTGGGGAAGATACTCAAGTCCAATCAACAATGGCTTTTGTATCACTTCTAAAAGACTTGGTTGAGCAAGTCATGAGACTTGATAGAAAGGTTTTCTATCCCAATGAATAATCAACAGATACAAATTTGTCTAGCACTAATGACTTGCTCTCTGCTTCCTGCCAAGTATTTTGTGCCCCAAACTGGCAGTGACCAAAGGAATCTCTTGGCAAGAACGGACAAAATAAAAGATTTACCTTGCCTAAAGTACGATCTAATCTCCACTCAAGTATTTATCAATATCTAGGTACTTTTCTCAGAATTCACTTCAATAGTTACCTGGCCACCTACTGGGAGAGTAGTAGTTTTGACAGGAAATGACAAATTGAAATGTTTCTTCCATTCATGTCCATCTTTGTTATTAAAGGTCTTCCTTTTCCCAAATTCTCTACATTTCTCATGAACCCACTGCTCCAAACAAAAGAATGTAAAGACTGAAATAATAGACTGCACTAAAAAAAAAACACAACATAATGGGAAATTATAAAGTTCACTGTGCTTCTATTTCTGGTTTTATCTTATTTCGAATTTGGACTTCAGAGAGGTGGATAGAATCTTGGAAAATTATGTTAAGTTGTGTTCATATTGTACAGAATGAATAGTCCATGCACAACTCACAAAGTAGCTGGGGAAGAATAATGTCACTCTCTCCAAAGTACTCTACTATTTATTTACCAAAAGAACCAATCTTTTTGCATTTAAAAAAGTATTTGGAACTGTTCCCTTAATTAAAGAAAGTACACCATTAAAGTTATTGGCATCTGTTTTTCTTTCTAAGACTTTAGATTCAATGTGTTAAGCAGTGCTACATGGGAAACAGGTCAGTTAGTTTTCAGAAAATCTCTACACTGAAATGCCAAATAAAACAGATGTCAAATGAACTACCATAAAAACAGGTTAACAAGGGGAAGCTCTGATTATTTATTCCACAAGGAATTATTTACCAGTTGGCATGTGCTACATATTGTGAAAGATTAAAAACAAAGACTCTTCATACTAGAATGGTAGTGGGAAGATAAGACATGCATACAAATAACAGTAATACAAAGTGGAGGATAGAAATGTAAAGAGCAATAAAGACATGGACATCAGACGAGGGACAAATCTCTTCTGATTGAAGGGGATGAGGGAAGCTTCCTGAGAAAGAGACTTCAGAGTTGGGTCCTGCTGCAGGGGTGAAGCTTTGAAGTGACAATGTGGAAGAGAAGAAACTTCAGGCAAAGGAAACTACAGTGCGTAGGACAGTGATGTCCTGAGGTTCTGAGAACTACCCAATATTCCATGGACACGTCGGCTTTTCAGCATTATGAGAGCACACAGCTATAAATTGAACAAGGAAAGATGGCTACAACATGCTACCTTGAGAATGATTTCCTGTAAGACAGAAAACACATGATAATATATGATTTTAAAAAAAGCCCAAAAGTTGTATTTGTAAGCATCTTGAGAAAATGGTTGTGAAGTGAGATGTTTTATATCACAGATTTTATAGTCTGTTCTGAACTGTAATTCTATGTTCAACAACCAAATTATTAATATTGAACTTCAAAAATTGTTTGAGGTAAAAGTGTGACCCTTTTACAGTAGCTAAACATGTTGGGGGAAAAAAACCCTAACGATTAATGAGTAATAGTAAAATAATTACTTAAATCATTGCTTTGACTATTATTTTTTTTTCTGGCATATTCTCATTGTCTTGACAAGGTCACATACGGTCAGAGAAAAAGCTACAACATAAGTGTACCCAACAGAAACGCTTTGAGTACTTAATCCAAAAGTTACTTCTAAGTCTTTCTGCTGATAATTCTAGTGTCAGTAGAACATACTACTGCCTTTCATATTCACTTTGTGCAGTCCTCATCTACTGGAATTTGTTGAAAAGAAAGCCCAGACAAAACTGTAACCATTGTCAGATTTTAAGCCTAAAAAGATACAATTTCTTTGCTAAGTGAATAGCTACACAATTTGTAGCTAAGTGAAACACTCCTGGTTACCACCCGCTGTGTAGGGACACCAAATTGCATTACTCCAGTGGGGCTAAAAGTGGGAGAAGGGAGGACCATTCAAAGAAAATTCATGGAGTGGTGTCCTCTGGATTTCTGCAAGGCCAGACTTCTAGCTACCACATTTCATATTTACTGGCTTTATAAAATATATTTGAAAAACTCACCCATCAACTGTAGATACTTCTAAATTTCAAAGGAGAAAAGCAGTGGATCTTGATTAAGAAACAACACACATTTTAGCCTGCTAATTCTCTGAGCCTAATTTGGATTCTATCAAATATCATAAGACATAAGTAAGTTGATGCTTCTTTAAAATGCCACTATTTGAATATACCAGAGTTACATATATGTTCATTCAGATAATCAGAATATTTCTATGTAGGCAAATTAACTCATCTCTTAAAATACTGAGATCTTTAGTAGTTTCAAGTTGAATCTCCAGATGTACCCTATTAGTGACTAAAATTTTTGATGTTCCTGTTTCTGGTGCATGAGTCATTGTTGGAATTACGTTACACATTGAAACATGAAGAAACTATAAGTGAACTTAACAACTATGACAGAATTTACATGACGAATTAGAAGAACACTGCAGTTTGAGTTTAAGATTACTGGGAATATAGCAAAAAGTGATTTTTTTAAAAAAACTGGTTTCTTTCAAAAGTGTTTTATTATAGAAATTCACATGAATAAAATTTAACCTCATTTTTCTAATGAGTTTTATATTTCAATTATGTGAAGGAGTATTATTAATTGTAGGTGACTACCAGCAATCTAAGATTCTCACTCTGGATATCCAACTATACCCTATATTTCCAATTCAATATTGGTTGGTGACTTCTGCTCTTTCTCATCCAGTTCTCTCCTTTTTTAAATTATGCCATAATTAAAAATTATCTCCTTTTAAAGAGTTATATGTATGTGTCAAGGTAAAGTTCATTTCAGAATAATATTAATTTCTTAATTGTATTCATGAATATGGTAAATTATTATGACTGTGTTTTTGCATAAGATTTCCCCTAACCAAATTAATGGAAATAGGTTTATAAGAATTTCCAACATAGATAATGAATAATGAAATTAGTTTTATTAAATGTCACAATTTTTAATATAATCACAATTTAAAGACTTCATCGAAAAGTATCTGAGATACTGACCCTAAGAAAATAAGGTGATATTTTTACTTCACACTACATTTCAATTTTTGAAAGGTGTATTTACTTTGTCTTCTGGGTTGAAGGTCATTACCTCAGTCAATTTAATGATGACTGTATATGTAAACTCCTAATATGTGCATTAGAGTTTAACCGAAGCTGTAAACGAACCCTGGAAAAATATTAACTTCTCTCTTAAGTCTTAAGATGAGCAAATCATGAACTCCACACAGAATGGATTTGACAAGCTATATCCCCTAAGTTATTATGCCCAAAGTGGGAAAATTAGTACTCTGTACATTGTCATAATCTTGAGTATGAAATAATGGGAACATTTATAATTAACAGAAATACATAATTTTCTTAAGGAATTATGCATATGGGGACCTAACCCCATATGAACTTCTAAATTTTAGAACTTGTACGAAACACATGGCTATCATGCTTTATTTTTATAATACATTATGAAACAGTAAGAATTTGTTAATAATTACTTAATATTCTTGAGTATTTATGATTTCCCCCAAAGTATTTAAATGTAGAAATTCTCCACTCCTCTCAAATTAGTTTCATATTATTAAAATAGAAATTTTAGTAATAATTCTCAGCTACCTTGAAGTTTAAAGAAGAGTAGTATTTCAGAGTTTGTAGTGATTTCAGTTACATCCTAACTTTCTAAAGTGTTTGAGAGTAGTGTTATTGTTCAGTGGGGAAATTGATTGTCATTGTGTACTTTATAAGAGTGATTTTTGTAACTCAATGATAAGTAATGCAATGTAATTCAAGTCTCTGCATTAAAGCTGTGACTCTACAGCTAGCTAATTCGGGTCTTCCGATGGTCTTTTAAATTAGGCTCCCAGGCTTCC
This sequence comes from Galemys pyrenaicus, assembly GCA_019455555.1. Taxonomy (NCBI): domain Eukaryota; kingdom Metazoa; phylum Chordata; class Mammalia; order Eulipotyphla; family Talpidae; genus Galemys; species Galemys pyrenaicus. The sequence goes on from JAGFMF010011573.1 coordinate 1,276,112, forward strand.
ACACATTAATTTTTAATAAGTCTAGAAGGTATTACATTACTTCCATTTCCATAATTTACATAAATGATACAAAATAAATCTAAAATTAGAGTTTGCATTGTGTTCCCTTATAGTTGATATATAATATCCTTATGTAGCCAAGAGTGGTAAAGTGACTGAAAGTGCCATGCTCATAAAACTGAAGAATGACTTAGTAATATATATTCTTTAATAAATTATCATTACTCATTTGAAAACTTCTTTTGCAAAATAGCTTTTTGTAAAACTAAAAGTACTAAACCAATTTATAAAATCCAGCAGATATTTATAATTTAGAATTAAGTAAAATATATTGATGTGAGAATATCATATCCTTTCAAAACATACAACTAAAACTAAAACAATGAAACAGTACATTTTTTCAGTAGTCACTTAGCCAATCTGAGTCATATTAAAGCTGTTACCAGAATAAACTAAAGCCTTCTGATTAATCTGGTCAATCTTCCTCACATCTAAGAGGGTTGATCCACTACAGATAAAACGAAAATGTCTGTAACTTAAGATTCACCCAGAAATACCAAAATATTTCACTATAATCAAGGAATGCTAACGAGTCACTACGAAGGTTGTTCATATACTACACAAAATGGTCAGTGTGTACTCTTGTCTTACTTATCGCTGAGTTTTCTGAAACACATATATATGGTGCACATTCAATAAAGAGTTGTCACATGAAAGCAAAATATATGACAGAGTAAGGAAAAATTTTTAAAAGCAAGAACTTAATGCTAATAGTTCATTCTTTCATTCGGCAAATATTTATTGAACATTTATTATGTTCCAGACATGATTATAAATATTATGGAATACAGATCTAGTGAAACATTTAATATGAGGACAAATATATATACATTCATGTATAAAGATATATATATAAATTTATGTGTGTATATGTATATATGTTAGTGTTAAATGATCAATGTGTTTATGAATGTGTTATGTGGTACTATTAAAAAATAAAGAAAGATAAGGAGGGTGGACTTTGCTGTGATGGGGCATTTGCAGAGACCTGAATATGGGAAGGAGTTAACCAAGTGGCTATTTACGAGAAAAGCATTTTGGGAGCAGGGAACAGCAAATGGCCATTGCAAGGATTTTGACATTTATTTTGTGTAGACGAGAAATTAAAGCAGTGTTTTGAAACAAGCTATGTATATATGGTGTGGAGGCTAAGGTGAGGCATAGTTTAAAAGAAGGCTATACGAGCATCCAGGCAAGAGATAAAAAGGTATAAAATCTGAATTCCACTAAAGGATAAGAAAGAATGATTGTCTTATCCAATAGATATAATATTTGACAGATTTGTAATCTTTGTATCAACTATGATTTTTGTCAACTTAGCTAGCTTTACTTTTGTCATCTTTAAATTTAGATTGCATTTTTTGGGTTCCAGACAATACAATCACAAAGTTCAAGAGCATAAAAAAAGTATACTCAGTGAAACCTCTACCTCTAAGTCTTAGCAAATAATTGTTATTATCACTGTGCCTTGTCAGATGCCTCCCAAGTAAATAAATACATATGTGTTTGTGCTACCATTTTTCCATCTTAATTTTATCATGTATTTTTTTTATTATTGAGGTAACATTGGTTTATATCATTGTATATGATATACAATATACTTCACCCTCTTCAGGTACTGTTAGCACACATCTACCCCCAAAACATCCAGTCTTCAACCATGATCCATGATGCTCCCTTTTTACTGTATTCTCTTCCTACCCTCTTTCTCCTCAATAGGTTTTCAAGATTTGTCAATGAGGAATTAAAAATTCTTATAATTTTTTAAACGTTCATATATATGTATACCATTGTAGAAAGGATCCATAATTTATTTGAGCAGTATTTTATTAATGGATATATAGGTTGTTTCTAAAGTTGTCTTGTCATCATGATGCAAAAATAAGCATTAGATATTTTAAATGACTAATTTTTTCCTTTAATAAAAATGATTTTGTTTTAAAAAACATACCTTAATTGAATTAAAGAAGACATTTAACATTAACTCCTAAGTAATGAACTCCTAACATTAACTTTAATTTGTGATTATGAATATATTGCATAATATGTCCTCCTAAGCTTATTTCTGGTTGTTAGGCAATAAAAACATGTCCGAGACTTAATAAGATGGTAGTAAAGTTGGAGAAAGTAAAGAATTTTGAGATGGACCTTCAATAATAGAAAGGATTTCAAAGGCAAGAGACATATATTCCCAATAAGGAGAAGACGATGATAGGAAAAAAGTATCTAGAAAATAACAATTAATGTTTAGGGAAATGTAAGTAATCCAGTTGAGTGAAATGTGGGTGTCTTTAGAGTAGGAGCAGAAGACAAGATTAGAAAGACAAGTGCCATATTATTTAGCCTTAAATATTAGGTAGTGGTGGGAAGGTAGTTAAAAATAGCATACTTAAGTAGGTAATGAGAAACCACTGATAGCTTTTGTTCTAGAAAAATCTGTGGCAGCAAAGACCTACTAGAAGGAAAGAAAAGATAGGAGAATAACTGGAAAGTTCTTACCATAGCGAGACAGGGAGTAGTGTGGTTTTTTTTTTAAAAACACAGATTTTAAATTTCAAGGACAGTATAAACCGATGACCAAAATTTTTTATAGATAATGAGCTATTCCTCCAATAAGACATTTCTCTATCATTCCTTGTCTCACTATGTTCTTTTTGCCTTTCCCAATGTCTACCATCCCATCTCTTCTTACATTTATATTCATTGCCCTCTTAAACAAATCCTTATAATCACTGTTTTAACAAGCTCAGATTTTTCCAACCCTAAATAAACCATCCTATCAAACTAGAGTCACACCCTCACTCTATAAGGATCTATCTGGTCCTTTCACAGACTAATTTGCTAAATTAATTGTAACCACATCTCTGTTCTCTCTCTATTCTAATCTGGTTTACCGGAATCCAGTGAAACAAATATCATCAAGATACCAATGCACTAAGTCATAAAATCAAGAACATCTTTATTTTTCATTTAGCTGAACTAATCCACTAAATCCATTTAGCCCTGCTGACCTCTCATTTCTTTTTTGAAAAGTACTCTTTCCCCAATTCTCCCTAGGTTGGCATTCCCCTTCCCTTATTTTTGAAACATTTGCAGATTAATTCTCCCTAAAACATTGCTATATTGAAAACTTTAGTTTGAGGATCACATGATAAGATGATAGATGAATCACTGGGGATGGATAATATTCCTGAATAGGTACAGAAAGGAGAAAACCTATTGTGACAGGAAAAGCTTAAGAAATGGTATATTTATTGGATACTATGTGGTCAAAAAGTCAGTATAGGATGCCAAAAAAAGACCACCAGAAAATTTGGATATACAAGAGTGAAATAAAACACAGAGATTAAGGGATGTGAAAAAATCCAAAGGAAAAATAATTAAAAATATATACACAACACAGCTATCAATGAGGAACTATACTGTTACTAAGGTACAATAGTATCTTAAATATTAAAATACTCTTCAGTGATTTCAAAATAAACTCATAAAATAACTGGACATGAGGTCTTTGTGCCCTGGAAGAATATTTGACATTGTTGTACAGATAATATAGTGGTAGCCATGCTTGTGTGAAATAAAGGAGCTATTTAACACTACTGCTCCAAGGCCAATGATAAACATCTCACCCATCATTTAAAAGAGCCAAGGAATGCAGAGCCATAGAAAAGACACAGGAGTCAGGAAGACCGCAAACACAATGTCAGTTACAAAAACTACTCTGAATTCAATATTGAAAATAGTGACAAATAATTGTCATTTATTGTTTGCTGTGTAGCAGGCTCTGTGCTAAATGCTTTACAGACAATATCTTAGTTAATCCTCATAAAACCATGTGAGGCAGGTATTTTAAGCCCAAGTTTGAAAGACTCAGAAAAGTTAAATAATTTCCCAGTATCACACTGCCATAAACGAAAGACCCCGGATTCAAATTAAGGATAAAAAAACGGCTTTTAACTATTATACTATAGTGCCATAAAACAAATCCCAAGTCTAGGGTCCAAATAACCTTCACCAGAAAGATCCACAACAGAATGGGCACTTTTCCCTCAGCATATGATAAAAGATGTCTTCATTTCCTTAGGATAATCTGGAGGTGAAAACAGGTTTGGGAATGTAACCTTTAAGGTCATATGTAGTTGTCATTGATTACTTCTCAACCAATCCTTGAGTTGTCACACAGTAGAGAACAAAACACAATCCCCTTTTAGAACCACTTACTTGTTGAATAAATAGAGATGCACTGTGTTACACACGAAGGAGAATGCAGGAGACAAAAGGGACTTGGTCCTGTCCATATGGAGTCAAAACCCAGTGTGTGTGTGTGACTTACAAACAGGTATTAAATAAATAGTTACTCAAACAAAAGATTTAACTATCATACATTTCAAAAGGAAAAATTACTGGGTGTTATAAATTATTACTGGAACTAGGGCTAATTTAAATCAGGCAATTAGAAGCACTCCTTTGAGGAAAAGACCTTTAAGGGGAGACCTGAAGGAGTATGGACTAGACCAAAAGTGTAGGGGTAGAAAGTAACCTGACACGGTACAGGAAAAAAGAGAAAGCCACTGTGGCTAATGCTGAAAAGCAAAGGGACTAAAGGCAGAATTGCACTAAAGATGAGCATAAGAGGTTAGAAACCTGAATTTTGAGGGTACTGGGTGCCTAAAAGAGGAGGATTTTTGTATCAGCATAATTATACTAAAACCAATAGATTTTACTTTCTTCAAATTACTAATTTCCTTCTGTCTATGACCAGAAGCAGTGAGCTGAAGCTGGGTTAGAAGTTAAGTTTTTGGCTTTTGATTGCTTGAATACTCTCAGTATGGAATGAATAGATTCAACAGACCAACTGCTTGATTATTTGAAAACAATTTTATATACATGGTTCAAGATAGCTTTGGGTCAGAACAATTAGCAGTATATCGATTATTCAGTTAGCTTGATCAGACTAGATAACTGAGTTGGATAAATCTACCTCAATGTCTGTTTGGTCTGAAATATAAAATTTAGACATATTTGAACTAATGGCTCACAAGACTTTCAGAAAAATGTTAACCAAATCACACAAAGTTTGTTTTACAAAGAGAATAATAGTGAATATAATGGAATAGTTGTAATTTCAGAAAAAACTTTGTTAATATAAAATAATTTGGGTGAAGACTACAGTGAAATATTTAAAGAAAGTAAAAAAAAAACCACCCACATTTCTAGTTAAATGATCTTAGTTGATAACTACCAAAGATTCATAGGTGATTTATTAAAATATCAAAGAATTATTTTGTTGGAGGCTTCCCTGGTGGCACAGCAGGTTGAGCGCCACACTGTGAAGCATCCACCGTATAGCAGCGCCAGTTTGATCCCCGGCCAGAGAGGGGACGTGCCCCACATGGCATAGCAGACCTCTCCTGCCTTGACTGCTGCTCCCCTCAGCAGTGTATTTTGGTTGATCTGCCTGTTCTGCCCCCTGCTCTGTGTCTGGTGAATCCTCTCATCATCCATGACTCTGGCTTGTACCTCAGTTCTTGTATGCATAAATAAAGCTTTAAAAAAATTGAGATGTATAGACTTTACATAAGTTTACTGGAGGTCATATTAAAAGAGAAGAATTATTTTGTTATATATATCATAGCTTGAATTTTAATGAGTACCCATAAAGTGCTTAAGTAATTTTGAAAAAATTGATTTGGTTGGTATTCTATATATCTAAGTTTCAATTTTCTTTGCAAAACTCATTTACATTGTCTTTGAATAAGAATTTAGGCCAAACGGAAGTACAATTCAGTCTATACCTGAATTATCACAAATCCCTAGTTAATGTAGTGCAAATCAATAAAAATTTATTGCATTTATAAAAATGGAAATTTATGCAGGAGATAATTATTCAATGCTTAGCTCTTTAAGAAACTAGCTTGAACAGAATGTCTTTCAGATATTCAAATTTCATAATTTTAATCTACATCTGCAAATTTAATAACTGTTGTGGCATATTACAAATACAGACATCAATAATTTCCCCAAGATTTACAAATGTTAAGGTATTTACATTTTGGTTGAAATCCCCTTCTATAACCATCTGTCTAAAAATATAAATTAAATCTTAAAAAAGACATTGGTGTTTATAGTTTAAAAGTACATTGAGGGTATTTTGCTGAATTAAATTACAAAACTATAACAAATAACCTAATTATTCCTTTAGTGATTCTAGCCTGTCAGATGATATTTAAAAAAAAGTCAATAGGAATTCATGGCATAAATAAATAATCACATAAAATGATTTCATAGGTGTCAAATATTATAGAATGTTATGTCTTTTCATAGCAAAAACCAGGTAATCGCTTCAAGAGGTCATGAAAGCTACATTTCAGAAAACACTGGGTGGGCACTACCAAAGAGAAAAGGAAACTACTAGGTGATTCCAAGTATGTCAGCATGATGTATCTTCCATGCTAAATGTTAACTTGCATTTAAAGCAGAACTAGAATTCTAATTAATTGACTTACACATCAGTAAAAGATATGCTGGGTATAGCACTGATAAAGTAATACATTATTTACATGAGCGAAAATATACTTCTATCTGAAGAAAACACAAATTAACAAGAGGTGAATTACATCACAACCCGCCCCACCCCCAGTCAGAACCCTAACAGAGTGATGTATTATTGGGAGTCCTTACGCATCACATCTGTTTTCTGAATATTGAAAATAAAATTTTCTCCTCTATGTGCCCTGGTCAGGACTAAAGTGAGGAATACAAGAGCAAGATTTCATTTTTTAAACTTTCTCTTGTTTTTAAAATTTAGGCAAGATGAAATAGTAATCACTAAAAATGATTAAATCCTGGATTTCATTTTTCCAGAGGAAATTGTGGAACATTCACTCTGTGAGAAGGGAAGATTTAATCAACTTCACCATCATAAGTGATCATGGTTTCAGGTATCCAGATAAGTAAAATTTCCTAATTTTAGGGGGCTCTTGGACCTTCTGCAGTCTCTCCATAGATCACACCCTTAGGAAGTCCTATCTTTTCTAATTCTACTATTTTATAATTCTTAATTCTCTCTCTCTAAAATTCTTAGTATATATCAATCCTTTCATGGTTTTATCTTCTTCATGAAACTGTTTTAGCACAGAAATAATATATGTGAAATATATAGAGTATAGAATCTGGCAGAACAGTCATTCATCAATTATTAGTTTTTTACTTGTGATTATCCTAGCCCATAGACTGTCTCCTTCCCTAAATGTTTATTACACTGCAGGTAGCATCATATTGTTTAGCAGTGGTTCTAAGTGTAATAGCTTTGATTCCCTGGCTAGGTAAGCAGGTTTATGAGGGTAGGGACCCTGCTATATATTTTCCTGAGTCATTCTTTTTATTTATTTATTTTTTAAAGATTTATTTATTTGTACATACAAGAGCTGGGGTACAGGCCAGAGTTCAGGGTGGTGAGAGGAGTCACCAGAGACAGAGCGGGGAGCAGAACAGGCAGACTGACTTGAAACACACTGCTGAGGGGAGCAGCGGGCGAGGCATGAGAGGTCTGCAGCGCCATGTGGGTCCCCTCCCTGGCCCGTGGCAGGGATCGAACCTGTGCTGCCGTGGCTGTGGTTTGCCTCACAGTGCGTTGCTTAACCCACTGTGCCACCAGGGAGGACTGAGTCCTTCTTTTTAGACAGGAACTATTATCTTTTAAAATATAATTTTATAAGTTTCAAGTGTGCTTTCTTATTATTTGATATCTATATACACTGCATCACAACCACTGCAGAAAGTCTGCTTTCCACCCATCACTATGGATGGATTCCCTCCACTGTTGCTTCACTTGATCCCAGCCCACTTTCCTCTAATGGCCATTCCACCAAACTCTTGGGTGATTCAAAATATTTGCTTGCTTTATTAAGTTATATTCCACACATCAGGAACTATTTTGACACTCTTTCCCTATCTCGGGTCAAGTTCATTGTTTTTCTACTCTCCTTGAAGAGTGCACATTAACCAGGAATACTACTTTTCCAAGTCTTCCTAGTGTAAAATTTTAGAAACTGACTAAAGCAATTCTTCTTCATCTACTGTCCACCCCTTTTGCACAAGCCATCTATCACAAAGTTCTTTATGGTTAGTAGGGTTTTCAAAGAAATTGCTCTTTATGCTGTTCTACCATATGAAATGTTCTCTGGCTTCCAAAGAAAATACTGTCACTATCTTTAAAAAAAAGTTGTTTTAGAGGTGAAAATAGCTGAAAGTTACTTATTTTGCAGGATGTTATAAACCTATCATTAATTCCACCACTTGCTTGAAAGCAACAAAGGACATAAGATTATTTTTTATTGTGTCTGGCTTTTTTTGATTTTTGTCTTGCATAAGTAATACTTCTTTCTCATTTTAAAGGTTGTAATAATTGTAGACAGTTGCCCACTCAAGCATATAGGATGAAAGACAAACCATTGGAAACCAAGTCTTCTCCCAACCCCCACATGGTAAATAATCTTTTAAATTACAAAAGTCATTGACAAAATGGCTTGAAAACTCAAGAATCTTTTACTTTTGCCTGAAAGCATTATTACTAACACAGGAACTTTACATAAGAAAAAAGATGACTCAGTATTTTTTAAAGGTGTTATTAAAGTCTGCTAAGCCAATTGAAATGTTCCCAAACTTAAGAGCACTGAGGCTCAGTTATAGATCCTTATTGGTTTTCTCTTGAAAACTTACTTGGATATATGTGGGTGGGGTTGGTATCCTCCTTACCTCCTTGTAACTTTTTTTTTTTTGCTGTTCTTCACAACTTATTAGGTCAGTCATTCTCATTTTGAATATTATTGAGCACGTGTAAATAGCTAAAGTAAAACATCATGTGAGACATTTATGTGGCTTTAAGAAATGTCAGAAAAATACTGAATTATGTGTGTGTCACATGATTTTCCAACTAGTTTAAGATCAGAAAAGTTTTATGTCATAAGGCTCACTTTTTTTAACCTCACTTTTATCTTCATCTCTTTCATTCAGTGATGAATTTAAAACCAGTCCTAAATTATCCAAATGCCCACTTAAAAGAAGGTAGTGCTGAGAAAGACGTTTTTGTTACTTTGGAGGCAAGCTTTTTTTTTTTTCTTCATTTAATAAGTAACTACTCTATGTTTCAAAAAAGTTGACTAAACTTTGTTAAGAGCTCTGTTAAATAGCAGCTATTGAACAAAACTTTTAGCACAGTATGTTCCTTCTCCCTGTAACCATGCTATATTTCTGTCATGTTGAAGCAAAAAATGTTCATCATTTTGTCAGCTCTGTCTGCAAAGCAGAGAATTACCTTCCCAAGCTCCTGAGATTTATGCTTTTAATTACCTCCTATCTGCTTCACTACCTCCTAAACCTAAGAATCAATATAAATAGTCTTATTTATGGGAAAAATGTAAAATGTTTGACAAAAGTAGGCAATCATTTTTTAGATTTCCATTTGATGCTATTGATTCCTTCTATCTTCACTATCTTTTGACTTGACAGAATCAGTTTTTCAAAGTTACAAGATTTTCATTTATCTAATAATTTGCACTGCTTCACAGTAGATATAAACTTAACAACTAGCTTCTCAGTTCCCGATCTAATAATGAGATTATCATCACTTTGGTATCTCTTTATTTAATCATCAGCTACAGGATTCATTTTAAGTGTTGCTTTCTCTAAACCCTTTCACCATAAACTCACTTTTCAGTGTGGATAACTTCTATGGCTTTTCTTTAAATGACAGGCTACTGTTAGTATAAGGGAAAGCTGCAGTTTAGGCACTAGTATTTTTAAAACTCAAGTCTCTTATCTATCCCAGCAGCATCAAATCTAAAAAACAACATCAACATTTCATATATATATATGAATATGTACATATATATTATACATATAGAATAAATTAATATACTTTAGTAGCATCTATCACAAAAACTTTCAAGAGAAATAGGATATGTATGGGTGGCAGGCAGTGACTATTATGTATATATGAAGGGAACAACAGTTCATATATAGAATTAACACATGTAAACATATACTGCATATATGGGACAGTAGTGATCTAAAAAGTCAATTATTGGAAAGTGACTGTTTAAAGTTTGCTTAATATATCAATTACATAACACACCACTTTGGGTAATATTTGAGAACTCAAAATATATAGGGCAAACATTTTGAAATAGTGTGTTGGTTTTCAATACTGTGCACAATATTTGAAGAAAAATTCAAGAGGACTTTTCAAACGAAGAAGCTGAATTGAAAGCAATGAATCTAGTGATTAAGCTAAAAAAAGTTTAGTAAAAACACTATGAATGTTTGAGACAGAAAAATATGGTACATTTTACAACTATTTTAAAACTATTAAATGGAACATGAGTTTTCCTATCTCTCTTGGACATTCATAGTATGCCAGAGAACAGGAAGGCGGAAAGGAGAAGAGCTAGAGGAGAGGGGGAAGACTGAGAACAAAGGAAGTAAGGCTGCAATGGTTTAGAAAAGAACACATTCTGCTGAGGGAAAAGAAACACTGATAACTTGATAGAATTTCTAGAGTTAAACATGAGTTTTCCTATCTCTCTTGGACATTCATAGTATGCCAGAGAACAGGAAGGCGGAAAGGAGAAGAGCTAGAGGAGAGGGGGAAGACTGAGAACAAAGGAAGTAAGGCTGCAATGGTTTAGAAAAGAACACATTCTGCTGAGGGAAAAGAAACACTGATAACTTGATAGAATTTCTAGAGTTAAAAGCAAGCACTAGGCAGCCAACACCAAAATGCAGGCCCCTTAGAAGTATGTTAAATATTGACAAATAAAAAAGTTTGATCCTTAGAGAAATATAAGCAGATGCTCTTGCAGTTGAGTTTGTCTCCTACTGACTGATGCTGCAAGGGACATCCTCAGATGCTCTATCCATCAGGAACCCATTTCCCAGTCACTGACTTCTCGGGGAAGGAGCCATAGCTGCTGCTGGGACTTGCCGCTCCACGGCAGCAGAAGTGGAGTTTGGTGGTAAAAATTGTTGCTGAGTCAACAAAGATAAGGCACAGGGATAAGGATAGGGCATTTATATGGACAGCAAAGTTGTGGCTACCCTTATGACTACTAAGATCTGTTACATGACAGAGAATACTAGGTCTTCTAGAAGATATGACCCTAAGAACCTTCAAGTAGCAGATGGTGGATGGGGCAGTTTGTTATGTATGACAGAAAATTCATACTGCATTGTATTATATTAACACTAAAGAAACTGGGATGTGGGAATAAAATTAAAAACAAACAAAAAAGAGATTTAAGCAGAATGAGGGCATACTTAAATGACCTTAACCAAGTGAAAACCGCTAAGATGACATGGATGGAAAATGTAGAATCACAATGAATCATGGACACATCAATTACACACTAACTGTGGACACGTGGGAATTGAGAGTGACTGTTGAACAATTGCACTTTCTTAAATATCAGACAGATTTATAGTGAAGAATAGGAGAATCTGTCCTCAGAAACATTCACATGAATTGTTGGTGCCATCTTAACTTCTAAGGAAAGCTTTAACTTCCTGTCCATTTGTATTTGATCAATCTAATGTAAGTTGATGAAATGGCATGAGTTCACATCCTCATGTGTTGAGATACAAGAAAATAGAATGCAGCATAGAGAACAGTGGGCTAAAATTAGATATAAAGATACTGGATGACCAAAAAGCATTAAAACGACACAAAGACAAAGAATAATACAACAAAATTATAAACCTAGAGGAACCACAAAGTTAAAATTTTTTTTTAAATTTAAATTCTAAGTGACTAATGTTTAAAATTATAAAAGAAGAATCACAAAGATAAAAATTTTAAAAAATGTAAATTTTAAGTGATTTGAAGCATGTAATGCTATTCAAAAGGTAATACTATAAATTCAAAAATATCAAATGGGTTAACTCCAAATGAGTGATGGAACACTATGTGGTCATTAAGAATACTGACCGTTATGCTTAATCAATTGTGGTATGAATGCTGAGTATCAAAATTTCAGGGTCAGTTCCTGAATTAAAGTATACAAATCTGATTAAAAATATCATTATGCTTTCTTTTCAATTTGCCTATGGAACATAAAAAACCTAATTATATATTAAAGATGTTTAAGGGTATGTATGGTTAACTGTGTTTGAGATAAAAATAATAAAAGAAAATCAACTTTATTTTTAAACATTTAAAAGAATTAAGCTGCCTTGATTTTGCATAACAGTGTGTTTAAGGATCAGTTTCCTTCATTCTTCTGTAACTTTTCTCCAAGGAATTGCAATTAATATATAAACTATAAATTATTTGGGATCTGCTAATATTACACCTAACCCAAAAGAGAAATGTTATCCTCAAAAATATTTTTATAGCATATGTTAGCTCTAGTTATGGCCTTTTTTTTATATTGGAACTGAAAGCCTAATTAAGTTAGAGAGTCTTATTTACGAACAACTATAGAGCAGATTGGCAGTTGTTGGCTGGGTGGAGGGAAGACTGGGATAGGTGAAATGAGTGAACAGGGTCAAAAGTAAAAACTTCCAGTTATAAAATAAGTCATGGTGAAGTAATGTTCAGCATGGTGACTACAGTTAATAATAACATAATATTTCATATGTGAAAGTTAGAGAGTAAATTTTAAAAAGTCTCATCACATGGACAAATATTTTGCAACTATGTATGGTCATAGATATTAACTAGACTTACTGTGGTGATCACTTTGCAATATATACAAATATTGAATCATTATGTACCTGAAACTAATAAAATTTGTTAGTTGTACCTTAATAAAAATAAATGAATGAATGAATAAAACCAACTACAGAACAGTATAGAAGACCAATTACCCAGGCAAGGTTTAACTCTAGAAATGTTATTTCCAAGCAAATGGGTTAAGATTCAGATTTAGACTGAGCAATTTATAACCATACTACTGTTGCCGTACATTCATTCATTGGAGAAGAAAGAAGCATTCAAGCTTAGAACAACCTCATTCAAATGCTCAGCTTAAATCATATTTAGAAAAATGGCCAAGAAGAAAGTAGGGATTTAGGTGCTACACACATTTGTGTAAATGTCTGGGACTCAGTTGGAAAGACATATTTTTCTTGGACTGCAATGCTTGCCCCCTGGCAAAGTTAATGGTGTTAATTTGTAAAGTTTCATTTGGGAAATGTTTGTGATTAATGCTTACTCATTTACATAATGCAGTATTGTGTAAATAAAGCTGTAGCCTTTTTCTTTCCAACAGTGGAGGTCTACTGAAATGATAAAAGCTGGACAAAATGGGCTTTGGGACCTTAAATTAGGTCACATTGAATTTTAATGCATGAGACCTGTCCTAGTAGATTTTATATGGGTAATGGAGAACTGTAGAATGTAGTCTGTTTACTGTGCAAATCTGCGTTCCAGATTTTTCAATAAACATATTTTCTACACTGAAGAGTGAAGCCAATTCAGTCTCAGGCTGATTTAGAAATGTTATTAAAGAAAATAAGGATGAGCATCTTCTTAATTCTTACATTAAAATGTAAATAGGGTAATTATGAAATAATAAACTCTTCCCAAAATAAAAAATGCTCAGTTTTGGAGCTCCGTTATGCAGATTATAGGTCTATTACTAAATACTGAGAACATGTGTATGTCACACTTGTGAATTTGCCACCCAGATTGTGGGTTTACTTCCCAGAGTCTAAGCATGACTCAGAAATTAATTTCTATCTCCATTATTAACATAGTTTTTGAGTGGTAACTGGTGGTTACATGTACAATTCTGTTCATGTTCCTATTACTAAACATGAAGAAAATTATTGACATTGAATGAAATTTAAGTCAAAGGTGAATTCTGAGAACTCTTTCATGTAGAAAGAAGAATGCAAACCTCCCTCTATCAAATCCATGACACAAATGAAAAAAAAAAAAGTGTATCACTTTTTCTGGGCCTTAGCTGTTTTACCTGCAAGAGGGAGGTGTTTATATCCTCTATGATTTTTAATTATATAGCTAGAACGGTAGAGCATTTTAGGTTATAGTATTACAGGAGGAAACTGAGGTCTACTGTGGTGATGCTATTTCTCAAGTTCAGCATTATGAGTTAAATCACATTCAAGAACTCTTATTCCAGTGTTTTACAATTGTGCAGCCTCCTACACATTTAATGATGAAAATATAGAGCAGAAGATATCTGGAGAGAATCTACATAAGGACAATCCTCAGTTATTTTGATTCACAGTATTTGCTAGTAAAAAGTGTTGCTGGACATTAGAACCTAGTATAGTGTTTGACATACAACAGAAGTTCAATAAATGCTAAAAAAAAATAAATAAAAGGAGCAAAGTTATTATGTGAGGAAACATAATATAATGAAGAGCTGTGGATTTAGAGGCAAGAGACCTAAATTTATTTTCTAGCTCTATCATTACTCTATAAAAATCTATGCATTCCCAAAAGATCAAAAACAACTCAAGTGTCCATCAATAAGGGACTAGCTAAAAAGCTATAAACATCCCATACATAGACTACTGTATTAGTTTGATTGCTATTATGGCAAATTACAACAAACAGTGGTTTATAATGACACAAATTCATTATCTTACAGTTCTGTGGGCAGAAGTCTTATTTTTTTTTAAATATTTATTTATTCATGCATACAAGGGCTGGGGTACCGGCCAGTGGCCTGGGAGGTGAGAGGATTTACCTGAGATAGATTGGGGAGCAGAACAGGCAGATAAATTGAAATATACTCCGAGGGAGCAGCGAGTGAGGCAGGAGAGGTCTGCTGTGCCAAGTGGGTCCCCTCCCTGGCCAGGGATTGAACATGCGCTGCTGTGCTTTGGATGCTTCGCTGTGTGGTGCTCAACCCGCTGTACCACAGGGAGGCCTGATGTGGGTTTTATACCACCAAATCAAAGTACCAGTAGAACTGTATTTTTTTGGGGAGGCTCTAGAGAAAAAATCAATTTCTTTGCTTTTTTAACTTCCAGAGGCAACCCACATTGCCTGGATTGTGGCTCTTCTTCCACCTTCAATGCCAATAAAGACAGTGGAATTTTACTCATGTGACATCACTCTGACCACCTCTTTTCCCTACCTCTTCTATTTGTAAAAGGGCACTCGGGTCTTCTAGATATTCTTGGCTAATCTTGTATTTTTTTTTAACATTAGTTGGTTACTACCCTTTGTTCCATATAAATCCTTCACTCCTCTTTGCCATGTAAAGTAACACAGTAAAGACTCCAGAGATAGGGTATGGACATCATTACCTTCTAAAATTGTTAAAAAAAGAAAAAAAAAAGGTGAGGGAACTCTCTATGATCTGATTCAAAATAGTTCTCCAGGATATATTATTATGTAAAAAATGCAAGGCTAAACATATACATATATATGTTAATTTTTATGTAGAAAGGGGAGGAAATTATACTATATATTCTTACTTAGTTACATTTTCATAAATAAACCTAAGGAAGATGTGTAAGTGATATTAAAGTGCTTACAGATAGACAGGGAATGGCATGGCATGGAAGGATGGGGAATAGGATGAAACAAGCTTTTTCAATGTATTTTTTAAAATTAATTTGCTTTATGAACCATTTAAATTTTATGATTTTTTTTTACTAATTTGAAGGATTCATAATTGTCCCAAAGTCCCTACTGTTTACTTGACAGTTAAAAGGTTTTGTTCAACCCTGTTTTCTGTCTTTAACACTTCAAACAGGCAGATTCTCATTGAACAGTTTTTTAGTATCAAGCAGTTCTCTAACATGAGATACAAGGACTTCATGAAATTCTGCATCTTTTGCAAGTTTTTTGCAATTTCACTTTATAATCTAATTGCACATCTATTATATTGTTTTTAACATCTGGCAATGCTGCAGAGGAAGCTAATACTGCTAGAACCAAATATGAGGCATATTTTCAGGTGGGTATTCACTTTGTAAGTGGTGAGTTAAGTAGTTATCATTTTCATTTTATAATTCATATACTTTAATTTTCCACGTAATTGTATAAATTTGGATAACCCCTGAAAAACTATTAAATATGTTTAAATCTACTTCAGTATGTATTATTTTCTTTTCTTGTAAAAGTCCTTTAGTTAATTGTACCTTAAATCTGGTAGAAATACTGTAGTTTAATATGTCTAGCACTATGTCTCTATCATTAATTGGTCTTCTATTTGTAAAATATTCCACAGTTGCTATCACACCAATACTGAGGTATCCTTTTCATAAATTCCTTGTTTTTTAGCCTCACATCCTACTTTTCATAATTTCCTTTCTAAGGTATTGAGTTCTATGCATTTTGAAACAGTTTTCTGACCACTAAAAAATGACTATATAGAATATTTTCATCACCTGAAAAAGTTTTTCTTGCCTTTGTAGTTGAATTCCCTAATCCCACCCTCAGTCCCTTTTAACTATTAATCTAATTGATGTCCTGAGATTTTTGTCTTTTTTATAAAGTTCTATAAGTAGTACATGGTACATAGCTTCTGTGTCCAATTTCTTTCATTTAGCATGCTGCTGTTGAAATTCATTCGTGCTATAGCATTTATGATTGCATCATTTTTTTTATCCCATTGCACTGCAGTAACACAGCTTGTTTATTCATCAATTGATAGGCATTGTTAGTTTTGTGCAATTATTAGTAAAGTTACTCTGAACATTCCATATGTATGAACATACATTATCATTCTCTTAGATGAATATTTAGAAGTGAACTTTCCTGAGATGTCTATAACTTTATAAAATTTCTTATAAATGCCAAACTGCTTTCCAAAGTACCTGCACCACTTTGTACTCCCACTAACAATGTGTCAAAGTTCCAGTTGCTCCCCATCTTCACCCCTTAGTATCACAGCTTCTTTTTACCATTCTAATAGGTATACTAATTTCTGTTTCTTTAATGGGTAATGATGTTGAACATATTTTTACATTTCTGTCATTCAAACTTCTTCTTTAGTACAGTGCATATCCAAATCTTTTGGCGATTTATTATTTATTATTGAGTTGCAAGCTATTTGTATATTTTGTTACAAGTCGTGTTTTACAAATATTTAATCTCTATAAATAGTTTTTCCTTTCATTTTCTTAGTAGTATAATAGCATCATTCGAATAGTAGATGCTTTTAACTCTGATGAAGTCTAATACAGCAACATTTTAAAAGTTCTTAGCTATTAATAAATCATTGCCTAATTCAAGGTTACAAAGATTTTTTTCTGCGTTTCCTTTTAGGAATTTTATAGTTTTAAATTTGTTGTTATATTTGTGATCCATTTATATTAATTTTTGTAATTTGTGTGAGGCAGCAGTCAAGATTTTTAAAAAATTTGTATTGGATATCCAGTTTCACTATGTGTTGCAAAGATTAGACTTTCTCCACTGAATTTTCTCTGCAACTTTGCTGAAGATCAGACGACTATATATGTGAAGCCTAATTCTCGACTCCATTTTGTTTCATGAAACAATTTATATACTATTTTCTACCAATATCACAGTTGTTTTAGAACTAGAAGTCTGAACCTTTTGAACATGGAAGTTGAGAAAGATTTCATGGCATGTCAAAAAAATTTTCAAATGACTTTCAACTGAAATTGCATAATTGCTTTCATAAATCATGATAAAAATATCTCCTCTTGACCAACAAAGACAGAATTTTCAAAATATCATTTAATGGTATATTGATATATCAAGTTTTTATTACTTTCTTAAACAAAAATCAGTAATTCTGTAACATGCTCCTTAGAAAATGGCTTCTAGGGTGGGATAAGTCAGGAAATACTCATGTAACATTTGGTCTCTATATTCAGGTTTGCATTGGTCATTGGCTTTACTTGGTAACTGGGTATTAGGAACATTTGAATATTCTTTATTTTGATTTCATGCTATTTTATTTCTATCTTTAAAAATTTACTTTCCTAAAAGATTGATTTATTTCTTTTTTTTTTTACAGCATCATTATGCAGGTCATATAATATAATTTACAAAGCATCCCCTGTATTTCCTTAGTGTAGGAAAATAGAACTTGTGTAGTGAGTTACTCGTGATACTTAATATAACTTAAAATAAACACTGAAACATGATACTATCAAGAAAAATATCATCAGCATTCACTGCATTTTAATTCATTTCAATGCATTTAAAAACCTTTCCTTTTTTTGCTATTCAAGTAATTTGAAAAGTAAATACAATTGGTGGATTTATGTGTAAAACATGAAATGATTATATAGAAAACCCCTTCATTTTTTATATTAACCACTTACTCTATTACTCAAATTTCTAGTCTTGAATCCAAATCCTTTGATATTCTGACACAGTGAAATAAGTAGGCCACCAAAAGAAGAGGCTGCTAGGGAGTATGTAAATAGAAGAAATGTACATGTTCAAAAAATCAGACTTTCAGTTTGACAGACTACAGGGACCAATGAAAAGGTGATACTCACATCCGAGTTAAAGCGGAGCTGACAGACATTACAAGAAATAACTTGTTTCTTCTTTGGGGGAATGGACACTCCAAATGTGTGGTTAATGACTGCTTTTTGCACAGGATCCATCTGCAGAGCAAATGATAAGAATGTCAATTTATAACTTCATAGGTCATAGGCTATTAAATGAGCAAATAAAACTAGCTATATAATTTCTTAAGATTTTAAATTTCAGTACCAAACAAGGATAATAAAGAATATCATTCGATATAATTCAAGACTTATCAAGGAGTATAGAAAATAATGTCTTTCTTCCAGTAATCAAAAATAAAACTGCTTTGAAATCATAACAAACACAGATGCACATGTGTATACACACTACAAATCACAGGAGAATCAACCACACCTTAAGAAATCTTCTTTCTATATAAAGACCTTGAGAAACTTTAAATGAATCATAAAACAAGAAATTCTTAGATCTCAAAATCAAGGTAAAAATTAACTTGTTAATGTTTTCCCCATAAGAGAAAATAATAGTTAAGATAGTTTCAAGTGACCTCAGTGAATATTATTACATATGCATTAGATTTCTTAATTTTTGACTCATGATAAAGTCATAAATGACAGGCTAATATCACTGCATAAAAAGACATTCTTTCTTTTAAAATAATTAATTACTCTTCATGTACTAAAGATTGAAATTTATTTTGCTGGAAATGCATGTCACAATTGTATACTCAAATGCCCATAACAGATTGGTTAACATACAACTCTTGTTTAAATATTAATCAAAGTTTTCACTGATAACCTGTGATTCTCCTCCCTTTGTTTGGCATACATTTAGAGAAATATACAGTGATGAAAGTATTCAACCATAGCACAAAGCCATTAAAAAAATTGGAAAAAGAAAGAACACTATCTGAAAAGCTTATAAAAAGAGAGACACAGTAGTGATTCCCTTGTGTACTCTGGATAATAATCTCTAGCATTAACATCAGACAACTGGCAGTTCAAAAAACAATGCAGATGATGAACAAAGCATTAGTTACAAACAGATGTAATATGAACTAGGGAATATGCCTGACACTATCATGTAGAAAATCTCCTGAGGTTAGAGTTTAGGACTGGATTAGGACTAGATGATATTTGATAGAGGAGAGAAATGAATATTATGCCTGATCATAAGCATAAGTTAGCAAACTGCAAAGTGAGAAATTAAATGCACTTAAAAACATTAGGAAGGAGAGTCATTACCAATTCATCAAATAGAAAAGTAGCCTATTTTTTTTGCTACAAATTGAAGAGAGATGATAGGACAGTCATCCACCACAACGAACAGTTCAGTGGTTTGAGACCACATTCCAAAATGTGAAGAGGGAAATTTCTGAATTCACGAACTATTCTATGTCCCTACTATAGTGGTGGCTACACACATTTATACAGTGTTATAACTCACAGAATTAAACTCAACTCCAAAAGAGTTCATTTTGTATATGAGAATTTAAAAAGTAAAAAATTCTTAAGATGATTAACTGTTAAATGTAAAGTATCTTTAATAGGAAATCTGGGGATTTTTTTTATTGTTGTTCAAGTCCATAGTTGTATTAAACTTGATTTAAAGAGAAAACAAAACAAAACACAACTTTTGCAGGCAAAGAAAAATCTCAGAGCTCAGTATATAAACCCATAGTTCACTTTTTTATTTTCTCATGGTGCATACATTTTGGTCTCAACCATTCATTTGCAAAATTTGAAAGCATACTTTCTTGTTACTAGAGATGGCATTTTGGATAGACTTAAAAATAATATTGCTTCATATATTGTCAGGACAATAAATGACATTATTTTGCAAAGTTAAAAAATTAGAACATTTTATTGAGATACAGTGCTTGGATTCCAAAAAATACTTTACATCTTGTGATGTGTGAACTACATTAAAAAAAAATAACAAATATTTTCTGACACCAGCTTTCTGATATTATAAGAAGAACTTTGCAGTTTGCTAATTTATACTCATGATCAGGTATAATATTCATTTCTCTCCTCTATCAAATATCCAGTCCTAAAGTCTAACCTCAGGGAATAGGAAAGGAAATGCCTTTATTTTGTCATGTCCATATTATTTTGCTATTATTCACTTAGGGTTTTTCTCAAAATCAAATTGAATTTTAAAATGAAATAATATTCATAAACTCAAGTTTTAATGTATTTTCTGTTACTCATTTCAAAAAATTATACTGAAAGTTAACATTAAAAACTAAAACAGGGGCCTCCCCTGGTGGCGCAGTGGGTTAGGCAACGCACTATGGAGCAAACTGCAGCCACTTGCAGCACGGGTTCGATCCCTGCTGCCGGCCAGGGAGGGGGACCCACATGGTGCGGTGGACCTCTCCTGCTGTGCCCGCTGCTCCCCTCAGCAGTGTGCTTCTGTTGTCTGCCTGTTCTGCTCCCCGCTCTCTGTGGTGAGTCCTCTCGCCCCCCGACACCTCTGGTCTGTGCCCCAGTGCTTGTATGCATAAATAAATAAATCTTAAAAAAAACACAAAAAAACAAAACTAAAACAGGGGCCTCTGTGGTGGCTCAAGAGGCAGTGCGAGGAAGCTCTCTGCAGTATGAGTTTGATTTCCAGCCAGGGAGATGTCCCATGGTGTGGCAGACCTCGCCTGCCTCACCTGCTGCTCCCCTCAGCAGTGTACTTCAGTAGATAAGCCTGTTCTGTTCCCCACTCTGTCTCTGGTGACTCTTCCTATTGCCTGCACCTCTGGCCTGTACCCCAGTTCTTGTATGCATAAATAAATAAATCTTTTTAAGAAAATAGAAACTAAAACATTCATCATCTAAAATAAATGTGTGCACCCCAGTTCTCATACCACAAAAAACATACAAAATATACATCTATAAAATATCTAGTTCCAAATTTTTAGTAATAGCTAAACTAAATATCTGTGGACAGCTCCACCATAACCCTTTGTACAAATTCCTTTAAATTCTTGAAATTATGAAGCATCTATGTAAGTTTTCAAATAATTCCAGATAGAACATGATTCTAGTAAAAAACATATTTGCACCATATCAGCCCCTAAATATATCTCCATATGCACCTAAGGCTGAGACTCACTGGATAAGTGAACTGTGTTTGCTGGGTGGGGAGTAGGGGGAATTTGGGGGGGGGTGTTGGGCATGTTGGGGGACTTCAAATGCCAAAAAAGGCAAGTTTCCAGCCATCTGTTCCCTGAAAATCAAACTAAGGAGGTCTTTCAAGGAACTTGATTAGAATTGTCTTCTCTTCTTTACATTCCTAATTCTACTAGTCTTCATAAAATCAACTAAATGAATATAACTCTTATCTCATTCCTTCAATAGTCATTACCTCTTATTGACTTCCCATTCTTTGAATGGCTTATCACTAATCATCAGAAAATTTTAATCCTTCCTCCATGTTTTCACTCGGAATAGATTTTCTATATTTTCCATTTGATTCACTATTTTCCTATACATATTCTTGGAACGTTCTCTACCCCACCACCCCCATCTAATTTTCTATTTTGTTCCTCTACTATTTACTATTGAATTGTGTAATTACATCCCTCATTCAATTGTTATTTTAGGAATATGATTTCACTAAAAGAAAATGTTAATTGGTATATAAAAAAGAATGTCCTACTTGCCAATTCACCTGATACCTT
This sequence comes from Galemys pyrenaicus, assembly GCA_019455555.1. Taxonomy (NCBI): domain Eukaryota; kingdom Metazoa; phylum Chordata; class Mammalia; order Eulipotyphla; family Talpidae; genus Galemys; species Galemys pyrenaicus. Next base: position 1,298,296 of record JAGFMF010011573.1, read on the forward strand.
AAAATAGACATTGTTTAGCTGATTTTTTAATATTTCCCATCTAACACTGTAATAACAGATACCTGAGACACTTAAATGGGATTCAGATTTGGTAATAATATAAAGGTTTTAAAACCTCTTTTATAGATTACAGTGATAAAGTCATAAATTTTTTAATATCTATATAATACTCCAAAAATTAGATGAAAATAATAGTGTTGTTAAACTTACATTAATTTAAAATTTTTCCTCCACTAAAGTAATGTCAGTTCTCTGAAATCATAATGAATTATTTGTAACTAAATCAATAAATATTTTATTTAATAACCAATTTTCAAGAGGAATAAAAAGTGATAGATGCAAGTAGTTCAATTTGGTATAGTAAAACTTATATCTACTTTATCCCTTTTATCTATTTACTTAGAATAACCAGGAAATTATTGCAGGTATTACAATATAAAAAAATCTTATTTTAATAATATCAATTGGCATATAGCCAATTGATCATTTAAAATAGACAAATGTGTTTAAACATCTTCATTAAAATACTTGTATTACTTTTAAATGTGCAAATGCCTTCTTAAATAGTTATTAAATTAGGTTATGTTAGTTCACATTTCACAAGAAAACTGTCTAGAACTGAGAAAATGATCCCTTGGTAAATAAGGCCAAAGAAGCTGTTTCAAAGGGAAAAATAACTACCACATAATGATAACTAGCAGTATTCTTTACCTACTTATTTATTGAAACCAACTTATTGGTTTTAAATAAGCATCTTATTTTCTAAATAAGTAAAAATCAGAAGTAGTCACCTGGAATTTTGAGGCTAGCTAACACATTTACATGACATTTTCAAAAGTCCATTTTACTTATTCAACTCTGATTAAAAAGCTTGAATTGCTTACTAACTAAAAAGTGCAAGAGCTAACACTTGCCACTTTTTCTAATGAGAACCATGTAGAAATGAAAAGCAAAACCTATTAGTGCAATTAACTGGTTGGTAATAAAAATGAAATATGGGGTTGTGGCTGCTACCAGGAATGGAAGAGATAATTGGAGGCTATGTATGGACAAATTAACTATTATATTATAGTACTTATAAAGTGAATTAATGAAGCTAGCCTTACCACATCATCTATTGTATTTTCAGTATCAAAATAAGAATAAGCAAATCTCTTTTGTGTGTTCACTGATTATAGAATCACAAATCTGTGTGAATTTTTTAAAAGATCATTATTTTTACTGAGTATGCCAAAAAGTAATTTACGCTTGCACAGTGTAAGCAATCATATAAAAATATGCAGCTGCACATAAAACCTAGCCACAGGGAAAAGAAACACACTGCAGCATTTCACTAAAGGCTGGATGAGTGCTGTGGGAAGGGAGAATATAAGGTAGGGGCTACATGATCAAATGACTTAAACTTAGATGCTGTTTAGACTCTTGGTAATTTTTCTGGGTGGGACTTTAGGCAAAGAAAGTAGAATTATACACTCTCAACTATCTCACTAATTTCTTGTAGGCCTAAAATTTGAATTGCATTCTTTTCAAAATCTTAAAATTAAGTTTACTAGTCATCAAAAAGGGATGGGTATGGGAGTAAACTGAATACCAATTAAAAAGCAAAAATGATGGCTTATATTTAAAAAGGCTTTCTTCTATGTATTTAAATGGCCGAATATACACACTATTCTTTTTTTTTTTTTAAAGATTTATTTATTTATGCATACAAGCACTGGGGCACAGACCAGAGGTGTCGGGGTGGGGGGGCGAGAGGATTCACCACAGAGAGCNGGGAGCAGAACAGGCAGATAACAGAAGTACACTGCTGAGGGGAGCAGCGGGCACAGCAGGAGAGGTCTGCCGCACCATGTGGGTCCCCCTCCCTGGCCGGCAGCAGGGATCGAACCCGTGCTGCAGTGGCTGCGGTTTGCTTCATAGTGCGCTGCTTAACCCACTGCGCCACCAGGGGAGGCCCTACACACTATTCTTAATGGTGGGATATTTCACCTTAAACTTAGTCATCTATTTTAATCAACACTGTAAATAGGATCTTATTACATAATCAAGTATAGCTTTTCTACTAAAAAAAAAAAAGCCAGGTTTCTGAATTTAACTTTTAAAATCATTCAATAAACATTTCTGAAGGCCTATTATATTTTAGATGCTGTCCCATACTAGATGGGGTAGGATAACTTAGACACAGGAAAGGACATGTCCACTGTAAAAGTTAAAAAGTGAAAAAAATAGTATCTGCTATGTTTAACTGGCTGGGGAAAGAAGTGGCCATTAAGCAAAATAATGAGGCATGAAAAGTACATAAAGTTCTGTCTCTCCCTCCCCCCTTTTGTGATTTACTCAGAATATCAGGATCCTCCCTTTAATACTGATATACCACCTCACCCCAGTGAGAATAGCACATATCAAAAAAAGTAGCAACAACAAATGTTGGCGGGGATGTGGAGAAAAAGGAACTCTCTTACACTGCTG
>JAGFMF010011573.1:1300814-1327707 GCA_019455555.1 Galemys pyrenaicus
CAATATTAATAATAACAATAACAGCAATAAAGACACAGAAACCAAAAATGAGGAGTCAAGGACAGACTGGGGACACCTGGTGGGGAGGGGCGGGGGAGGATTGAGGGAAGATGGGAACACGAGGGACTGAGGTGATGGTGCACTGGTGAGATGGTGATGGGGAATACATGGGGATTACAATTAATGGCAAGTATATGTAAATTTTAAAATTTTAAAAACAAAGCTTTTCCCTCCTCTAAACAACAGTACTTCAAACATTTGAAGGAATGTCATCTATCCTTCGCTTTTTGCCTCCAATAAACATGTAGTTCTTTAGACATTAAAAAAAAAATACTGATATAAACATGTTATTCTCCCAGGGCTAGCTGCCTTTAAATCCCTTTTTCTGTTTGTTTAATAATAATAATAATACATCATAATGAGAGTTGCTTAGATTTACAGAGCTCTTACTAGGTTCCAGGAAGTATACTCAGGGATTATCTGGTATTGTCTCTACCATCACATGAGGCAGATATGATTATTAGCCTCCTTTTACAAGTGAGGAATATGAGACTAAGAGATTTAATGATTTGCCACCCTCAAGTTTATAGGTGCTGAAGCCAGAATTCAGTCTCAGGCAGAAATCTCTGCCCTCCTGTTGCCTTCTCAGGACAAAGAGTAGGGAAGGTGGGGATCCTGTGAGGCAGGGCTCTTGGGTGTGAGAATTAGGAAGAAAGGCTGAGTGTTAATAGAACGTTCGCAGACTGGAGAGCAATCACCAGGTCACACTACATAAATTGTCTACTTGGTGCTGAAGTAAGTTTCCTTACTTCAGTTTTTCTCTTTTTGTACTATTTAAACCCATTTTAGGATAAACCCCATTTCTTCTCATGCAACTTCCGGAAAGCCATAAATAAAGATTTGGACTATGCTGTCCTTTTCCCCTTAGTAACCACTGGGTTTACAGACAGAAGAAAAAAAAGTTCCAGAAATACTTAGAGATTACATGTTGGCAGGTGACAGTCATCATTTGCAGCTGTCCTAAATTTACATCAATGAGGACCTGAACTACTAAACTCTTGTGACTTAGGACTTTCTGGAAATTTGACAAAGCATCAATTTTTTATTTATGATATGATATTATAATAGTTTGATTTTATGAAACTACAGTAGTACAAAAATAGTGACTATTTTTCACCTCTTCATTTTTCAATATGGTAAAGAATGTGACCATAGGGTTTCAATAGAACTTCAAATAGCTGTAATGTAACACATTTAAAAGGGACAGCTGCAACACTGAGGAGCACTATTTCTCTGAAGCTACTTTGAGAAAATTTTTGCCTTTTATATTTTTATATACTCTGGCCACATATCTCTATATTACTGTTTTACTTTTTTCAGATTGCTAAAAACTTAAATAGAAAAATATAGTTGTAACTATCACAAAGACAAATTTCACAAAAATGAAGAAATAAACTGTATATTGTTGGCAATATTAGCTCAACACATTTTGTTCAGTTTTGAATCTCAAATCAGGAGTTTCAATAAAAACAAACCACATGCAATATTCCACTGAGACTGCAAAGACCGCGAGATCTGTGTTTTTGCATCTGGAATGTAAAAGTTGAGACTCGCCATAATGACACTGCTTTTCCTACCCAGAACACCCTGACAGGAGTCCATCTAAATGCCTTTCTTGTCGCTGAAAGGAAAAGTGGCATATCACTCTCACCACACACTGTTTCAACCCATGGTCATATATGGAAAGGTGCTTCCCTCATGAATCCTCAGCTGTAAAATCAACTGTTCCCTGTGCCACTGGGATGCCATAACTCTATCAGGAAGTCAGTCAGTCATTCAGAACTGGTATAAAGGCTAAAATAATGCAACACCATTTGGAGAACAATAGGTCACATTATCTGAAAATTTCTGACCCCAAAAAGCTTTTTTTACAACTATAATGATGGCAAGGACTACTCTTTTGTCAAAATGTTGTAGGTTCATAAGTATTTTTGACTGGTTGACAATTAGCAGTATCTGGTTGCTATAGATATTAAATGAGACCCCAGGCCACCTTCCAGAGCCTTCTTAGTGGCAGTCAAAATTCCCAGTAGAAAACATAAGTGGGGGTGGTCCAGAGATTTGAAGCAATCAGAATAGCACACAGATTAATATTTCAATTTTTCCCTTTAAAAAAATTTAAAAACTTGTTATCATTCACTCAAACTCCATAGTCAGACTTTCTTTGGAAAAGTCTGGGATTCATCAAACAAGATTTTTCTATTCCATCAATAAAAAGGATGACTAGAATAAGAAAAAAAAAAAAAGAAACTTGTGATTTTTGAAAGGAAAACCGTGTCTGGAAGTTCTAGTAATTTGTGGGAAGAAATTTCATACTGGTTTTATTTTTGGAAGAATAAAAATAGACATATACAGAATGTTAAGAGATGTGTATTTCTACCATAAAATAATGTCTTTTTTCTAGATCATAGTAAAAAATATAACTTTTTTAGCGGTTAAGTGATTCATATCAACTTTGACTATTATGCTATTGTGCATTTTTGCTCTTTTACATGATGCCACACTTTTAAAATGCATGATTTTCAATTTGTACAAACACTGTATTTTCTTGACTATTAATAAAGTTTATTAAGTGTCTATCATGTGCTGTTTTAGGAAATGCATATATAGAGAAGGTGCTGGAAAGCTTTTAAAAAGACAACATTCTAGTCAGGCAACCCATATATCTAAAGAAAAAAAATAAGGTATTTTCAAATACCATGAAAAAATTAAAATGGAAAATGAAAAACAGATTTTTCCATGGATCTACAGGAAAATCTTTCTTTCCAACATTACCATGGATAACTCCTAAAAACAATTTGGTTGTCTTGATATAACTGTGATTGCAAAATATGTTAAACCATACCAAATACATGAAAATAAGGACATGATCCCTTAACTTAGGGAAACTGATGTAGAATTAGAAACATGTAAAATGGTAAAAAATGGTAAAAACATGGGCCTCCCTGGTGGCGCAGTGGGTTAAGCAACTCACTATGAAGCAAACCGCAGCCACTGCAGCATGAGTTTGATCCCTGCTGCCGGCCGGGGAGGGGACCCACAAGGTGAGGCAGACCTCTCCTGCCTTGCTCACTGCTCCCCTTAGCAGTGTGTTTCAGTCCATCTGCCTGTTCTGCTCCCTGCTCTGTCTTTGGTGAATCTTCTCACTGCCCTGGACTCTGGCCTGTACCCCAGCTCTTGTATGTATAAATAAATAAATCTTAAAAAAAAAATCTTTAAAAAAAAAAATGGTAAAAACAACAGAGCCAGAGTCCTCCACAAAGTGGTTTGTGAGATATCAGCAGAGGGTTTTCTTCAACTATTAAGCACGAAGACCATTGGATCACTGCATTGCCGCTATCATCATCTCTCCAAAAAAAAAGGGAAACTAAATTTATGGAGGAGTGCTAAGTGCTAGATGCATCTCATTTGGAGATCCTCCTAGTGGGTTTGTGTACGCTGTGATGGGCCTGACATTGATTAACCAATAGCAAAAATGACCATAAAATTAATTGGTTTTTTAAATTAAGAGCATATAATGCCTAAGATCTAAAACTCTTTTGGAGATATTATAAGAAAATAATGTTTTTTCAATTTGACATTCTTAGAATTTTAAAAGTTACCAAAAGGCAAAAGCAAAAATGCTAAATGGAAATGAATGGATGGTTTCAGCATCTCCTGTTCTCTGGAAAACCCAGTAACACTTTGGGTTTTTAAACTATTTTGAGGGCTGCCCTGGTGGTGCAGCGAGTTGAGTGTCACACTGTGAAGCATCTGTTGCACAACAGCTTGATCCCTGGCCAGGGAGGAGAACCACTGGCACAGCAGACCTTTCCTGCCTCACCCGCTGCTCCCCTCAGCAGTGTATTTCATTGGATCTGCCTGTTCTCCCCACTCAGTCTCTGGTGAATCCTCTCACCTCCTGCAACTCTGGCCTGTACTCCAGCTCTTGTATGCATAAATAAATAAATCTTAAAAAAAACTATTCTGAGTAGAAGAGGTGATTTTTTTAAAATTGTTTTTCAGACAGTCATTACGTGGAAATGTCTGAAGATTAGACTTGTGTACTGTACTGGAATTGAACATCTAACAGTTGATCCTTGTATGTAATAAATATGGTCAGTACAAATGTAAAATATTCCATTTTCCTGGCTGGCTCCACATCCCTGGTGATTTTCCATGTGCCAGGGATCAAGAATGATGCAGCAAAGCTGTAGTTATGCTGCTGGGTAATTTAAGAAGCCACATCAAAGAGCATTTCAAAAGTTCAGTTTAACTTTAAGACTTTCAACTTATGTCTACAGTGGGCATGACACTTAATTGAAGGTTCACTCATACCTCATTGCAAGGACACACACATACCCAACAATATTTTGGGTGCTGATATTTATATTCAAACATCAGATGAGTAAAAATAAAGATATGAAATTAAATCGCCCATGTTCTCATATTAAAGTTAAAAATGCATTTTGGAAAGTCTGATTCGTTAATATGATGTATTAAAGAAGTCCAAACCACCCTCAACATCACTGCTACCGCTCTTTTCAATGTAGGAAGAAATAATTAAAGTACTTAACTGAATTAGGTGTCCTAAAAAAACTCAATGCTATTCTTTGTTTCCTTTCTTGAACGAGCAAATGTTTAGATGTGATGAAATCCACCAGGAGAGAGAAATACATTTTTCCATGAGTATGCAAAGAAAGTTCTTGGAAGGATTTTTATTTTATCCTCAAGATTTGATGTTCCTATAATTAAAAATTTTTTGGCCAATGGATACATACAGATTTGACCCTTAACATCTGTCAAATATAGGGTAAAAAATTTTTAGATGCCCTTTTGAGAGAATATGGAAAAAATTTACATTGCTAAGGAAAATGAGAAAGTATGTAATTAATAAGAATTTAGCTCTATTGTGAATTTTAATAGCATAGAAAATGAAATTAAGTCATGATAAATATTATTAATATATACTTTTTGACAGTGGAGAAATTACTACTCTCAAAGTATTCATATTTAATATTCCTCACTGAGGCAAATTAAAATTGCAAAATAAAGGTACATAAACAACCCAAGGTATATTTACTTGATTGATAAACTGTATCACCCAAAGAAAACTACTAGCAAAGCTAGTAGAGTATATTATTCAGAGTGATGAGAAAAGGAACTGGATTCAACAAGAAAATCTAAAATGAATGAATCAGATTTTCATATGTTATTTAGTATTGTGTCTTGTCAAGGTGAAATAAAACAAGAAATATATAATTTCAGGGATATGGACTGAAGCAAGGTTTTTTCAATAGATGTGCAAAATACTAAGAGAGATTTGTTGAAAGACAAGTCTTAAGAGGTGGTTTTCTATACCACATTGGAAGAGGAGCTCCATCCTGAATTTTTGGAAGGACAGGTTGATTTCTGATATGGAAGACAATCTTCTAGATCTTGGACTTTCCTTTTGCTCTTTTAAAAAGAGTGACTTAAAAACAACTTCCAAAACTTTTCTCCAAGATTGCACTTCAATAGTGTACAGTTCAGTGCCAAAAGTAAGTCTGAGTTATTAAAAAAATAATAATTATTTATTCTTCAGGAAAAAAAATGTGTACAAGTAACCAAAAATTACTTTGCTAATACTAGTGGATATAGTTATAAAGATTATTGGTGCTAAATCCCCAAATCTAAATAACTAAGAATATTTTCATCTTTTTTCTTATAAATGGACTGAAAATATTATGAAGATAATATATTATGAAGAGACTAGAGAAATAATGAGTTTTTTTATTTAAAAATCAACATAGCTTCTAAATAGTCAAATACATTAACTGACATCATTTCAAAACCATTCTGTCAAAGCTAAGTTTGAAATATTGTTCAGTAACTAATCAGATATATCCTCATGCTGAAGCAAAACAGAACCTTGATACAAATTAAAAAGATATAATATGAAAAGAAAACTTCGCCCGGTGGGAAGAACTACAAAACCACGAACCTGGGCCTAATGGAATGTAGTCTTCATTCTACAAAGCAAAGTGGAAATTAAGTGTATTTTTCTCTTCAAATGCAGGACAAGTATCTCACCCTTGCCCTAAGAAGAAAACTGACAGGTGAGGCTGACGAGTCACCACACCAGGCAACAAATCTATAGTGCTCCAGTCTTAAGCAGGTAAGTTCTTACCTCCACATCATATACTCATTCCACAGAGGTAAAAAGTGAAAGATCACCCACATTTTCAAACTGTAATTTTTTAGCTGGAGTCCCAGAAATTTCTCTCCAACCCAACCCCAAAACAATTGTAAATGGAAATTCAAAATAATGAAAATCAATTCAGTTAAAGCAGGTACGTCAGACCACAGGGCTATCTGATTTTAGTCCAACTTGCTTACTTGAAAATGAGAAAAGACTTAGAGAATTTGTGTGACTTGATTCTCCTCACTAATACCAGAACCCAGATATTCTGCTATGGTTGCCATATTTCCAAATAAAAAATATAAGATGTGCAGATAATGTTAAATTTCAGATAAATAAGAAATCACTTTTAGTACAAAAATATCCTATGCAGATTTTACCTGCACCCCCTCCCTGATTCCTACCCAAGGATGTCACAGCAAGACCAGGGTTGAATCTATTGGTCTTTCTTCTCCTTGAGGGCTCACCTACCACACTTAAATATTTTTGCACTTTTATTGTGAAGGTGGTCCCTGAATGTTTTTGTGGATGTAATATCAAAAATACTTTACATCCTATATTTATCTCATAATTGCCCTTTTGGATGGAAATACATGTATATACATATTAACTCTTCTCAGCAAAAAAAAAGACCCAAAAAAACCAAAAAACCAAAAAACAAAACTTGGTTCAACTCTGAATTTATACTACAAAACATACCATACTTGTAAAGTAAAATAAAGAGCTTTAATAAAGTGCCTTCCACTGTTCTCTACAGTGATAATTGCTTTATCGAATAAGGCTCTGTTAATGGTACAGATTGACATTTAACATTTATCCATTTGATTTATAATTCTCTTTACATGATTGCAAGGAGGCTATAGTTCAAACCAAAAGTAGTTTAAATGAACTGCCTTTTCATTGCAATTTGTAAGGATATGTAGTCACTTCTAAGTAAAACTATTTTATCTACCAAATTTCTTTCAAATATTCAGAGACCCCTCTGCTTCTATGTTCTGCATGGAATGATATATATAAAAAAATGAAAACATCAAATGACTTCATCAAATTAAAAATGTATCCATTTGCTAATATTTTTGCCATGGACATAGTATCAAGGTTTCCTAATGAAGCAATGGAAAAAACCTTCATGAACCACATAGTAGATTATCACGAAACACAAAAATCCCCTAGAATGTTCATTAAATGTTTTAACGATATCAAGCAATGATCATTTGCACTTACAATGTATCTACTTACAAAGATTTTTCAGAAATGTTTCTGAATTAATGTTTTCTATTCTGAAATGCAGCCCATTAGGATGCTTGGCATTTTGAATTTGAACAACACATTTGTGATTTTTATTCATTCTTCTGTCTCCCCTTCTAACAGATTTATATATAGGACAAACACCTATATCTAACAACAGACGTTATGTTACTTCATGTAAAAGATTTTGTATAATTAGCAATCACCAAATTTCTACTTCACAACAGAACAATATCACAATAACAATTGTTGGTAGTTATCAAACCACTACTGTCTGATTGGCCTCTGAAAGCTGGGGTTAAAAGCTGGCCTCTGGAAATCAATCATGCTCTCGGGAAAGTAGAATATTTCAGTGATATGAAAGCTGAAATGGAGACTATAATCTTTTGTGATTACCCTCAAGGCCAAAGTCAACGCAAAAAAGGAGTCTATGAATTGCTGATAATTTCCTGTGATGACCGACTCCCAGGAAATTCTGATATTACTCTTGCTCTGTAACAAAATGATAGCTCCCCAGAAGTATAGCTTCAGAGAACTCCACATCTGGGTATTAACAATGCTTCTTTAGAAGCTACTCACCCATTAAAGGGCCAAGTCTGTGAGGCATCATCTCTCTCTGAAGACAATGGAGGGTCTGATTGCATAAGGAGGGATGAGTTGTGTGTTACAGGCTGTCTATCTAGAAAGTTCTTTATATGAAGGATTGATTTAAAATGTGTCTGCTTTAAATCCTCTCCACCCACCAGAAATCTAAACCCTAGTAACATTTCTCTGCTGTTCCTAATAACTATGCAACAATGAACATATTCACTTGCATAATTTTTAAAGTTTTATTGAAGCTGATATTTATAATCTGGAAAAATAGTTTTCAAAGATATGTACATACCCTTAAGATCTTTATAATATTCAGGTATAGAATATAAAGCTATTAATATTTTTTGAGTAAGCATCAAATTTGCGGTTAAATGCTACTGCTCAGAACTCATATTAAATGGATGTTTCTAGTGTGAGTGGCAATTTCAATTCCGAAAAAAGATGGAGGCAGCGTAAGGGGAGATTCATTAAGTCAAAGCCCAAAGAATTTTTGAAATAAATATCCATTATCAACATTTCAAGGGCAAGTCAATATTTTGACTACTATGACTGAGTTTAAAATAGTTTTAAAATTGCTGTTTTAACCATGTGATCAGTGAATCAAGTGATAGTGAAGATTTTAAGTTTGGAAGCCAACATTATATTAAAAATGAAACAGCATTATTTTGTCTTCGGAGTCAAAGACAATGTGTCATCGGTACACAGCTCTTAAGTTCAGAATATCTTTATATGAGGCCTTTAAAATCTAAATATTGTTGAAGATAAACAAAAAATTGGAATCCAACCAGACCCATCAGAGTTATATCCTCTCCCCATTCCTGATCCAAATTTAGTGCAGTGTCTCTTCACTGCTTTCAGGTCAGGTGATGCTGATTTTTAAGTATGTCCCATGCTATCTCATTCAGCTAACATAAATTGAGCACCTGTTTAGTACCAGGCATGACTAAATCAGAGTGTAAATTTCTTAAACTCAGAAACTAGGGTTTAGCCATATGTATATCCTCAGAATCTGACTTAATGAGGATTGTTATAATGCATAGTCAGCTCCCATGATAAAGATAACTTTATTATGCAATTGGTTAGGAAGGCAAGATCGAAGTTATAGAAATATTAATAAAAATATTATTAAACATAGTTTTGGTTTTAAGAGTCCTTTTATAAACATTATTACATTTTCTATTGATGGGTATTTTACATTATTAAAACAACACAGTGATATGTTATCAAGTTCTGATTTTTTTCAGACTCTCACTATATTCCTGAAATTTTCTAAATATCTAGTCACACCATCAATGATATATGTGGCCTAATTCATATGTGGATGTGTTAAAAGAATTAATTGCTGACTGTTTTTAAAATATGTTAAAATCCTCCAATACTAGAAGTCATGAAAGATATATTGTTCCTATAATTTGTTTTCTCATCTTATTTTAAGCATCAGAACATAAAAAGGAGGGTAAAAAAAATGTAAATTGACAGCTAAGTCTGTGAAAAAAAGTAATTTTCCACAATTCCTTCTGTGTTCTGCAATGATGTGAAAATTTCACAGATTGCTAAATAGCACTCCAATTCATCTTTAGCACCTTCCATGGCAATTATAAAAGTAAAGGAACTGGAATATTCCAAGACTTTTGCATGTAAGAGTATAAGAAAGAATCTAAGGGGGAAGAATCTAAGAATCTACAGAGAAGAAAACCCAATCTGTGCTATTGGATGGGTCCCCAAACTTTTGATAAAAGGAACACTATTGTCAACATGCAAAGAGCAACAAATTTAGAAATAACTTTTTTGTCTGAGGGAATCAACTGTACAATAATATTTTGGGTTTTTTATGCTGATTAAGCTTTTTTACTGTATCACAGGCACATAAAACTTTAGTCACTGAAAGAATTTAAGAACAAGGTTGTTGTGGTTTCTTTTAACTAAATGGAGATTTATTAAGAATAAATTAAACTTTTTTTCAGAAAAGAGCCTGACATAAACACTTTTTTCAAGTTGACTCTACTCTTGAAAAATGCTGACCTGGGACAACGCCAAGACTGAAGACCTGTCTTGCCAGAAAATCTGATGTGCCCTCCAAGTACACATAATCCTTGAAACTCTAGCACTAAAGATGAGGCCCCAGAGCCATGTGAGGTTGAGAGTAGGATAATGAAAGTGACACACAGGAGGACATAGCATGGTGGGACTAAGGGTGCCTCTTTTCACAGGCTCCTAAAATCTTGTTCTCCTTCACCTTATAAGGGTTCATCAAAGTCTTAATCTGACACTTCTTGGCAGCTTCTTTCAACTGCATTGACTATGCACTATGAGCAGAATCTCCTATTATGTTATGGTGATTGTATAAGAGGAAGATGCAATATTTGGGGTTTTTTTTATGTTGATTAAGCTCCACTAGACAGTGGGCAGCTTCTGTCTTACTATCACACTCAGTTAGCACAATGACTGGCACATGTAGATATTCAGTAAGTGGTTGTGAATGAATACCTTTTCCTAGAAGCCCTGAACAAAATAACTGAGAGGGTGCACATGTAACCACACATGGAAGTACACATGAGGACATACATGTTACACATGAATGTTTATCTACATATTCTAAAAGGGTTTTAAGAGTGAGTAGACAACAGGGAGATTTAAGCACAAAATCTTTAGTATATAAACCTTAAGATTTATTTCAAGATATCAGGAGTTAAATTTAAAAGTGACATGCTTGTGGTTTGAAGAGAAGGATCAATAGTACAGTGATCACTATGTAGTTTTATTTTCCTCCCCCCATTATGTTTATATCACTTTTCTCTGCATCATATTTAATAGGGTTGTAAAATTTTCTAGGCAAGAATCTATGTTTAAATAATTGTGCAAAATTTTTGTTCCAGATTTCAAAGATTTCCCATGGCTATCTTTCTCTAACAATCTGGGGAGTGTAGTTGCTGACTTTCCTAAGTATGATAAAAGGCAATGATCCTTTGCTTTCAAGTAAATTTGAGTAACCATTAAAAATTTCAACTTGGCATATTTTAATACTATACATTTCTTTAGAATATAAAAATGAATATGACCCTTCAAAGTATTCCAAGCATATCACAAAAAATAAGCATTCAGCTATATTATCTTTTGTATTTGGCTTAATGTATCTTTTGTATTTTAAGTTGTTGGATATACTGTATCTTAAGAAATATGGACTATATAACTTATCAAAGTACTAGCATAAAAAAGAAGACCCAAGCGGCAAAAATTCATATTTGGGTTGTATTAGTATTTTACTTAAAATCAAATAAAAGAAAAATATGTATTCAAATGTTTAAATAAGGACTTCATTAAGTAGATCAAGGTATTAAAGGTAGGTTAAAAAAAAAGGTTTTCTTAAAGTAGCACATGAGCAAAAAGGCATGAATTAGTCAAGTAAATGTGATCTTGATTCAAAATTTCTTTTTGACCTCATTAATAAATACATTATTTCTACTCCAAGAAAAAGAAATAAATTCTCACTGATAGAGGCAAATTATGACTCTTAAACCCAGAATGTGAAAATAAATGGTAAACCTATAGATCATTTCACAACTTGTCATGAATGATTCAAAGACTCATAGAGCAATTTGGGGCTCTATACTTTAGAAGTAATTTTTATCCTGCTCCATGTATTGTTCATGAGTCAGGAAGAAATAATATCAAAGCAGGTATTACAGATCAGACCATTTGTCACAAAATTGAGGTAGATCACTGAGCCTCTTGCAATAAAGCAGCAATGAACCTCCTTTGCATTTACACACTCCTGGAAAGCAGTTGTAAAAACATGGCAGGACTCACAAAGACATTTGAAATAAAGAGGCATGGACGATACCTATTAATTGGCAGAGAAACTGACAGATTACTGTGCTCCTGAGGTATCCCTTAACATAGCTACAGCTCTAGAGAGGCTCATCAATGCACCTGTGCTTGTACCCAATGTGTGGCTTTGTCAAAAGGAAATTTTATGTACTTATTACACGTGATATATAGATAGCACATGTGTCCTAGTCTGGGATACAAAGTACCTTATAAAGGGTGGCTTAAATAGAAGAAATTCATTTTTCACAATTCTGGAGGCTAGCATTCCAGATCAAGATGCCAACACGGTCAGAATCTGATGAGAGCTGTCTTCCTGTATTATAGATGGCTGGCTTCTATATCATAACATGGAGAGAGGGCAAGATCTCTGGGGTGAGGGGAGACGGTGTCTCTTCTTATAAGCCCACTTACAGGCACTACCCTTAAGACTTCATCTAGCCCTAATTCCTCTTAAAGGTCCCATCTCACTTGGGTGCTAGATTTTCATATATTAATCTGGGAAGGTTGATAGCTTTGTATCTTCTATATTCACTTATCCTATTAATTTGATACATTCCTCATTATAAGGATGCAACTTATTTAAATTCTAAGGACATCTCTTCCTAAAGGAAATTAAATAGCCAGTTTTAAGTACAAAGTATATCTTGGTTAAATGTGATAAAAGTTGTATCTACAGTAAAGGATATGGAGAGGTTTTAATTTTAATGGGGGAGACTATTGTGCAGATTTTGGTAGTTACCAAAATATATACATTAACTAAAGGATGACCACGGAGCATCTGGGAAGTTTAAAGTGAATAATAAAATAATGAAAATAGTACTACTTGTATAAAATTTTTTTTTATTCTTTCTGGGTCTTTCTTCAATGTAAAATTAACTATTTTCTCTCTGCCCATATTTCTTGGGTCAACTATTATCTTGCCTTTTCTAGTCTATGTTCATAAGTTTCCAGAGAACTAGGACATTTTTGTTTTATTTATTTTTATTTCTCCTCTCCCTAAATCCACTAGTCTTCTGTGCATATGTTATGTTTTCAATAAAATTCAAAAGCTAGTGACTCTGTTAAGTAAATGCTATAAAGGGTAAGACATAAGAGAAGGAATGCAGTAAATACTTACAAACCTTTCATGCCATCCACACAGAGAAATCCAGAACTATAACTGGTGAGAAGTTTATAATTGATTACTACCTTCAAATTAGAAAAAGGATGATAGTTCTTAGGAAAATAAAAGTAAACTGGACTTATAAGTCCTTTCTAAGAAAAAGTAGTAAGTTCTTTTGCTGGATGAGGAATGGGAGAAGAATGTTGAAATCCAGAAGCTGAGCCCTCTTCTGTCCTTTCCTTACTTCCTCTATCCACTCCTTCAGAAAAGTTTTATTGAACCCCTGTGCCAGACACCAAGCAGAGATGACAATATATACACATATTATATACATATGTATACATGTTATATATAATTTACATATAATTTATATCTAAATATATATTATATACTATGTCATATATTATATATACTATATATGTATATGTCATATACTATATATGTATGTATATACACACATATACATAGACATAATATAACCCCTGTTCTCAGGGATATGACATTCTAAGTGAACATAATCAGGTAATTAGAATGTGGTGTGACAACTTCTATAACAGAGGGAGTCTGGGAGCTTGTTGGAAATACAGAGGATGAGAACTTCAATCAGATTTGAAGAGTCACAGAAGCTTCCACATTTAAGTTAAGCCCTGAATGACAGTTGAAGGTGGGGCCTCAGTAGAGAAAATAAGCATTAGTGGGTAGCCAGGCAGAGAAGCCTATTAGAGTTTAGATCTAAAGATCAAGATCTTTAAAAATTTATGTCTTGGTTTGCACAGTCTTTTACCTATAAGCGGATCAAAACAGTCACGCTATAAAATACAACTGCTGAAGTACAGTGTTAACGTCATCATTTTCCAGACATGCATCCTTGACACATAGCCCATCATAAATTATTTGTGATTCAAACTCCATCTTCATTAGCATGACTTCATAACTCTGCTTGAACTCAAATTATTTGCTTATTCCTTTTATACACACTGAAAGAGATTTTTTTTCAGTTGTGGAATATAAGACAACTACTAAATTAATACTGTGAAACTCTTCATTGTGTACAATTTAGTATGGAACAGATAGCTATTTTTGTTTTGGAATATGAGAGAATCCCACTTCACTTTTTGGTATGTTTCACCATAAAAACCAAAATAAAATATTATATATATATATATCTATGTGTATATATACAATTTAAATCTACTTAGATAGTAAAGCTTTGACGCCCCAAAACTTTCAGTTATAGTCTGAGTACAGTGTTTTTATTCTTCTAATAATAATTGTGAATAAGGTATTTCTTATATCTACTTACAGTACTCTTGATTAATAAAGTGGTTATAATGGCTTTCACACTGGTTTACAAAGAACAAGTGAACTAGTAAGTAGCATATACTTTTAAAATTTGTTAACAAAAATCTGTAACTTTTAAAAATACATTATGCTTCACAGATTGTAGAGGTCTATTTTACACATTCAAAAAATCTTTTCCTTTCTCTACTTAATGATTCTGCTGAAAATTGTCTACCATGCTTCCAAAAAAGAGCACAAAAGATTTCTGATTGAGCTTTGTTCATACTGAATGAGGTGGGAGGTGACATGGACAAAAAGAACAAGAACACAGAAATGCCAGAACACGAGTCAAAGTTAGCAGATTCTAATCCAAGTCTCATTTCTTCCTTCTTAACTCTTTCCATCTCTAAACAATAGGAATAATAATCACAGTCAACTAAAGTGTCCTAAGGTCTGAGTTCTTTGAAGGATGTAACATCACAACTATGTTAAGTTTGTGTAATTATTGTTATTAGTGATGTACAAATACTTTCCTGGGCAAATGTGGACAGTGATTTTTATGAAATTGCCCAAGAAACAGATTGGATGAGTTGTATATTCACATGGAAAAAGTCTATGGAAAAAGGATTAGAATAACTGAAACTGCAATTCAGTGAAAAATCAAGGTGACCCATGATATTGTAAACTAATTTATTTTGGCATGATAGAATATTCTGCTTGCAATGCCTTAATTTTTAATTACACTATCAAAGTATATACTATTCTGTCTGACAAAGGCCTTGCTCATAGTTTAGAAACAGTAGAAAGATTATTTCATGTAGTTCTTTGCTCCATTCTTAACCTTGACAGAAGGTAATTTAATTTGAAAACTACAAGTTTATTTTCTTTCAATAATGAATAAAAATGAACTGCTGTTAGTAGAGTAATTCTTTGGTTTTTCTTATACTCAATTGCTAGATATGGTAAACAAGTTAGGCAACAAGAAGGTAAGTCAGCATATTTCTAAGCCATATACTAATAAGCCATTATGAAACTACATTTTTCTTAAAAAACCTTGTGAAAATATTCTTCCCATTTTCGTTTTATGGCCCTGAAGAACAAATAGTTATATGTAAGACATTTTGATAATTGAAAGAAGAGGCCTTAGATAATAGTGCAATTAGATGATCACAGTTATGAAAGGCAACTGTGATTGGGTTATTAAGTATGTACATTTCATACTTCTAGAAGGAGAATGGAAGGATGACTGGGAGAATACAAATCTGCTGCTGAGGGCAATTTCCGCTAGTAAAGGAATAAAGTGTGTACACAGGGGCAGGGAATGGTAACTTTCACATTTTGCTTTCAAAGTTAATGTTCAATTTGAACTTTTGAAATATGTATCTATGTATTGTGCTAAAAAAAAAACCCAGAGAAGTGAATGATAGTAGGAACCAATTATTCTGTCCATATTGTTTGATTGACTTCCAGAGAGTGATGAGACTTCTGTAGTGGCTACAACTGCTGTTTTCCAAATGCACTTTAATCAAAACACAAATACTTAAATGACGAAGAGCAATTCAGTTAAGCCTGAAATGTAGCATCCACATTTTACTAGAAGATAAAATCAGCATGCTTGAGTTCAAGCTCTCTGAAATGGCATGGCTGGTGCTTTTGGGCAGTCACTGATGGATTAATATGACCAGGGCAGGCATGATTTATCTTTACTGAGATGCTCCACTGCACTAGAAATGATACTCAACTTTTATGCTGTTTCCTTTTTTTTTTTTTAAACTGCCTGACTTGCCTCTAAAAAACCCAAAAAAGACAAAAACATTCAACTGTTTACTTGTTAAGTTAAGGTCAGTGTTCTTTAAATAGTTGGCTGGTCCCTTACCCTCTAACTACCTTATAATGCTAAGCCATGACAGAAGGCCTGTCAGCAGACTTTATTTACAACCCTTGAGGAAAAATCCTCTTGCTGCTTTCACTTCATACAGAAGATATGTTTGCAAAAGGAAACATCTGAAAGTACTTCAGATACTTGATGTCTGGAGGTGCTGATAATGCAATTCTTTTTCTTAATTATGGCATATTCTATAATGCTGTGTCACTTGTGTAGACCATTATGCCCCAACTGAATGAATTTATTGAACGAACAGACATAATTCATGCAATCACTTGAACCGTTTAAACTCCTCTCACACAAGAGCTTAGATTCTGGCTATGAAGTGATTTTACGCTGACTTCTATTGTTGAGAAAGATGCCATCCTCCACTAGGTACACCTATAAAATGGCTTTCATCTAAATAAAGTAAGGCCAGCTGATCTGAATAGACAATATTGGTAATTATTGGAGTTCACTAATATTTACCATATATTAAATATTATATATGTCAAACTGTCATGCAAACAATACATAAAAATGAAGGTTTTTTTTTTACTAATAAACTCAGAATCAAATAATCTACAATAGCTGCCAAAAAAAAATTCTGTTTGTGTAAGAGTCTATCTAAAATATCTCCCAAATAAAAATGTACCAAGGGAGACAAAGTATTCACTTTTCTCCTTCAAGTAGTAGGGAAAAAATCACTGTGGCTTGATATTTCTAAACTGTGTTGCTGAGCATGTGAACAGCATCCCAAAAGTGATATGGGGTCTCAGGCCAATGCAAAGTCTATCAAAATCATACAAAGCAGCAGGTGAAAAGTCAACTGTGGAAATACTTGTAAAATAAATGTGCTGGCTCTTGTTTGGACTAACTCTCATGGGTGAATCACTATCTTTCTTACCACTAAGCAGTATAACCAATATATGGTCTAAAAGCATACATTTTAGAAACTGGTTACATCTTTACCTGTTCACAGCTATAATAACAGAAGGTAATGAAAGAGGGCACAAATAAAAGAAAAACACATTTACTTACTGTGTTAAAATTTGGAAAGAGCCCAACAGCGGAACTACTATCCATTGGAAAAGACATGAATGGTTTAATATCCAGTGAAGGTTGCATCATCAGGGTAGGCGTACGCACAAGAGCAGGGAGGGCAGTAGTGTGGCATGTACCGCCTGCCAAAAACAAAACAAAAATGAATTCAATCTCTCACATCCACATCCCCCTACAACCTACAGTTCAAAAATAAGAGTGCTGAGCTGCAATCTGCAGGAAATAAAGTTGCCCTGGAAGTAAGTGAATGGCACAGGAGGAGGAAACAGAGCTAAAAGGGAGTAATCTTGCTCATTTTCTATGACTGTGACTTAGGATGCGCCTATATGATAAGACCCAAAGACTGCTTTCACTCAGCTGAGATACATAGTACCCAGATTCTTGCTAGCAAATGGGGCAGAATGAGACTATCCTGGTGTTCAATCATTGCCTTTGATTAAAATGTAGGAGGAGGGGAGGAACTTCTTCAAACTGCACACTCTTTACTATTCAGAAGTACAGAGTGACTAGTAGACATGTTTTATACAAATTAGAGATAATTACTGGGTCTTTACATGGGAAGAAACTTCAGCCTCCTATAGTTATTATCTGTTCTCAAGAATAGTATGACTCAAACTATTTGTTCTCTAAAAAAAACAAATGGAAAATTTTTCTTACTTTAAGGGAACTAGGTAGTCTAGATACTGGATATCTAAATACCTAAATCTAAAGAGACTCTAAAAGGAATGATTATGGTCTGAGTAAGGGCAGGATATTGGGGTACAGGGAGAAGTCAGGACAGAAGCTCAAATTTTTGTCTTCAACTTTTATTTCTAATGAGTTTTACAATTTTTTAGCAATTCTCCCTTTTAACAATCACATTAGCTGCCATCTCTTTAGATATCTGTTTAAGCACATGTGTTAGGGATTTAAAGCACTCTTCTTCAGCAATAAGTATCTGTTAAATCTATAGCCTCCAGAGCCTGCAGATAAGTAACTACTGATGCAGATGGCTCACCAGGAGACAGGCTCTGTTATGACTTAAAATATATATATATATATATACACACACACACACATAATATACATATGTATCTCCACGTATACAACTCAATGTTTTTTTTTAGCATATTCAAAGACTTGTGTCACTATAATCAACTTTAGAACATTTTCATGACCTCTAAAAGAAACCGCATGTGCATTTTAGCAGTTATTCCACATTTCCCCCCGCCCCAAACCCTCAGCTCCTGGCAACCACTAATTTATTCTCTGTCTGTATAGATCTCTTTATTGTGGGCATTTCATTTAAATGAAATCATCTGAGATTTTCTGTGAATATTTTCTCCCTTTGGCATAATGTTTCCAAGGTTCATTCCCGTTACAAAATGTAGTGGAATTTCATTATTTTTTTAAGGGTGAATAATATTTCACTGTATGAAAGTACTACATTTTGCATATTCATTCATCAACTGATAAGCCCTTTTTGGGTTGTTTCCCCTTTGGTGCTGTTATAAATAATGCTGCTAACAGCATTTGTTTTTAAGTTTTCATGTGGATATACATTTTCATTTCTTTTAGGTATATATCTAAGTGCAAAATTGGGGATTGTTGTGTCACATGGTAATCATATAATTGATCCTTTTGAGAACTTTTCGAATGTTTTCCAAACAGCTGAACAAATTTACATTTCCACTAGCAGGGTATGAGTGTTCCAATTTCTCTTGGCATGTCCATACAGAACCATACATAATTATATGCCCAAATGCTCCTACTGACTTCAAGGAAAAATGAACACGGGAAAATGCTCCAACTATTAAAATGTCTACCAATGTTTTCACAGCATTCCAGAATAATTGAAATCTTTATTTCAATGAATTTTTTGTAATATATTTCCTTAAGGATATCTGCTTCATTTTTCAAATCATTGCAAAACATTATTAGCAATAGTGTCCAAGGGACTGTCAACCTCATTTACATTGATTCTAAAAACAGAAAAATGGATAGAGCATCTAAAACATTTATCCATAGTGAGGAGTTTTTATATCAGGGAATAGTGTATGACTCAGTAAAAAAGAGAATTAGTCAAAAGAAGAGATCAAAAGTATTGTTTTCACTGATGCTCAAGTAAATACTGATACTCATTTGAACACAGCATTCACATAACCACCTTGTAGCGTCAGAGAGAAAAGTTGTCAGGTTTTTCCATCTTCCTGCCATTGGTATAATGATGGACACCTGCGGTGCTGCACACATGCCTATGTGGGCATGCGCATGTGGGTGCACCTGGGTTTGGACACAGGCATATAAGGGCGGCGTCACAAGGATGCCAGTAGCGGAACATAGAACAGCAGCAGCAGCGGGAGGAACAGGACGCCAGCAGTAGAAGCAGAGAAGGTGAGATGCTCTGGGGGCGAGGAGGCGTGCCAGCCTCCTGACCCCCGGGTACCCCTTCCTGCCATGTACCTGGTCACCACTGAGAGAATGGTGTCATCTCTGTAAATAAAACTAAAAAGTCACCGAGGGCTTCAAGACTCCTTCCTTTACCCCATCTGCTAGAATCATCCAGAACTTGCTCTATGCCCCTTCCCGGCACTACACACCTTGTATTTAATTCCACGTTTCTTATAATTAGGTAAGGTGACGTTCATTGCTAACTTCAGAGCTTATAGATTCAAGATAATGTATTGTATCAATATGACAAATGTTGCAGAGACACTTACTGAAAGATTTATTTTAAAAACTTTGCTTTATAATCTTAGCTAAATTGCAAATAGGTATTTCTTATATTAAAGTGATGACTTTTCATAAGTTATAATTATAGTTGTTTAAAAACCTAAAAAATAAAATATATACCTTAATATTCTACTTTAAAACTGCCTGGTGAACAAATGTATAATGATTTTGCCTGCTGGATCTCCCAAAGGAAAAAAAAAATTTTCCCGGAAGCCTACAAATAGTGACTCAGGTAACACTGTGTAATACATGGCCCCCCATGGGCCTGGTGAGAGTCACTTTGTACTAACAAACTCAAAGCAAATAGAATGCAGCATGCAACCTGACAAACAGATTGCTCCATCAACGAAGGTCAGAATGCACAATGATCCGCCCTTACCCAATCAAATATCTATGTTAATAAAGACAAGGCTTGTGAACTAAGTTGCCACCATTAATTAGCATAAAAAACTTAGCAGCTGCTTACCATTTCATTAGCATTTTAATGACAGACAATTTGCCATGTTAAACACAGATTGTTTTAAAGTACTGATAGATTGTCTGAATAAATATAAATGATGCTTTCATCAATTCCCTCAGTCTAGTCCTTTTCACTTTGAACCATGCTTTTTAATATTTCTTCACCAAGATGACCACGCCAAAGGAAGTTCTTCCAAGGGAGAAGTGAGTGGGGGGGAAAAGTGCATTTTTTTGCACAGGTTAAGTTCATGCTTTGAACCCTCTGCAACCTCATTTTAGATTTTACTGTTGCTGCTGTTCAGGCATTTCTTCTCACCTCAGGGTGCACGAATGTCAGTGTGAGATACAAGCAGGAATTTGGTGAAAATAGATTGCTTCCTTCAAGGAAACACTTAATATTGCTAAAGCTCAAGACTCCAAGAAATAAAAAAAGTTGAAAATATAATGAGCAAGTTTGTAAACACAAAGGGTGGCATAATATACCTTTTACATTGCTATTCTTTGGGGACAGGACCAACCTTTGTCTCTTGTATGGCAATGTTATGTAAGGCATCTGCTTTAGCTACTTCTATTTCTAAGCATAGGATATGTAATCTTGTATCCATCACAATGAATCAAATCATAAGAGTGCTCCAAACCTCATCTGAAAACAAGGTACTTTACAGCATGTGATGTATACATATTTATCTAACTGTGCTAAAATACACAGGCATGCATATCACAAAGATCTAAGTCACTATGGAAATTCCACATGTACATACATTCTCCTATAAGAATAAAATTAAACTTTTCCATAATCATTTTGATGGTAAATCCAAGCTGTATTCCTCTATAGCTATGAAAAAAATATGTGAAAGAAAACTCACTACTGTGATTATAAAGAAAACTTATTTTAGACAGCTGACTCTGTAACATAATAGGTGCTTTATTATGTCAATGGTTTATGTCATAATCCATCACAATAAAACCTCATTTGAGGATCAGGTGACAATGAAATTCCTACTTTAGTCTTTGACCTTTAGAAATATAATCTTGAAGGTCTGTTTAGGTGATACCCTTGAGGCTTCTGTACTGGCAAGAAATATTAGGGTGAGGCCATAGGCATGGGGATGAAAGTATTCGCCAGAGTGAAGAGAAAGGATTGATTTGTTGAAATACACTTCTAAGAGAAGCAGTGGGTGAGACTGGAGAGGTCTGCATGAGAAAAAGGATTGGAGGCCCTCTTTTATATTTTATTTTGACCTGCTTTCTTTGGGTGCCAGTTTGGGCCTGTTATTTGCTGGGATGTCTAGTCTTAGGCATTGATCTGACACAAAATGTGTCTTGGCCCTGCTTCCCCATTCAAGGAGGAAAGGATGATCTTTTGGCCTGGTTCCCCTAGCAGCCTTATCAATTCCCTTGTCTATTCAAACTTGCCAAACCTGTCTTCAGGGCAAAGAGTGGGGCATTAATTTTACCTTACTAAAACAGTTACCCTAGTAGTTTTTTTTTTTAACCATAACACAAACATACTTCAGCTTTAGAAAGGAAAATCTGCATGGAGGATTCTTTTACCAGTTTATCATGTAGGGAAACCAATTTACCAAAGGACCATCAAGCCTAGCTACGAGGACATGGCTATGTGAATGAGGCATGATACTGATACAAGGTTTGGCTTCTGAGAAGGCCACATGATAATAAGAGAGTGCATACACTGTGACTAGGTACTATCCTAAGCATATTACATCTTTGTGCATATGTATACAAACCTATAAATATGTTTGTGTATACATATATTCATTTCTATATACTAAATTACATGTCACTATATAAATTGAAAAAATATATAAAATACATATATATATATATAATTTGGCATATATGTCAAAATATGTAAGTACATATATTAATAATCACCCAATAAACAATGCATTGTTATTAGGCCCATTTTACAGATGACAAACTGAGGTACAGAGAGCTTAAGTCCAACTTCACACGGCTTATATATGGGCAGAATTCAAACTCAGGCAATTTGACTACTCCATTCTGCTCTTTGCTACTGAGCTTTTAACATCAAATGACCTACCTGTAAACACTTTAGTTATACAGCCACATTCTCTAATTGTAGAAAGAAGAATTTTCCAATTAAACTAAGTTCTAAAATGGGCCCCTTTGCCATTTGAAATTAGTTGAAACTTTAATTTGAGCTTATTGTACTATCTGATACTAAAATAACTATAATATGTAAGATTTAAAAATGTTCTATAAAGCCTGTTTTTAGAACATGTTTATCTAAAGATACTCTTCCCCAAATAGCAGTATTATTTAATTCAACATAGTTATGGGGGGCCAGCTGTTCAAAATACAGTGCTGACAGCTAGGGGGATTATAAATTGAGTCAGATGGAATTTTAACCTTTTAAGAGAAGAAAATAATTACAATTACTGCCATTTGATGATATTCTACCCTGTACTATGCTAAGTGATTTGTTTCCTGGATTTAATTAAATGATAATACAACATTATAAAGTTTGTATTACTAGCCCCATTTTATAAATGAGAAGGGAGAGGCTTTGAGAGATTAAGATCTCTTAGATATAGTAGGGCCAGTGTCCACATTCCTGTTCGTCTGACTCTAAGATTCATTCCACCATCCCATACATAGGTTATATATAAAGCTGTTACATGAAAAAGATCCTGTCATCAAATACACTTATATTGGCTTCAAGCAAATTCAAAACAGTTCTTTTTTGCAAGACATCTCAGAGCTTTTAATATACTAACAGGCACTGTGAAAATCTAGGAAGATATAATTTCTACCCACGATTTTTGGAGCATGAATCAATTCTCCCCCTTCCCCCCCACCCCCAAAATGAGCATGACACTAAGGCAAGTCCTTCAGGAAGGATGGTTTTATATATATTCAAAGCATCAATTTAGGAGAAAGATGGTAACTTCGGATCTACCATTTTCTTGTATATCAGGGAAAAGTGACTACTTATTTTTAATCTTTTTTTTCTTTTCTATAAATTGGGGGAAATAAGAGTACTTATATCACAGGACTGGTATGAGAACTAACTGAGATTTTTCCATGCACTACTTAATCCAATACTTGATATGTGTTTAGTAAGCTTCAGTTACTGTAGTTATTAACAATTCCTACTCCTCTGACTCAAAGCTGTATCTCAGGAGAACATACATAGTTAAATACATTAATACTTCTAACAAGCAGGCTATGTCAGGGATCATATAAAATGTTAAAGAGGGTCAAGAAGGAAAGAAATTATATCTGGTTAGAAGTTAGATTCATAAGTGTTTTCATAGATGAGCTATCTCTAATAAAGTCTTGAGGAAAAACTAGTATTTTGAAAGATGAATGTAGAAGAATGGTAGGAGGAACTGCATAAACAAAAAGCCTAGAAAAATGGAATGTGTTAAATTAAAAACATTAAGGCTCTCAAAGTACTCTAAGGGTTTCTGAATTATAAATTAAAACAATGGAGAAAAGCAGAACATCTTTGTGACTTTAGAATAAGCAAAGATTTCTTAAACAGGAAAACGGTACTAATCAAAAAATTGATGCATATGTTCTATCAAGCATAAACGTGTATTAAGGGAATCAAAAGACAACCCACAGAATGAGAGATGATAGTCACAGTAAATATATACTGACAGAATACTTTACTCTAGAATAAAGAACTACAGATCACTAAGAAAAAGACAACATAGGAGACCTGAGTGGAGATGTCACAAAAGTAACTACAAAAATGCCCAGTAAACATGTTAAAATGCTTGACTTCATCAGTCCTTAGGATATGCAAATTACAACTACAAGGATCTATTACTATATACCTATAAGAAAGCCTATAATGAAAAAAGATAGAGATTATCAATTATCAACAAGGAAATGGAACAAGAACTCTTATCTGAAATGTAAATTGTTATCATTACTGTGAAAAACTATAGTATCTACTAAACCTGAGTATAAACATACCCTGTCACCTCACTTCTAGGTACATCGCTAACAGAAATATACTAGAATATATATAAAAATATTCATAGCAATACTGATACCCCAAGCTGAATACTAGCCAAATTCTCTATCAACAGTGGGAAGAATAAATAATGTTGGTACTTTCACACAATAAGACATAATGGAATATAGCAATGAGAACAAAATATATAATTAACACGTAAAAACAAATAGATCTTATAAACATATTAAGAAAAAGAGTTAAAATAAAGGAGTATATCAACATTGTGTATGATGCCATTTTTTTAAAAGTACAAAATCAGGCCAAACTAAAACCAATCTATGTTGTTAGTTAGGATAGTGGCTATGTCCATGTAGGAAGGCTGGGTGGAGAAGGAGGATGGAGAGTCAAGAAGTCAGCTTGAAGGGGTTTTTTGGGTGCTGAAATGTTCTTTTTCTTGATTTGAATACCAGTTACACAGTAAGTTTGCATACATTCATTCGAATCTACATGTATGTGCCTTTTTTGTATGTTATACTTTAACAGAAATTTTTTAAAAGTAATGCTCAATGCTATTAATTTTAGTAGATCAGTTTCACACATTACACAAAATTCTCCAATAAGAACATCTTCAAACACTGTCAAATTTGTATATTTTTAGGATGAATATATTTTGAGTTTTTTTTTTTTCCACTGCCAGCTTGGT
This sequence comes from Galemys pyrenaicus, assembly GCA_019455555.1. NCBI lineage: Eukaryota > Metazoa > Chordata > Mammalia > Eulipotyphla > Talpidae > Galemys > Galemys pyrenaicus. Next base: position 1,325,843 of record JAGFMF010011573.1, read on the forward strand.
TTTGTTCAAAATGATTTGTGAGAAAATAGGAGTTCCCTTTAATGCTGATGCTTCCTTTCTGAATTTCAGAAGTAGATAGAAAAGACTAACATAGAATCCAGTGACACCAAAGAGAAAAATGCGTATCTAGAACTTTGAGTCTATAAAATCTTCATAATTGGCAATTCTGTGCCGGGATTTCCCTTGGGCAATTTGGAGAGTTCTCTCCAAAGAGTTCCAACAGCAGCATCCTGGCCGAATGGAGCATTTCAAAATAAATCCTTCTGAGTACCACACTGAAGTTCATAAACAATAATGAAGTACTGTATCAAAAAACAGTGGTGAAACCACATCATGATAGATTTTAAGAAACAATGTCCTTTGGGTTTAGTAGTAGCTTTTACACAAAATGATGAATCTTTCACAAAGATACAAAATACAGCTTTCTGGATGTATGGCAATAGAATACATATGGCCAAATCGTGATTCATTTATACTGAATATCTTTCTCATGTACTGAGTTTCTTATATTTAAAATGTTGAAAAAACTGGGTGAGATGTATTTACTATACTATAGTAGAAATTATAGTTTGGCTACAAGTGACATACTTCATTATTATAATCCTTTTTAAAAGCAACATTGCAAAAGCTGAAATTTTCAGAATTAAAGTACAGAAGACAGTTTCCAAAAAGAAAAAAAAAATCTTGAGAATTAATTTTCTTCTTTCAAGATGAATCGGTCTTTTGTTTTGTTATAGTTTTTCCACTTGTAACCCATTGGTATTAAGCACGGGTGTGCAAGACAAGAAAATGGTTCTGACAAATGCTTTGTCAAGCTTTTTGAAATAGTTTTTAATATACTTGACTTATCAAAAGGGAATGTCATGTGCTTAGTTCCTAAATTACTAAGTCTTTAGGAGCCAAAATTATCTTCAGACAGGGCTTTACTAAAATTGTCTGAGGTCAAGAATGGATTGGGAGGTCATAGCAGCCTGACGAAATTTTTTGGCAAAAGATCCAGGGAGATGGTCCTGAGCTACATTTGCCCAGTGACTTCTGTCTGTGGCATCAAGATGCTTTATGCACTCTGAATCCTCTTTCTGTTACAGAGGAGTTATTTGCTCTCCCTTACAACATGCTAAGGGACCTAATGACAGCTTGGAACTATGGCTTATTTTAGAAATCTTTCTAAAATACAGACTTTTGTAGGAATGGTAACAGCTGTTCTTCTCAAACCACTGGATATTTCTAGAGGAATCATATTTCATAACATTTTAGAGGTAACCATTATCTAGGACTCTACCCTTCCTTTTAATGATAAAAATGGGGTTGGGAGTAGTTAATCCAGCATGATACCTGACTGTAGACTCAAGCCCAGAGATCCCTGCCCAAGGACTGTTTCAGACACTGCAATCTGTACAATCAAAGATGTACAAAAAGTACGTATCACAGTCATTATCTTCCTTGAAAATTTAAGCATATTATTTGGTAGAAATTTAAGGAATATTTGGTCTGCTTTCTTTTCATATTTTGACTGATATATAGGCATATTCATTCTCAGATGAGATGCTAATTTTAATGTTTTACTAACATGAATAACAGAAGAAAGATATTACATGAAAGAACAGCCAGGATGGCCAAAAGCCAACATTTCCCTCCATTTTAAAGAACGACAGGAGATAGATTGCAACATCTCATTTTAAATAATTACCTTAATATTCCCAATGGGAAAAAAAGAGAACAACAACCCCTATTAAATGATGCTTTTAACTGTACAATTTGTTTTTTTGTTTTTTTTTTTAAAGATTTATTTATTTATGCATACAAGCACTGGGGCACAGGCCAGAGGTGTGGGGGGGTGAGAGGATTCACCACAGAGAGCAGGG
>JAGFMF010011573.1:1327757-1344259 GCA_019455555.1 Galemys pyrenaicus
TCTGCCACACCATGTGGGCCCCCCCCCCCCCCCCCCCGGCCGGCAGCAGGGATTGAACTCGTGCTGCAGTGGCTGCAATCTGCTTTGTAGTGCGTTGCTTAACCCACTGCGCCACCAGGGGAGGCCCTTAACTGTACAATTTGGATCAATATAACTAATTTCAATAGCCTCATAGTTGGAGGCACACTGACATTTCTGCTGGTGGTTTTTGTACTGACGTTTTAAGCTATCAGAACTGCAACAAAATGGTATCTGAAAAGACATATTTTTTTCCCAAGCAATGCAACTGATCTTCTGTTAGAGCCAAACCAAGTTACAGGGCCATTTAGTCCTCTGGCTGTGTCTTCAGCCTCTCTTCTGCTGCTCACAGCAATGCACCAGGCTGCTGCTATGAATTCCAACTCCAGGACAGGAGGTTTGGCCCCATAGTTTCGTAGGATTTCAGTTCTTGAATTCAGTGTCTAAGTTATTTTCATTTAAGAACCAAAAGTTGGGATGGGGAAGGAATAGTGGTTCACTTGATGGTCCTTTTCAGAATGGCCCTTTTCCCTCAGAAAGTTGCTCAATTTACAGAAATAGAGTTAATATTTGCTCTGCTTTGTCAATACTCTCTATTCCCATGTTTGTAGAGATAAAAGTTTACCTCAACTGAAATGTTAACCAAATGTTTCAAAGATATTCAAAAGGTGTTGCCCATTTAAAATAAATAAATAAATAATAAGGGAACAGACTTCAAGAAAAGTATAGCTTGGTAATAAAAAATAGTAAAAACTGTCCTGTGACTTTTTCCCATTCTCTACATGTGTCCTGGAACACCACAATTATAACACAATGTAATATTCAGGAGAATTAGAAGTGTGATAAGCATTGCACAAGAGGTGACTCTTGGGTCTCCATGAGCAAGAGGCTTTTTTCCCAGGAGCAGTAGAGATGGCTTCCACCTGGCAAGGCTGCTGTGCCACCAACATGCAAACCTCTGTTCTATCCCTGTGGAAACCTGGTTTGGGGTATATCCATGCTAAGATGGATACAGGAGAGAAACAGCAATTGGGGGAAAAACAAAGCATGAGAGGGATTTGGAAAGGGAAGAAAAAGTGGGGTTTGGCATATTTATAGAGGATGGACTGGAACTAGCATCAATTCCTTATTTGGAATTTCCTGACCTCTAAAATGATTTTCTTCCCAAATATCTTTTAACTGCATAGCAAAAACTGCATTGTAGTTATTCTGAGACAAACTACATAGACTGAAGTAGAGCCACACAAAAATGTTATGTGTGGAGCATCTAACTCTTTCAAAGGAGTGGGTCAATGAGGACACAATGTTCTGTCAACCTTATCCTAAGGAACACAGTGTCCTGTGACTTAGGGGATACTGTATTACAAAGGAAGGGTCTTTAGTGGGTATTTAATTGAACGCCCAATTGCTGGCTTGATTTTTTTTTTTTTGGACTCTGCCACTGTCCTGACATCCTAGAAATTGATGCTACTTGTTTCAGCACAGGGCAGCTCCTGGGGCTCTAGTGATATGCAAAGCACTGTCAGATAAAGCCCTCCAGTGAATGCTCAAGGATTTCCTGCATTGATGTGATTCACTGAGAAGTGGTTGCTGTTGTTCCTGTGTGTCATAATTTTTCTTGTACCACTGTACTGACTTTGCACTAGTTTTTCCTCTATGGGATTTCTTTTTGGCCTCCCAAATGACTCCTCTCACTGCTCCAAATGAACACTTAAAATCAAAGACATAATGACTTTTTAATAGGGAGCCACAAGGAAAGTAGAGAATTTAATCATAGCACTCATCATTTTCCTTTTCGATGATTTGCTTTATAAGGCAACAAAAGAATGGAATATTTTCTTTTAGAGGAAGGAACATTTGCTTTGACTCGCAGTCTTTCCTAAAATTCAAAAGACTTTCTATGCTTTCTTTACTTCAGAGGACACAAAGGGAAAGTAAACAATTGATAAATGTGGACCTGGTACTCAATGAATTTAATTTGACAAGGTATGTTTTTAGTTTAAGAAAATGAAAAAGGAATAGAAAGTTCCCAAATTGCACAATCTCTGCTTATTTCTAAACACTGAATGAATTGTGCCTTTCTTTTTGTCTCAAACACCCCCTTTATCTCTTTCTTTCCTCCCTTTCTGTTTACCTATGCTCTCTCCCTTTCTTTTACCTGTTTGCCATTTTTGCCTTATCATCTATCTCTCTTGTCTCTCATGTCTCTGGTATCTCCACCTCTTTCTAGCTGTACAGATGTTTCTCTGCCTCTCTCTCATCTCTATTCTTTGTTTTTTTCACAATATTGCTAGAGAATTAGAAAGCACTCTTAAAATGTGCCATTTGCCTTGCTTTGCAGCTATATTATGTTAATTTTGTTTTCAATATTTGCTTCTATAAATCAAAAGATTCACAGCAAAATTTTGCTAACATTAGGACAAGTTTGTCAAGATAGAACAATAGAGTTAGGCCATATCTTTCTGGTTATATCTCAAGTAGTCATGTCAGTTGCAGCAACAAAGGTTTTTGTATGTGCTCACATGACACATGGGAGAAGTTAAGAATTTAATACCACCAGATTTTAATGGGTTATTTCTACAGAAATTTATCTTCAGTGCCCTGGAATATACAAATATTATACCTTTTCATTGGAGAACACAAGTTGCATTTGCATATATAATGTAGACTTTTAAGATACTACATGGCTTATTTCTTCCTTTGAAGAAGAGAGTGGACAGGGATAAATAATCCCATCACTAAATAAACATTCAAAATGAGACAATATACAAAGTGAAAACAAAGACAGGGCTAGAAAAAAATTTCTTTCCAAGTCTAGTACTAGCTATTGTGATACCTCCACAGAGCAATGGTATCTGCTAAGAAATCACACCTCAGTCTCCATAACCATGGAAAATATAATGTACATTGGCTTTAATCTACTTATCTTTTGCAAAAGTGTACTGAACCCACAGTGTTTACACTTCTAATCTACCAAGAGAAGTCCAATCTCCTTCAATATTTTCCAAATCACCTGAAATTCCACTAGGGACTATGAGGGTAAGACATCTCCCAAGTGCCACGCATTTCTAAGCCCTTTCCCTTACAGAAATTTGTTAAATATTTTAAGAATGGGAAAATGGATAACGAGAGATTTTTAAAGTGATAGAAGGCAAAGTGGTAACATTAAAACAGAAATGAGAATTTCACTACCTATTTATACAAACAAACTGCATCTACCCTCCTAACACAATATTCTCTTGAGGCGCTAAATTTACCTGATTTCTGCAGGGATTTCCATACCCAAACGTCTAAATAAACATAAAGCCATTGAGTTCTGATTTGAACTAGATGAAACACTACAAACTTGAATCATGTCTACCATAAAAATCACATGACAAAAGTTCAGACTGCCTCGATCACTCAATTCTATTACTGGCTACCAGCCACTATTCGGTCATTCTGAACGTGAATTCTTGAACATGTACACATCAGCTTAAACATACTTCTTGATAAACATATGGAAAAAAGGAGAGAAGGTTCAAATATACTTGGATCAAACACAATTCATTTTTACTTACTAGTTATTCTGTGACAAACTTTGAACAAAAAGGAACCGAAGCTCATAATGATGAGGGAAATATAGGAAGTCAGTCACATCTTCATGACATTTAGCAGTGACTCAATACTACAATTTAAATAAAAATAAGTTAGGAAAACCAAGATGATACTGGTTGGGGAGGGTGGGCGTGAAATTAGCAAATTCTATTTGCTTCAATTCTACTTCTTTCTCCAAAATTGATCTTAACTGTTTAACATTTTTGTCACACACTTCACGAGAAAGTTCCCTGAGGTGTAAATGCTGATCAGTTAGCAATGCTTACCTTGGTTTTTTAAGATTACAGTCCACGTTTACTTCTGCATTCAAGCACTGAACAAGGCATTACATTCAGAGATAAATAATCCCATCATTTCAACCTGGTGCTCCTGTGAAATGTGGTGCTAGGAAACAGCCGACAGGCACTGCGTCTGAACAAATCATAAGTCCTGTAATTGCTGCTTAGCTCTAATTACTATTGAGGATAGTGTTTGCAACTTGATTCCAGGGAGAGGGCAGACTACATTCTGACGACATTAAACCAAATATATCCTAAAAGACTGACAAGTACTTTCTTCCATGAAATTTTTCTAAGTATCTCCTAGCTACTCAGAAACTACCACTCTGCTAGGATAAAAATAAAATCAAATGATCTGTCATCCCCTCCCTCCTAACAAAATAATTCAGTTTTCTCCACATATCTATTTACTATAACAATTTGGAATTGTGGTATCACTTAAAGAATGGATTTTTTTCTCTTCTAGGTGGACACATATATCTTTATTTTAAATTTGTTTTTATTTTAAAAGGCATCTGTTCTCAAAATAGGAACTTTATTTATATTCTGTTAGTTCAGATTAATTTGGCAGCATACTATTAAGCCTGAATAATTTGTTTCCTTCCTTTTCTGTGGATTTACAGGCTTTAAGTATTTACTGCACATACTTTACAAAGGCTAAACAGGTGATTATTTGTTATCGGTAAAATTAATAGGAATATTTATGCATCTCAACTCAAACCCTAATTTCAGTTATATGGGTGAATTATCACATGAAATTAGAAGTTCTGTATGCTCTGAACTAAGATGATGCCATATTTACTCATATATTTATCTAATTTTTCACTCTCCATCTAGTGGCATCTGGCTATGTGATCAGAATAAGGCTTCCAAGGTGTCCATGTTGCTTACACACTGTGACTATGAATGAGTGGTTGTTTTCTTAGGCTGAAGTGATTGTCATTGGTCCTGAACATTTACTTTAGTGGATATTTGACTGCATGAAAGAAACTTGAAATGACTGATGTTTGCAAATACCAGGAAGGATTTCACAACTTAGTACATTTTGTGTATTGATTATATTTTGTTTGTGCAACTAGTACATTTGCAAACCACAGCCAACATTTTCCTGCGGTAGAGACTAAATTATACCTGCTCAAATTAGGAGATTTGATTATTTGCTTATGACAGATTTGCAAGGTAACTATTATGGATAGGTAAAACCTGAAGGAGTAATTAGATGCAACAATCAAAACGGTAACTATAAATAAAACCAGCTTTTAGAAATGGTACATTTCTCCAGGTCCAATGATCTCAGTTCTTATGAAAAGTAACAACATAACAATGTAAACAGAATATAGTAGGCTAGCTCTATACTTGTTTGCTCTCAACTAATAATGGTGCACTTATTGCTTGCATAGTATTTACCTTTTCATGATTAAAATAAAATTACAGTCACTACTGTGATGTTCTTTTTTTTTTTTTTTTTGTTTAAAGTCTATACCAATGACACATCTAAGAAAACTTCTAGCTCAGTAAGTATACACAGATGCCTACTTTAAAGTATTTTTTCTTCCATGGAACTAGTTGAAATATTTCATTCATTTCTGCCTGTCCTTATATCAAACCTGATTCTTATAATATTTTTCTAGGACACTTCCAGGTCTGGCATATTAGCACATCCTCAAACTCCCAAGTCTTTTATCTGTACCTCCCACAGCTTCTTAGTTTACTTCAGCAGATACAAAGTGCGGTCCCTAGACAAGTAGTATATCATCATCTGAGGACCTATTAGCAAATGAAATTCTGAGGCTTTATCCCAGACCTGCAGAATCAAAAATGCTGGGGTGCAACCAGCAATCTGTGTTTTAAGCTGCCCTCCAGGTGTTACAGAAGCATGCTGATGCTTGAGAACCACTGGTCCATGGGTATGTATATTATAAGAGTAGGAGAATGGGATAAGGAACATGAGATACTCCTCAATGGGGGGGGGGGGCAATACAAGAGATAAAGGCTGAGCAGAGACGAGACATTTAGTGGTGACCTAAAGGATGGGAAGAGTCTGGATGAATCTGGAGACACCGGGCAATGTCTTACTCTATGTCACTATCATTCTTTATGACATGTCACTTCCTTCCCTTTTCATACCCAACATTATTACCTTCACTTAGGTCCTCATTAGCAGTTAATTAGCATAATACTTTAATCATTGTATTTCCCCTATAGCAAAATGCATTTTTATGAAGGACAGCTAGAATCAATCATTTTTGTCTACAAGTGCTCCTAGCTAGAGAGTTAAAGGCCCTGAAAACCAATACACCTGTTCAAATCACTACAGCTGGGCAGCAGTAAATGAATTAATTGAGTTGGACTGTCCAGTTTTTCCAGTTGAAAAGCACGGCTAAAACAGTAGTTGTATCTCACAGGGAGAGCTACATGTAAATTCTTATTAAAGTGTATATAACATTGGAAGATTTAGAAAATGATATGCATCATTATCACCATCACCATGTAATATAATTCCTACACCTCAGTCCAGTATCTGTCCCCACCCTAAAATGTAACTGAAAATCATTTCTCACTCATAGTTTCTAGGATACATAAAACTGAATTATCTCTTAAGGGTAAGGGCCAAATCTTATTTACCTTTTGGTCTCTGGCTCTTTAAACAGTGGCTTACACCTAATATTAGCTCCAGAAATGTTCATTACAAGAGGCACTAGGTGGTTCTTGGATGTACACACTTTCTTACTTCTAACATTTTGTTTTTGCTATCATGCCTCCCAGGATATCATTTCCTCTCTGCCCTCTTGCCAAATTCTTTCCATTTTCAAGTGGCATTTTAAATGCCATCTCTTTTAAGGAGGCTTCCTACTTCTATCAGAAGAAAGTATCTTGACTCCTATGAAGGTATATTACATTTCACTTTCACCTCTCTTATGGTACTTAAGACATTCTATTGTGTATTATTTGTGTATGTGTCTTCTTCCCCAGGGATTTATAAGCTCTTTTGAGTTAGAGACAAGAATCGATTTAATGTTATTTGCCTAGCACCTTGCCCAGAGAAAGTGCTCAGTGAAAGTGTTGAATGAATGAAGTAAAGGGAATGACATCGATATTCTTATTATCAGAACTGTGCTACTTGCATACCACCTGATTAAAGGTTTTCTTTTCCCTGGGTAATTATGATAGTCTACAAAGAATAAATAAATTTAAGAAGATTTAGAAGTGGAGTGTGTTACTAACTTAGATTTAAAGTATATATTCTAGAACTCAGAACCATTTGTTATAGAAACAATAATAAATTTTTAGATTTTTAGAATAGTCCTCAAAAGCTTAATTAACCTACCAGATGAATGCATTATATAAAACATTACACTAGCAAGAGCACCTCAATGTCAACATTATAAATGATCTTTCAAGGATCTTGAAAAAGCGTGTTTATGAAGATGCCTGGTCTTTCTTGCAAAGCTTTATAAAATCATGAATGTTGTTTTCTTCTTTATATTTTAAGACCTACTCAGAAAACCATAACAAGAAGCCAATTTTCTTGTGTATTCAAATGATTAATTTCATTGCCAAGATGAACGTGCTCAGGTTAAAGAATCAATTTATAGATGTCAAATCATAAATTTAGGAAATAGAAGTTTTTTTTATAAAACTGTCTATATATTTGACTTTTAAGAAATCAAAACACAAGTTTCTTTTTTTTTTATTTACAACTCTAAATTTATTTGTCTTCATTTTGGATTAATTTTAAATTTGACTGTGGCTTTTGATACTCTAGTTATAGTTCCTTCATTGGTATCCTCTGACAAATACATAATGACCTGTTAACAAACTTTTAATTACATTCATTAGGGGAGTCTGTTATTTTAAAGTAACTCTTGAATAAATAAATAATCCCTTTTTAATGGAAAAATGATTGCCTTTCTAATTATCTGAATTACAATTTTGGATTTTCATAAATTTACTTAAAGTAGGTAAATCTATAAACAAATTATCTATGAAAAAGACATATCTACTCTGTTACTTTGCTTCTCCCAGTATTAAGTAATATGGTAAAGTGAAAACTGAGGTACCAGGTCCTAAGAAGGATAACAAAAATAATGCATCTAAAACAATTAGGAACTAATATAAAGACACATAGCGTTTATTTCAAATTACAGGTCTAGACAGAGGAGTCTAGACACAAGAAAATACAACCCTCATCAGGGCCAGGAGCATTGTTCTGTTCACTGATATGCCTTAAGCACTGAAAATTATATTTGCACATCTTACACCCACAAAAACAAAAACAAAAACTGGAAAGGCTACAGTGAGTTAGGATGACTAGAGAAAGTTTCACTGTGAAGGCAGGACTTGAATAGGACCTTAAAATATGAGATTTCACCATTCTTCCTTTCACTTACATCTACATCTAGAATATCAGCAAGTCCTGATCTTTCTACCTCCAACACATATTGTAAATCTTCCTGCTTCTCTCATGTCACTGCCACATTCACACCGAGGTAATCAATACCCGGACTACAGCTAATGGCTCTTACAGCATCTTTCTGGGACATTTATGCACCCCTACTCTTGGTTCTTCACATAGTAGCCAAGCAAATGTTTTAAAAATAGACATCATATCATGCTACTCCAGCATGTAATGACTCCCTAGTGCACTCTGAATAAAATCAAACACCTTTGTATGGCCTACAGTTATCACACATAAGTCCCTATTTAATCCCAAACCTTGCCACATTCTACATTCAGCCTCTTGTCCTCTTTTCTACTCTCAAGACCTGAGCTTCCTCTCTCTTTTCCAAGCACATGAAATTCATTCTTGTCTCAAGGCTTTTGATGCTTTTCTCTTAGCATGGAACTCTTTACCCCTAATTCAGTGTATCTCAGCTCAACTTCAGCAAGGCCTTCCCTCTATTACATTGCTCTATTTTATTTGTCTCTAAAATTATTTTATTTGCTTACTTGTTTATTATCTCCTCTTACTAGATTACAATCTCTATGAGAGCAGTAAGTATCTTCTAGGTATTCTATTCCCAGCTTCTAAAAGAGTATAAGGCCTCTGGTCAATACTCAAGACATACTTTAAGTAAATACATGACAATACTTCTCCAGTCTTTTCAAGTAGGAAGGTACTTTTTAAGCATTGAGTAGTATGAAGGACTCCTCCTATATGACTACTATTTTACCTCAGTATTCACTGATAAAATACAAACCTGTTAGGAAGTTGGTTATATTTAAAATAAAGATATTTTATTACTGCAGTAAGGCTTACATATACTTGACAATAGCATCTTTGGTATGTGTGAGACATGGTCTTTTTAAATCCGTCAAATACCAGGTACACTTTTCCACTTACAGGTACATGAGGATTCTCAGTCCGTACATGGTTTGGGCTCCCCTGACTGACATGTAGACTTAGTTTATATGGGCAGAAGGATCTGTAGTCATGCTAGTTAGAGGTTTCTTAAGATAAGAATACACTTTATGTAAAGACTTATCCTAAACTAAGGATACAATAACCTATATTTTGAACTCTCTAATACCTAAGGTACAATTTTACACATTTGTATAACAATGGCTAACACATAACATTTACTATATGTCAATATTGTTCAGCCAATATTCAAATTAACTCAGTAATGAAGGAATTTGCTATTACCTGCATTTCACAGATGAGGAAACAGCACACAAAGATTAGCAGAGGTGAGATCCATAGCTTGCTCTACAGTTCATACTTTAACCGCTATGTTGTGCTGCCTTGATGATATAAGAAGGAGCCATCTGTAAACTCAGAGAGTCTCTCACACCATACATACCATGTAAGTAAAAATATATATCAGATGTCAGCTAGTTCTAAATATGCATGATTCACTCCCATTTCCAGGCAGTTGTTTTTCTCATTACTGCCAAATAGAGGTCTGAAATGCTTAGCAGCAAGTGACTTCAGTGAAGCAGCTCTGTATCATGTAGGAAATCATGAGGAAAATCTAAATCAACTACCAAATCTCACTGTGCCTTTAATGTCACTGTGAAGAGAGCATGGTTTTCTATGACACATTGTGAAGCCTGAAGTGATAAGATCGCTTATTTTAAAATGACTTAGAACCAGAAATGGATTTGTGAGTGCTACTTCCAACTACTGAGAAAGTTAGAACATGGGAGATACAGATATCAACTTAATATATAAGAAGAAAGTTAAGTGTGCATAAACATTTGCAGATTTCTGAAAATTATTGGGTCAGGATAATCATGAAGAAAATTGAATATTAGCTTATAGAACCAAGACAGAATTCCAGTAAGACTCAGGCTGCTCTGTCATTCATGTAAGGTCCTTCATTTATGCCATCTACCCCCTCCTTTTAAAAAAAGATTAATTATCTATCATGTGAAATGTGAATGAATCAAAAAGGAGTCGACTCTACTGGGCATAGCTCATGTTGTGCAACATGACCCTTATGTAATAAATCTTTTGGAAAGCAGATCTTCTGTTCCAAATGGGACCTGTCTTCACTTTTCTCATGTAAGACTTGGCAAATGGGACAGTCTGAATCTGACAGGTCACTTGTATGTTTCTCAGCTGACAATTCTTTCACACAGATGTCAGCTGAAACCTTTACTGAGGCACGTAGGGGATCAGAACGTTTGAATCACTTCCAACCAATGGAATCCATCATCCTTCAGCTCCCTGCCTGCCTATCCCATACCAATAGCAGCACAGCACCCCTCCAAATCAGGCCAGCTACAACGAGATGGCACAGAACGCTGGAAAGAGGAAGCACTGGCTTCAACATTGAAGCAGCTTAAGGAATTCCTTATTCATAAATCCACTTAAGGAAGAGAAATTTCTGCATTTTTGTGATCTATTATTTTACAAAGCTCTGGGAGATTGAGAAGCGATGTAAAGGAATTGGGCCTTTAATCATAGACAAGAAGTTCTAGAGTTCTAACTTTTGCTTCTACTCTTTACTGTTAATGTGATTTGAGAAAACTGCTAACTACCTCAGCCTCAGTTTTCTCATCAGAAACAGTATTTGCATGTTTAGATTTGGAAAGGGGATGAACAATGTAACACACATAACATGTTCAGCACACCTGGTTCAGTATATGTTTTTAGTAATGTTAGTTTTCTCTTTCTCTAATCCTGAAAATGGCCAGGTGTTTGGGAGTATAATTTAGAAATGCCTCCAATATCCTCAGCATAGTCCATTCACATTGACTTTGTTTTGTTTGGATTTATGCCAGGACTTATTCATTTATTTGCTTACTGGTTCAACATCATGTATGTTTTAGGAGTACAGGATAATAGTTTTTCAAGTATGTTACCACAGCATGCCCACCACCGAAGTACTAATAACCCTTTATACTACGTAGTTCACTGGGTTGTCTCTACTTTTTGCTCCTACCTCCTTCCCCTTCCAGAAACCTTATTTCATTGTTTGACTATTTTGCTTTGTTTCTTTGTATTTCACATATGAATGAAATCATCTATTTGCTTTCTCCTTTCTGCTTATCAGAGTCCCGTCAAGTTCCATTTATGTTGTCAGAAATGGCAAAATTTCTTCTTGTTTTTACAGCTGAGTTGTAGTCCATTGTGTATATATAACCCATCTTCCTTATGCAATCATCTGTTGAAGTATGTCAGGGATTCTTAAATTAGAATGCATGGATCCAACCCCATCTTCAAGAATTGTATTCAAAAATGCAACCATGCTCATTTTGGGGAGAATTTAATCAGATGTAATTAATTCTCAAAGGATTCTGTGATTCACATAAATCAAAAATCTTTGCATGTTTCTGAAAAGTTACAAACAGACTGAATATCTTTTATAAACCAAATTTGATTTGTAATGTACCAGAAGAGCCAGTAAAGGAACTTTACAATGATTCTTTCTTTAAAGCAAATACTTGTTCTACACACTACATATCTGACCCACTGATATATATTTTTTTTACAAAAGATTCAGATTTTAATATCAGCTTCACTTAAAATAGAACACACTGTGATATTATATGCATAGTGCTAACACTGATTAATAACTTAAGATGTAGCCTGGAGGTCAAGTTCAAGTTTAATGTAGTTGGAAAAATAAAAGTAGACCTCAAAAAAACCCCTGATACTAAGGACAGAAACTTAGTTATCTTCTGCTCCAAAGACCTCATTTTATGGGTGAATAAATTGAGGTTGTGAGAGGTTACATGACCTGCCCAAGGTCATTTCGATAGTTACAAACAATAAGGAATAACAGCTGTAAAAATAAGGGCAGTGATTATGATGATGATGACAGCACTATGATCTATTGAGCATTCACTTAAGCTAAGTCTTTTAGAGACTTTAACCTCACCTACTTTCACTACAACCCTAGAGGGAGATTTTATTACCTCCACTCAGCAGACGAAGCACCTTGCTCAGGGCACCACAGTTAGTAAATGGACAACTCAGAAGACAAACCAACCCTCAAGTTAGAACAGTGTTTTACCTCATAAGATTGCTTTAAAAAACTTCCCAGAATACAAAAGAACAGAGAGTCATACTGTGTTGAAGTTATACAATAATTTATATATAACCTCTTAGAAAATAAGAGGCTAATTAGGAAAGATATCTATAACCTTTAAGGTATATTACTATATATATGTGTGCTAAAAAATATAACAGACAGTCCTTACTAATGCTACCTTCTCACAGATAAACATTAGGATATGCTAAGAGTACAAGCTGAAGAGTAAGTCCAGGTCATCTGCCTGCAGTATTATCCTCAGAAACAACTCATCCCCCATTGATCCTATGTTCTCGCTCACACCTCCTAAATTACATTCTGGATACCTGGGATTCCAAATGTCTATCCCTTACTGACCTTGGATCTACTTCCAGGCCATGGGTAGGTCTCAACCAGATCTTCCCCCTGAGGTAGACAATACCTTATGTGGGCCCAGATACCCTCAGGATGGCTGTTTCTGGGAAAAGCATATGGATTGGGATTCCCCTACTCTTGCAGTATATGTCTGGGCTGGAATGAGAAGAAAAGAGGTGGGAGAGAAGCCATTTTATGCTTCCATATTCTGGTATTTCCAGATTTATGGATCTGGAAATTCTAAAATACTGGGACTTCTGAGGTTTTTTTGAATAGAAATCTGTCATTGTAAGAGGGTAAAATATACTTTAATTTGGGAACTTACAGTGGCTTGTTTTTAACTTCATAATAGGAATATATAAATGAGCTTCGTTTTTATCTCAGACATGGCACTGGTAGGACAGGGCAGGTATGGCCTTTCTGCCTTGCTGCTTCCCAGTGCTGCTCTTAACTCTCCTGAGCCTTTGATTCTTTTGACAGGGTTCCAGAGTTGTTTTGGGCCCCATTTTTCCCACTCTAGCTCTACTGGTGGTCTGGAATGGATTAATCTATCAAAGTGTCACCTGATATTTAATAATAGCTGACTATAAACCAACCATACACTGTACTAGGTGTTATGGAGATAATGATGGGCAAGAAGCCTTCAGTCCCAGTCCTCATAGGGCTAATTGCCTTGTAGAGTCCACTTGAATGTCCAGGCATTTAAAATATAGAGTGAGAAATGTGATGGTATGAATACCACTGCCTATGCTCAAGGAAAGTAATTAACTCTTAAATTGGGCTCCAAAAAGAACACTTTTAGAAAAAGTGAGGTCTGAAGTGAAAACATGAAGAGTTCTCATTTGTGAATTCCTTTGTCAAAGAGAATTGTTTATTTAAAAGACTTGACCATCATAAAAGTTGTCAGGACCATTCAATAAATGATAATATAGCTGAATTTATACAATAGTATTTGATTTTGGGGTATCTCAAATATTCCAGCAATGATTCAGATTTAGTCAATGTTTCAAGATTTGCCTTAAGTACTTAATGTTAACCTAACAAATGCTGATCCTTCAAAAAGACTATACAAAAATCAGTTGCATACCTATATGAACAAAATTAACTGGAAGGGAAAGAAATCAAGAAAATAACCCTATTTACTCTTGCATCTAAAACACTTAGAAAATGACTAATTCATATTTCTCCCTAACATACCTTCTCAGACTTTACATACTCATTTCACATTTACATCTAAATCAGAAGTGAATCCTAATCAGTTTATTTGATTTATACTCTTTTCCTTTATCTCCAAGAATTTCACATGGACTATTAATACCAGAAAGAAAATCTTAACTTATAGAACCACTCAGTTTCAGATAAAAGGAATGATACAATTTTTATTTTGTGAAACTAAACAGCAATTAATAAGCTAATTATTGTGAAGCTAGGAACCACTGGAAAGAAACAAAACAAAACAAATGAAAAAACCTTAAAGGATGAATTTTGTTCTGAAAATAAGCTTTTCAAAAGTAAAATGCATCATTTTCCTCAAAATTGATGAATAACAGTCTGCATTATTCATGAACTATAACATATGCAGTATGGTTGGGTCTTTTAAAAAATCTGAAGTTTAGGCTAAATATCAAATTCAAGAAAGTTATTTTGAACTTATAAACAATTGTGCTATGTGAATTTTTGAAGCTAAAAAATATAAATCAATTCTATAGAAGAAAAAAGAAAATCAGATGAGAAAGCATTCAAGGTCCCCATCAATACTTTAAGCAAGCTTAGAGGAAAAAGTCAAGTTGTTGTACAGTAACACAAGGTTATTTAGATCTAATGCCTACATGGCTTTGGGAAAAAATACTGGATTTCTTACATCTCAGTTTCTTTATGAGTAAAAGAATCAAACAAACTCACCAAAATGTTATAGAAATTAAAGTTTATGAGTTCTGACACTCAGTTCACAAAAATTAGAGTATTATTAGATCCATATATTTTTATTGAAGTAACACTGGTTTATATCACTTGTGTATTAGAAGTACAAGATTTACCTATTCAAGTGCTGTTACCACACCACAAAAATACCCACAATGCACCATCCCAGTGCTTTGCATTCCGTCTTATTTTATCTTAACATAGACCTGCATCCCTGTGAAACAAAAGGGGTGATTTTTAAATCACTGCTTTGTTGTAATGTTGTTTAAAATTGGTAACAAAATATTTCCTCAGGAGAAAAGGATGAGTAAATGTTAACAAAATGTGTGTGTTTTAATACAAATACTACCTATGTCTAGGCTTAGGGATTTGAATCATACATGTGAACTTCATCACACAATTGGGTAAATGCAGCTAACACATAAACTATTCAGGCAGAAACAGAACTATATTTTCTGTGGATATTCACTTTCTTTGGATAAAATATAAACCTAAACTGACATGAATCAGAAAGTGTTGCTCTTCTTCAGAACACTGTACAATAAAATGAATGTTTTTGTTTATCCTTCTCAAAATTGTTAGTTCTCCTAGTGCAAACAATAAAATAGAAAGTCCATGGAATCTAAACTATTTCTGTTTGACTCCAAGCAATATATTTATCGGTTTCATGCTGAATGAGGAGCAGAAGGGACCAAAAAAACCAAAAAAAAAACCAAAAAACCTCTAAATAAGTAATGGTAAACTGCTAGGTAACAAAAAAATAATAACTACTGAAACACTTATTAGACTCAAATAAATTGTAGCTACTTACAGAAAAAGACCATTAAAATTCACAGTCAATAAATTAGCTGAAAGCAACTTTAAAACAAGCTAAAGTCATACTTGCACACAGAAGGAATATATACTTCACATGGCATAAATCATTAACATATTTGAAGTATAGGAACAATGATGAACTATCACCTTCCCATATGGTTCGGAAGAGGTAAGGTTGGAGGACTGTTAGAAAGGACACAGGTAGGAGCATGCATGAGAAGGTGGTTTTACCTAGAGTTTTTTGCTGCACTTGCTCTCTGCCTCCTTCCTTCTCCAATTTCTCCTTAGCGTTACTTTCTGGGGCATGTCCCTCCAAGTCTGCTTCTGGTGTCTCTGATCGAATTACTTTGTCTCTTTGGGGCTTGTTCTTCCTTTTCCGGTTCTTTGTATGTTGATGTTTGTGTTTCACTATTGATTTTCTGCTGGGCTCACTAAACCCTTCTCCTGGATGAATGATTCTGCCTCGCAGGCACTGTTCTCTACTGACAACTACTGCTCAGAAGCCACCTCTACCCAATGATTCACCTCTGTGTATCCATACACCTGCTGGGTATTGTTTATACACTCATGATTATATCTATTCTCTATATCTATAAACTTATCAGACTGAGAGTTTTTACTCTGAAATGTAAGAGAATAAAGTTACAAATATTAAAAGAATCCTGAGTTCATAAAAGATAATAGTTAAGAGAGTCAGTGCCAGAGTCAAAAAGCAAAATACTAACAACATATATTACTGTCACATCTTCAGAGTTCAAGAACCGGATACACTAACAAAACTTTTAATTATCTGAGTACAATGATTTTTTAATATAAAATTTTTAAAATTTACATATATTTGACATCAGTTGTAATCCCCATGTATTGCCCATCACCGTAACACCAGTGCACCATCATCTCGGTCCCCCGTGCTCCCGTCTGCCCTCCACCCTTCCCGCTTCCCTCCCCACCAAGTGTCCCCAGTTTGTCCTTGTCTTTTCATTTTTGGTTTTTGTGTCTTTATTGTTGTTATTATTATTATTATTGTTCTTATTCC
>JAGFMF010011573.1:1344439-1386837 GCA_019455555.1 Galemys pyrenaicus
GAGTGCTGCTATAAACATAGGGGTGCAGGTATTCTTTTGAATCAGTGTTTTTGTGTCTTTTGGGTATATTCCTAGGAGTGGGATTGCTGGATCATATGGCAGTTCCGTTCTTAGTAGACTGAGGAACCGCCATACTGCCTTGCATAATGGTTGGACCAGCTTGTATTCCTACCAACAGTGTAAGAGAGTTCCTTTTTCTCCACATCCTCGCCAACATTTGTTGTTGCTACTTTTTTGATATGCGCCATTCTCACTGGTGTGAGGTGGTATCTCATAGTGGTTTTGATTTGCATTTCTCTGATGACAAGAGAAGTTGAGCATTTTTTCATATGCCTGTTCGCCATTTGCATTTCCTTTTTGGAGAACTGCCTTTTTAGCTCTTTTGCCCATTTTTGGACTGTGTTGTTCACTTTGTTTTTGTTTAGTCTGGTTAGTTCTTTGTGGATCTGTGTGATAAGTCCCTTGTCAGTAATGTTGTATGCAAAGATTTTCTCCCAATTGGTGGGTTGTCGCTTTGTTTTGGTTAGCATATCTTTTGCTGTACAGAAGCTTTTAAGTTTGATGTAGTCCCAGCTGTTTATCCTCTCCTTCACTATCTTGGTGTTGTACCTCCAAAGATGTCATTGATGTGTATGTCATGTAGGTTTTTGCCTACTTTTTCTTCTAGATATTTTATGGTTTCAGGTCTTATGTCTAAGTCCTTAATCCATTTTGAGTCGATTTTTGTGCATGGTGAAAGGCAGTATTCTAGTTTCATTCTTTTGCATGTAGCAATCCAGTTTGCCCAGCACGACTTATTGAACAAGCTGTCTTTATTCCATTGTATGTTCTTTGCTCCTTTGTCAAAGATTAGTTGTTCATAACCTTGTGGGTTAATTTCTGGACTTTCTGTTCTATTCCATTAGTCTATGTGTCTGTTTTTGTTCCAGTACCATGTAGTTTTTATGATTGTGGATTTGTAGTAAAGTTTGAAGTCTGGAAGTCTGATACCTCCACTTCCCTTTTTTTCAGTTAGGAGAGCTTTGGCTATTCAAGGCTTTTTGTGTCACGATATGAATTTCACAATTTTTTTCTATTTCTTTGAAGAATGACATTGAAATTTTTATTGGAATAGCATTGAATCTGTAGATTGTTTTTGGTAGGATGGCCATTTTGATGACATTAATTCTTCCAATCCATGAGCAAGGGATATTTTTCCATTTCTTATTCTGAGTACAATTAAATTGAACATTATTTGAACATTAGATTCAAATGAAGGGTATCCCTTTGTTCTATTGAGCTTATTTTATGCCTCACCATATATCAAAACCAGATTGAGAAATAGAAGTAAAAATTTTCCTTATTTGGCCTGCAACGTTGCTCTTTTCCAGTGCAAAATGAAGAAACAGGTAAAGGTCATTTTTCTGGGATTAAGGCTCTATGTATAGCTGATTCTACCCTTCTTCCCACAGGATGGTGTTCTTCATTCCAGTTTTATGGATTCATGTCCCAGCCTGCTGCTATAAAAATCTATCAAAATCTAAACTGAACCTAAACTGACCCTTCTACCTAAAATCCTTTTTCAATTCATCTATTCAGCAAATATTTGTTGGGGACCAGAACAACTTGTACATGAATGTGAGAATATGGGATGAACAAGGTCAATTTGGTTTCAGTGCCCGTGGAGTTTTGCTTTCACCATTTGATTCACACAAGTATGAACTTCCATGATAAGATTCATAACTATAAGTGGGCTTCATTTATCACCATCCCTATGTCAAATGCTGCATGAGCAATACACATCTATTTATAGTTCCTTGTATATATCATGCCATTTCTTACTCCTGTAATTTTCTTTTGCTTGAAACTTTGTTCTCCACCATTTTTATTTGCCTATTTCTATCCTTCTATACAAAGAAATCTCTTTGACCAACTCAAGCTGGACAGCTGGGTAAAGTATCCCTCCTGTATCTTTCTGTAATATCTTCTTCATTAGCATATTTACCACCCTGTATTGTAAATATCTGTATATATTTACATACACACAATCCTTTCAGTACACCCATATTAGACAAACATTTATTTTGACAACTACCAAACTCAAATATAATGATTCATATATTCTATAATATAATTCATATATTCCATAATGACTCAGTATCATTAGTTGCAAAAACATACTGATATTACAGAGACATAATTCAGGGAAGAGAACAGGAATAGGAAGTATTTGGATTGTAGTTCTAATCCCACATCCACCATGGGTTTAAAAATTTCAGGCAGTTCAACAAATATAAAGAAAATGCAATTAAGTGTCTTATTCCAGTAACCTTTACTACACTAGTATGCCTGTCCTCCTGATTGAGGTATTAATAACTGAGCTGTGGTAAAAGCTGATCCTTTCTCTAGAGAAGAGGGTTTGAGGAAAAAAAAATCTCTTAACAGAGGATTTCAAGCATTCTTCATAGAGGACATGAGGAATCAGTTCAAAATTGGTATGAAAATATACTGAGGCAGTAGGATATAATCATTCCCTGCAAATGGACATTGATATATGGAGAAGCCCTATATCATTGGACTACTGGAGTAAAAATTAAGATTTTCTTCAAGGTCTTTAGAACATCCCATGAGACAATATACTGGTTACCCAAGCCCAAATGGATTGAAGTTGTCTTATTTTTAAGGCCAAGATTAGTGAGAAGTAAACCAAAACTGCTTCCTCAGCTAAGATCTTGGAATATCTTTTTTACATTTTAATCTACTGATTGTAACTGCAGTAGATAATATAAAGTTGATTACATATAAAATACATTATTTCACAGTGAAATGTAACATTTCTCCAATAACATGTCAAATAGTACACATTAATATAGCTCCTTTATATTCATAAGACCTATCTATAATTCTCTAATTATATAGAGTTGGGTTTCACTTTAAGTAGAAACTTTGCACATGTATGTCAGTAAATTTCTAGTATAAAATGTGGGACATGGATCTATGTTCTTCTGTAATTACTGAATGTGGGGTAATCAGGCTGTATAACTTCTTTTTCTTATTGGAATAAAATCTATAATTGCTTTTTAACAAAAATTTGGAATAATTATGTTTCAGTATTTTTAAGTAAATTATGATGATGAATACTATTTATGCACCTAATAAGAAAAACAATGAATAAAATAATTGTCTTGTGATTTCTACTGAAAGTGTCTCTCTAATTTAAAAAAAAATAACTAAATAACTGGTGCATATGAATACATGTCACTGTGCTTAAATTTCAGTTAATTTTCTTAGGCTGATCTATTTAACATTTTTTTAAAAGATTTGTTTATTTATGCATACAAGAGTTGGGGTGCAGGCCAGAGGTGGGAGGAGGTGAGAGGATTCACCAGAGACAGAGTGGGGAGAAAAGGCAGATTCGAAATACACTATTGAGTGTATCTGTGTCTATCTGTCTGTTCTGTTCCCTGCTCTGTCTCTAGTCTATGGTGAATCCTCTCAACCCGCACACCTCGAAACTGTGCCCCAGTTCTTGTGCATGAATAGATACATAAAAAAAAAAAAGAAGAAAGAAAGAATATACTGCTGAGGGGAGCAGCGGGGGAGACAGGAGAGGTCTGCTGAGCCATATGGGTCACCTCCCTTATCAGGGATCAAACTGGTGCTGCAGTGGCTGCAGATAGCTTCATAGTGCTGCAACGTAACCCGTTGTGCCGCCAGGGAGGCCCTATTTAACTCTCATAATGTTTTTAAACTGAACGCATATTTGTTTTACATATTAAGAATTAATAAGATTTTAAGCCTGCTTGAACAATAACATTTATTTACATATTTATATGTTATCAGTGGTGATCAGACACCACAGATAATTACTTTCTTTATTGAGTGACAATACTAAGAATACACAGAAGAAGAATATATGTGCGTATGCATCCACATACACATTGATAGAGTCTCACATCAGGTTTATATTTATGCATGTTATATATTTAAGTACTCAGTCTTCCATCCATAAGCTCAAATCCACTTATCCATTCATTCAGATATTTATTAAATATCAACTGTGAAGCAAATCCTGTGTTCCCCCTGAGTAAGACATGGTCTATGTTTTCCAGAAGGTTGTAGGGAAAACAAAACAAATATATGTGATGAGTGGACTAGGTAATGTGTGATCCTCCTTTCTGAGTTTATGTGATAAGTTAAACTACATCTTAAAATAATAATTATATATAAAAACAAACTGACAGTAGGTAAATGTATCTTTCATTCTCAAATCAAAACCATCAGAGTGTGTGTGGGTTTATGTCCATAAACAGTATGGACATACTGACAGTATGTAGAGTCACGCTGAGACCATCTGCAAGGTATATAATTGATGTTAACATTCACTTCACTCACCTATGTTTTCAGAGCTTCTGTCCAGCTAATAAGAACCATTTGGTATCAATGCAAGTCATCAGTAGTATTACCAATCAAGACAGTTCAGAACTGACTAACATGCATCCCTAGTAGGAAGCAGTTATTTTAGCTTTCAAAGTCAGTGGACTCTGTTCTTAAAGCCTAAAAGTCACCCTGGACTTTTACTGTTTGTTTAGTTGATCACAAATCAGAGGTAATGACATTTACATTGCTAATAGATGTTGTTCCAAATGTGCTAATTTTGGGTTTGGTGTAGTTTTCCCTACCTGAGAAAACTTACTTGACCTCCTGCATGACACTTTAACTGGAACTAATTACCTGAATAAGATCATTCCCCTATGCCTATGTCCACAAACATGCACACATATTAAATCTAGAAGTGTATGAAATTCTCTACTTACCTACTTCCTATGAAAACCAGGACTGATGTGGACAAAAATTAAAAGTATGTGTTATTAATTTACCTTGACGTACATATTAAATTACCCAGTAAATCTATGAGCATTTAGAGAGTACTTCCTTGTCATTATGGCTGACATAATGGGTCAATGGCCTCTAATGTTAAGTTTTTAGAACTAGAATAATAAAAACTATGGATTCTGATGTTAATTATTTATTTAACTTTAAGATTAAATCCTGGATAATGTGAATAGTTGTGCATAATTTAACTTCCAAATTCCAAGCAGCTAAATTCTTGCTTCTTTAATGTTTCTTTGATCACAGTGATTAGCATATGCTTACTTTTATTGGCTAACTGGTGAAAATGAAAATGAGAATGCCAATATCAGTTTTCTTTATTAACAAACACTAAATGACCTCAAACCAAAGCCAGATAACTAAAAAATCCCACAGGTTTGCTTAAAGTGTAACTGGTAGAGTATAAAATAGCAACTAATTGTTAGCTGTTTTAATCTGTCACTTGACCAGGCAAGAATAAATAAACACAGAGAGACAGATATTGAGGTGACAAGATGCTCATTCATCTCAGTAACGTCAATAATTATGAATTTTATAAAAAAACTTATAAAATGTTCTAAAATCAGCCAAGAGCTTACATAATTTGAACAATATTTTAACTAACTAAGGTCCAGTGAAAAGTATAAATTTGATTTCAGTTAAATTCAATGTAATAGTATTTGATATGTGCTCAAAAATAGTAACCAAGAATTCTGAATACTTTTCTATGTAGCAGGTGCTATGCTAAGTGATTTCTATGCATTATATAATTTAATTTTCATTAGAACCCTGTGAGGTGGACTCTATTATTTCCATGACACAGAGAACACTGAGTAATTTCAGTGAGGTAAGTAACTTGCCCACAGACTGTTAATAAGTGACAGAATTTGGATTGAAACCAAATCTTAGTAATTACAGCCACAAATTCCAGCTCCTATTTGGTCTACTGTGGATTAAAATCTAGAAGAGCTGAAACGGAGTTTTAGTGTCAATCATTTATTAGCTTGGAGGCCGTTGGGAAATCACTGAACTTCTCCAAACTTCAATTTCCTAATGTATAAAATAGAGCCAATAAAATGACCTGACCATTCTCATGGAGTTACCATGAGGATTCAAAAAATAAGGTAAGCAAGAAAACTGTGGAATGTTCTATAAGTATTTTATTACATTGTAATATCTCAACATTTTATAATTCCCTAGGCATTTTGTGTGACCAAACAATAAAATTAAATGAGATACCTCATTAAAGAAAGAGACTTTAGTAAGTCACTAGAGTAATTTTTTCTTATACTATTAGAAAATTTAGGCAGATTGCCCAGAATGACATGGGGGCAATTACTAGACAAATTGTTCACCTTTTGTGGGTACCATGATAAATGAAAGGGAGATCAATATTTTGGGATGAATGTGTCTTCTCAAAGTTCAAATGTTGAAACCCTAACTCTCCATTGTGTCTGTAGTTGGAGATAGTGCCTGTGAGTAGGTGACAGTTAAATGAAGTCATAAGTGTACGGTCTTTAATCCAATAGGACTCACACCCTTATAATGGGAAAAGATATCAGAGTGTTCTTTCACTGCCACAGGAGAAAAAGAGAAAGCAACCACCAGAAAAATGAATTGGAGGGGACACTGATCTTGAATTTCCCAGTAGCCAGATCTGTGAGCAATATGTCCTCTTAAGTGACCTTAAATAACATTTTGTTACGGCAGTCCAACCTGACTAATAACACTAATATCATAGTCACCCTTCATGTGACAATGTCATTCAAAGAGCCCTATGAAGCTGCCATATGGATAGTAGTGCTGTCTGAGAGGTGGCATGAGGAACAGACCACTACAGTTGGGGCCCATGACTAAAAGAATATCTTGGGTAAGCTTAGCAAGAATGGGTCTCACTATAAGCTTCTTTCAAGTTCAAGTTCTCAAAGTTCAGCAGGTTATAGTACATATTTTCAGGAAAACAATGAAATCAAACCAATAGAAAAATGAAAAAACTTCCTAAAAATGCAGTCCCACAAGCGTAAATATAAATTATTACTAAAACTTGAAACCACATCCATGCAAAGAGCAGAGTAGAAAAACTTGGATTAACAAAATTACAATTCAGTAAACAAAAGAATTTCTCCACTAAAAATAAGAAACATGGGTCACGCTGTAGCTTTCCTTTTTCTCCAGAGAACGCTTCCTTCTAAATTAGTCTATTAAGAGTTTTCCTAACTAGAAGTTAGCTGAAGTCACTATATATAAAAACAAGTGCACTTTGAAACATTACTTGTGCAGCTAACTTCCTTAGGATGAATATATTGATAAATCTTATTTCTTGAACGTTGAGTTTTAACCTACAAGATAGCAAGTTTTCAAATGCAAAAAATAGCTTCCTAGGAAAAGCTTTCTTAAATTGAGTAACAAGTCATAGTTGATAATATGTTTCTACTTACCTTCTTTCACACTAATCACCTTGCAGATGATTTAAAGAGAACATCATTTGGGGCGTATTTATTCCATTTGAGGCACTACGTTAGCTGCTCATTGCAACTTCTGCCAATTTTCTTGATACGATCAATAGTACCGGAAGTTTAGTAAGTAGCTTCTAAGCTAAAGAAAGCACTTCCCACCTTCCTTTGCAGTTAGTTGAGGCGTCACATGACTAATTTCTGGCCAATGAGCTATGACTGGAAGTGATAACTTCCGGATCATGCCCTTAGAAGGAAAGGTGGATTTTCTCTAGATTTCCACCTTCCGGTGGCCAGCAATGAAGATGTGGTAGTGAGTCTCGCATGTGAATATGTAGATACGTATAGACCAGAGGTGCCTAATGGAGCAAAGTGGAGTTGCCAGCGCTCCCTAAAAGCTGTTATATTATTCTTGTATCGTTAGATATGACAAATAAGCCTCTGTCTTGTGAGGGCCACTGTATTTTTGAGCTCTTGTATTTTTGTTACTGGAAGACTGTACAGGAACCGTGTGAGGTATTACTAACCCACTGTTTCTAGAGAATTGAGGTTTAAAGAGACTGAAGAACTTCCTCATAATGCACTGGTACTAGGTGATGAGATTAGGATTATAATCAAATGCCTTTCCCAATAGATCGTTTTTATACTAATAGAAAATATCAATTTCTACTATGTAGCTTTCCAATCTCTGATCTATTAATTGCATAGGTTTATAAAAAAAGCTTCAATTTCTTAAAATTAGAATCAGTGCAACAAATCAGTGTTGTTTTTTTTTTTTAATAAAGCACCTACAATTGTCAATCCTACAGAATCTCTCCCTACAAAAGGTGGAAAAATTATGGAGAATAAAATACATTGATTTTCCTGGTCTGTAAAAATCGAAGGTTAGTCAGAATGCCCAAATACAATTTACAAAATGATACAATGAAAAATGACAGTAACTCAGAAACATCAGTTAGGGGGAAGGGATGTAAACATTTTCTTCACTGGTATATCCTTAGGTTAATAAATTAGTTCACAGAAGGCACCATATGTCCATTCATTCAGAGATTATGTGTAGAGATTATACTCAAATGCATCTATACTTAAGTGTATCATGTAAGAAATGTTTTACATAAGTAAACAGCACAAAACAGGATTTCAATGTGTGCCAGTAAATTTGTATTTTCTAAATATTTTATGTTTTGGAATGATTTTTAAATTTATAGTAAAATTATGAAGATAAAACAGACTTTCCATAAACTCACCATCCAGTTACCTCTAAGGTAAACATCTTATATTACCATGGTACATTTGTCAACATTAAGGAATTAATATTCATACATTTCTATTAACTAAATTTTATTCTGATTTGTTTACACTAATATCCTTTCTCTATCCAGGATCTAATCCCAGAATACTACATTACATGTTTCCTTTGTCTCCACTAGTTCTGATAATTTCTCACTTTATCATGACTTTGAGTAGCTTGGGGAATAATTTTATATATATATACATATATACATATATATATAAAAGTATATATATAGTTGTGTGTGTATATATAAAAGTATATATATAGTTATGTGTATACTATATATAGTTGTGTGTATACTATATATAGTTGTGTGTGACATATATATGTCATATATAAAACTTTTATATACGTTTTTTATATAAAACCACAAATTTGGATTTGTCAGTGTTTTCTCATGGCCAGGTTGAAGTTTGGGTTTTAGGAAAGACTATCACAGAGATAAAATGTTCTTTTTATTGCTTTATACCAAGGAATAGATAACAGTATAACTTGTCACTGGTGATGCTAATCCTGATCTTCAGGAATTTCTGATTTTGTTTATTGGAGAATGTTATTTAGAAACCCTGACCTGGGCAATAGGTATGGTTATTGTTACTGTTACTGGGATGTCACTGCTATTTCTCAGCTTCAGTAAATGATGTAATTTTTAAAATTGAATAATTTTTGAATATCAGAAGTAATGAGGTTCATTTCTATAAATCTACATTAAATATAATAAATATATGTGGGAGTATACATATACACACACACATGGAATTAGAGACAGTAAAACAGTGTTAGGTAAAGAATGGTAAAGGGATTTATAAATGCTACAACATATCTCCCTTTTATATTGTGAGACACTGGGTCTTAAGGAATTTATACTTGAGCACACTAGTGTAGCAGAAATATGTCTTGGAAGGCTCCTTAAAAGAATGAAGGTATAAACTTCTTTACTTTCTTTTTCTAGTCTGCTACTTGGCATACAGAATTGGTGACTGGTGTTCTATCAGGCATTTTGAGTATTACAACCATTCTTAAGAATCAGTAAAGTGTTGAACTAAAAAGGACCTAGAATTAATGACACCATGAATACATCATATAAACTGATTGCAGACTTCTGATTTCCAGCTTCTTTTGTGTGGAATAAATTTACGTTTAAGCCATTATTTATCAAGATTCTGAGTCACATGCAATTCCCAGCTAATATAAGTAATTTAAAAAGAGGCAGAGGAAAATAATGCTAATTTAGAATGTCCTAAAGTACTTTTATGTACATAAGTTCATGTAATCGTCAAAACAACACTATGCCACCTAGCTGAGAAAATTGAAGTTTAGTGATGCTAAGACTCTTGCTTCAGTTTACACAGCTCAGTATTTAAACAAAGGATTTAAATCAAACCTTATTTCTCATCACAACATGCTCAAATGTCTTTATTATAGTAGGTATTCAGATGTTAGTTACTAGAAATGAGGTCAAACACAAACATTGTTATACCTCACTCAATAAGTAATATAGGAAAATATTTCTATATAAGATGATATAAATATGCAACAAAACAGAAACATGCATCCATTGTTTAATTCTAACTATTTCTCTCCATTATCAGCACCTATAACAGAAGTGACAGTAGGGCCATTTCTGGAGTGAAACCCCAGAACATAGAGTCCTCAGTCCACATCCAAATGTAGTTGTTTTTTTTTTTTTCTCTCTGGGATAGAATGGCAAGTCATTCAAACCACCCACCAATCTAACCACTTATATACTCATATTTAGTGACTATATACTATATGTATAAACTGTCACTTTGTACATATACAATATTGAAGATAACACAGTTCTTGTTATCTAAAAGCTTATAATCTAATGGGAAATGCAGAAAGACATTTCAATTAAAACAATGCCTAGTCTGAGACTCAATATTAATGATGTTTTATGCTAGATGATTTTTTGTATGTGAGGATATACATTGTAAGATATTTAGCAGCATTCTTGGCCTCTATTCACCAGTAGTTGATAAGAGCTCCCACCTTTTGTTACAACTAAAACTGTCTCCAGACATTGTTAAAAGTTCCCTGGGTAGTAAAATCACCTTTATATTTCCTATTCCCTTCCCTTGATTTCCAGCTTCACCCCATTCAGAACTCCTATGATAGAGTAAAAGTCACTATAAAACAAAAGATAAGCATCCAGCAACAAAGGCCTTGCGCCATAAATGTTTTCTGTAACAAGAACTACTTCATAGAGTCTTGAAAGTTCAACAAACCTAACTAGAGCAAGTGAATGATCTTTTTTTAAAAAATGTGTCCTTTTTTAATATATACAACAAGGCCTTATATGCATGAGCAAAGATTCAGAATTTATAGTGAAAATAACACATCTGGTAGAATAAAGGTGGTTTAGCATACTTGGAGTGGGGAAGTATGAATGAGGAAAAGGTGTGATAAGGTCATATGCCTCCAAAGGAAAGCAGGACGTAGTTGTAACAAGAGGTTGTGATCAGAAAAGACAAATGTTTGAGAAAGGAGTCAGTCTGGATGCATTGAATTTGAGTTGCTAGTGGAAAACCAGCTGAAGATATCCAAAAGAAAGTTATATTATTTCTGGAGCATAGTGGCATAAAGACATTAAACACCATATATATATAGAGAGAACCACAGATAAAACTACCCAGGGAGAGCTTAGATGAGGAACAAGGAGCCTATAAACCTGACAGTGACAATGTAGACAGAGGTGAGAAAAAACCAGGGTGATCCTGATGTCACAGAGGGCAAATGAGGAGAGAGTTTCATAAACATGAATAAAGGTCAAGTAAGATGAGGAGTAAGACACATCCACTGGAGTTGGCAATTAAGAAAACATGGTGGCCTTTCCAAGAGCCAACTTATTGGTGTACTCTGGGTAGTAGCCAACTTCCAGTGAGCTGGAGTAAATAGGAAGGTATCAAGAAGAAACAGTTTCAAGAAATTTTCAGAAAATATTGGAATGATGTAAAAATCGTGCTCATGGCAGGGGAAGTGACAATCAGTATCTTCAATAGGTAAAATTAAATCAAAGATGGGTGGGGATG
The DNA here is from genome assembly GCA_019455555.1 of Galemys pyrenaicus. Taxonomy (NCBI): domain Eukaryota; kingdom Metazoa; phylum Chordata; class Mammalia; order Eulipotyphla; family Talpidae; genus Galemys; species Galemys pyrenaicus. The sequence goes on from JAGFMF010011573.1 coordinate 1,356,091, forward strand.
ACTCGGAGGTATTCTAAAATGTGAGTTCTGATTTCACAACTACTTATACAGACTCTGCTCTTGTTTCTGGCTTTCTGAGTCTCAAGGGTATTTGTGTTAAGCTACCTCACAGATTTTCTGAATGTAAGTTCAACAGGATGTTTTTATTTTTTCTAGTATAGTATGTGTTTCAGAGTGAATTTTGCAGTACTATTTACTTGTCTTTGTTGTCTTCTGAACAGAGGATCAACTTTAATTTCTGAAAGAGTCTGCACTAAAATCACAGAACCTCAGTTAAAAACACAATGATTCTAATGGTTCAAAATCAAGAATTCAAAACAATAGCCATTTTTTGAAGTTCTAAAAATATATTTCTATTAAGCTATCTTTCCTTGAATTGAGAAGTTTTGATGTAGCAGTCATAGAATAATCAATTTATAAGATTTGAAGCAGAAAGGAATGTCGGAGACCTTCCTGTTACTTCCTTATTTCTCATCTATTTAATGTTAGAGGTATCAATGTCCCTCATGTCTTACAGTTATTTCCCTTCCACTCCATGGCTACTACAGTCGCTTTCATCATCTCTCCCATGTTTCCCTGTAATAACTTACTGGCTTCTGTGCCTCTAATTTTTGCCATCTCCAAGTCTTTGCTATGATTCACTAGAGTGATCTTTCTAGAAAAGCCAAACTAGTAAATCACAAGATCTAACTGAAACCATAACCTTACATCTCATGAATTTTAGAATCCTTGGCATATAAAGTTTTTTCTATTTGTTCCAAATATCTCTCATATATTTCTTCTCATGTTCACATTCTAGTCATAGATGACCTCTGTTAGATCCTGAGACGCTTTGCCAACTTACTCTTACAGGCCTGTGCTCTTACAATTTCCCTTCCTCTGTCTAGAGAATGATAGTCAAACTCAGTTGAAATAGCTTCTCTGTAAACTGATTGTCAATAGCCTCTGCCCCACCTAAACCCGTAGAATATTAGCAGCTCTGCTTTTAGTATGTTACACAAATTTCTTTAATAGTATCAAAACCACATAAGTGCATGTGTTAACTTTTATAGTTGTCCCTCCTACTAAATGTTCAGCTCCTTAAAGGCAAGATCTGATTTTCTTTCTTTCTTTCTTTTTTTTTAATGATACCAAAACAGCAGGTATCAGGAGTTCAGTAGATACCTGTTGAATGAATCCAGCCCATCTATATTATTACCACAGACAAACAAGACCCAGAGAAGTTAAATGAGTCATATAAGGTCACCTATATAGTGAGGGGTATAATGGGGAATAGAAACTAAAAATGTTATCTAACTTTAAACTCAGACTCTTAACATTATGTCCAGACACCATCTCATTTCCTTGAAAAGGGTCTAGCTTGCTAACTTGGTTGAATAAAGCTTCAATTTTCAATATTTTAGTGAATATTTGATGAGTAACTAGCATTTCTTTCTGGCTGAGAGGAAAGTGACTCAGAAAGTAAATGTATTATTTGATTTTATTCTTATATTCTTCCCTAATTTTCACTGCTTCTGTGCAGTTGACCATACCATTTAGCATTTACTTAGATATTTTCAAAGGTTCAAGATCCTGAAATACACATCAGGTGAAGGTAAACCAAGTGTTACCATAATTTTACTAAAAGAAGGAAAAAAAGAGATCTCATACTTAAATAATCAATAGTGCGTTGAAATTCTTTTTGTTTGCTCTTTCACTAATGATAATCAAATGGAGAGAGTAATACATTCTAGGCCTCTTTGGAAATATGTGAATAAGTTGCCTTATCTGAGGAGACTAAGTTTGTATCATGTCATAATATGTTTTTCTAAATGACCATAAAGATAACTAGCCAGTCCTTTTCATTCACTATCACAAATAAAACAGACCATTTAACTAGTAAATAGGTTTTGTTTGGAATGCTTTAATAATCCCTCGTATACAGCATTAGTATGTAAAGGCCCTAAAGAGTTCATTAAAATGCTTCATAACAAGTTACATTTTAATAATGCAGAGACAGCCTGAGACAGAAGCCAATTTCTGCTGTTAAGGTAACATAAGCAAAAATAATTTTTGGAAGAGCTGAAGCTTATAAGTAAAAGGGGTTCAAAACCTCCATGTCATACAGATATCAGAACTCATCAATCACAAAAGTCAAGGAAATAAAAAGAGTTAAAATAAATTCCATTCAAATCCAGACATTTTTCACGCAAAAGAATGATCAAGGGTACTAACGAATATCCATCCTTTGAATTCCTCTAATACATTCCATCTCAAAACCTATGAAGCCAAGCAAATTTGTCCTATTAGTTTCCATCAAAGGATAAAGTAGTCTTTCATATTCCTCCAGGAGTCCATGGCACTAAACCATGAAAAGACTTAAGGTACTGAGGTGAGATGAAAAGCCAAGTTGCCATTTTGTCAACCTCAGTTTCTAACCTCCGTTGGTAAGGCAACGATTTTACAGGCTTTCTCTGGGTCGCCAAGCCTTCTGATATAAACAACTCCTTTTCTGCTTGGGCAATTTTCATTTCAAATAGAGGGAATGAATAGGGAAGATTATTTTTCTTATCTTTATATTGAACATTCCACAGGTCAAGACCTACTCCTGTCACTACTCATGCAAGCAGAAAGGTAATGAGTGGTATTTGAATTCTGTCAGCTTCACACACCACAATTGCTAAAAAATCATCTTCCAACTTAGTCTGTCCCTCTTGGGAAGTAGCCTGAGGCCAGGAAAGCCACCCATTCATCACCTGCCACACCACAGTGATTCTCTGAGTAGACATCCTGGGTTGGCATAATTTGTTTGACAGCCCTGAGGTCTGCTTTTTCAGTGACTGAAGAATTTTTTCCATCTTCAAATGTTACAATGCACTGTTCTTTGTGTACATGGATGATGCTCCTGACCTACCATCAGTAATGGCAAATTTGAAAAGCAAAATGTGATGATACAATAGGACTGAGCTTGAGAGCTATACACAGAAATGTCACAAAATGACAGGAACTCTTGAAAAACCCTTTCCAGCACCATAGAGAGAGTTCTGCATTAGTCTGTGTCTTTCAAAAACCTGCTCCCATCTGAGACCACACTCCATGCTTGCTGGTATTTTTCACATCTTGGTCTTAGTTTTTGACAGATTTCCAGTATTTGGAACACTTTCAAATGTTGATTGCTTTTGCATATATTTACAGGGACAAAGAAGCATTAAATAATAATATACTCAAGCAGCTTGGGAGCTTGGGAGAAATTAAAGGTGTGTCAGGTTTAATTTGAAGTTTCTTATTACTTATCACTTTGTCTCCCATACTTAATGTCAGGAGGAAATAAAAATCATCATTAGACTCTAGCTGCTTAATGTCATATATGAAACGAAAAGGGGCTTAACTCTGATCTAACTGGCTCAATTTCAGCTGGTATCAGCAGAGAGCTAGGAACTGATTCCAGTCCATTCTCCCATCAGATCCAAACCAGGTAGTGTTGTGAAGAATAACACCCTCTAGAGGGAAAGAAGAACAGTACAGAAGAGAAAAAAAAAAAAAAGGTTGAGGAATGGGAGAGCATGTGTCTATATAAACTGGGTGAACCGGGCGGCAGTATTGGTGTTTAGTCTGCAGCAATTGCCTGACTACCAGAGAAGGGGAGACAAATGATGTTTTTTTTTTTTTTCCCTATCCCAGCCAAAGCCCCAATTACACATCTATTTCTTATTTCTATATAACCACTTTAATATAACCATTGTGTCTATTTCTTATTCGTATGTAGCTTAGTACCTAGTGTTCTACTATAGGGTCCCAGAATTTAGAAGAATCAAGCAAGCTCACTTTCCCTTACTACCTTCATAAGGAGAAGGGAGAACGCCACTGAGATAGCATCAGTTTAATCACTGTAACACCAGCAGGTTTAGCACCGTGCAATTGTCATCCCACTTTGGTCACCCCACTTTGAGTTTTATGGAAAGTCATAGAACAGACCAATTTAAAGAAAAATACGTTATTGCTTATTGTTAGTAATAAGGTAATTGTTAGTAATGAAACTGAGGACTGATTAGTGTTGACTTTTCTTTCATGAGGTAGATTTAATAATATTGAGATACTCAATTCATTATTCAATCCAATAAAAACATTCTTTGTTGTCACATAGCATAGTATATTAGAAATTTCATATTTGGAAAGAGCTGGGTTAACATATTGTTGTTGCAGAATCTATGTGAAACATGAGGGACGTCATCTAACCTCCTACAATGGGAAACTATTATCTATATGAGTGGATAATGATCATGTTACAGGGTTGTCAGAATTGAGAGAGGGGAAACTAGAACCATGAATGGACCACTTTAGTTTGAACTCCTATAACTTCTCTAAGCCTTGGGCAAGTGAGTGGACCTCTCCTTCTCAGAGCACTCTTTTGTAAGGTAGGGGTTAAGTTAGAATTTGTTTCTTAAGATGCCACAGGCAATGCAGTTATGGAATTTAAGTTCAAAGCCTAAATAAAATAAAACCTATCTGTAACAGTTGTTACTGTTGTAATTATTATAATAATTTTACATGCCAAATGTGGTAGTGATTAATAAATAGTGACTATTTTAAATTCCACTTCTGTCAAATAAATAGTAGCTTTATTTCTCCCTTTTAAATTCCACTTCTGTGCCCTTCTGAGAATTTTATGTATTTAATGCTACACAAATACTATTTGATATTTTCAGTTTTCCCTTTAGATACATGTTTTACCTGATTCATACTTATATATGATAACTGATGGTAGCAATAATCCTACAAAGTTAAGGTTTAATGAGACCTTAGAGAATCTCTAATTATTTAGCTATTTATTATAAAGATAAATATCTCAGTTCCAGAATGGCTTATTACCTCTAAGAAACAAAATACCGCTACATACTTTATACATACACTCACAAAAGTATGTGTATATACATATGTATATACATACATATATACATATATATACTCTTAGAAACTCTCTTTGTAAACATATTTTATTCTAATATTAGTTTTTCATTGTGTATTTTCCATTTGTTCCACACAATTAGAAATGCTCATTCAATTTATTCTATATTATTTGTAGTGTGATTTCAAAATGAAATTTCTTCAACTTCCCAATGATTCCTAGACTAAGGAAAAATGTGAAGATTTATTTTAGAAGATCTTTTATAAGTTATTTTACTTTGAATAGAATATATACTTTGCCGACTAGGAAAATGCAAACAGCAATTAAAGAGCTTTAGGGGATATAAATTTCAAGCAGAACAGACAATCAGAACCCAGTGGGAGGCAGGGGGGTTACATTTATTTTCTTCCTGTATACTTTCTTTCTATATAATTTCTTAAAAGACTGTATAATAATCACCCTAGAGACTTGCTCACCTAGCAAAACTTTAACTCAACCTCTCCTAGGCAGGGTTAGCCACAAAAGCATCTCAAAACTCCTCCACTCAAGTGGTGACCTCAGCACATGACAGAGCTTTAGAGTAGAGGATAAAAGCAACTTCTCCTTCTCCCACTTTGCTTTATACTTTCCTCTGTCTACTTACCACTAAGAGTGGGTTCTCTTGGGGTTTCACATGGACTTTGTCCCTTGCCTTCATATATTGGATGTGATGGAAACTTATTCGTTCCCTCTAGAATAAGTTGACCTCATTAATAGATAAATTGAGGCACGGGCAGTCTTTTAGTGATTTATCAAGCTGATCTTAGAGCTGCTGGCTAAATCTCAGGTCTCCCTACAGGACCCATTCCATAAGGTCACTTCACCCTAAGATCCTAAGGTCCATTCTGCTCCAGCAACTCTCAGTACACATTACTCTCTTTTCCTTTAGTAGAACACAAGACCCAGAGCCTGCCCAATGGTCCATAATGAGAAAATGTAGTGGTGCTGGCAGAAATGTGGTTAGGAGTCTTGTGATTACAAGTTGGGCAGGAACAATATCCTTTCAAAACGACACCACCGAAAACTCTCTGTATATTCTATTTTTGAAGAAAAAAATAGTTTTGAATTCCTTTAAAAATGAGAAAAATCTTGAGATTGGCAGGTGTCTCTCTCCTTTCTCTCTCTCTCCTTTCTCTTTCTCTCCTTTGCATTGTCTTGTAAAAAATGGGTAAAATCACTCTTCACAGGAGTGATGTAGTGAAGAGCTCACCACACCCCCTTCTGTTAGTTGTCCACACGCGCAAACACAATGTCTACTTGGGAAAAAAGCTATTTCCTCAAATAATTTAACTGCCATTTTTATTAACTCATAATTATAGCATTGGCCACTATAATTAAATAGTCTCAGTACATTGACTAAAACACATGATTCAATCCATAACAATCATAACACAGGCTCCATTTTTGTTCATCGATGCTTTCCTTTGCCTGTAACTATACCTCATTAAAAAACAGCACAAAAGCATGACATTGTGATTAACTCCATGTTATCATTACTGAAACAGAGCCTCACAGCAAATTTCATCCTGTATAAGTTCTAATATTTAGTGGTTGGGGAAAGGATACTGAACAAAAGTATACTGTAAGATCTTTGGACAATGTTTACTGAAAAAAATGTAGTGTAAAAATTTCATATTATCTTTTATTATTTTATAGTCCATATGGAACTGTTGCATTATGTTAACCATTAACAAGATAACAAAATATTAATCTGAAAGTGAATTAACTCTAATTGAAAGTTGTATGTTTAAACTACTTATGGAAAGTTTTTGGCAGCTCTAATCATCAAATACTTTACTCCTCTGTGTCTTTTTTTTATTAACAGCAGACTCTAATGGCTTCTTAAAAATCCCCACAACCATCTATTATGTATAGTTTAAATGAACACTGTGAATTTTCATATGGGAATACTGTCTTTTATAACCTACTTAGGGATTCTAAAACCTAAGCCTTGCACTGAGTTTTATTTATTCAATCCACCATAAAAATTTATTGTTGGAAAGGAAGAAAAAGGAAATAACGCCTCTTGGATTCCACTACATTTCTCAAAAATGTTAAAATCATTTCAATTATGATAAAAATGAATTACTTACTATCAATGCGAATGAAAACCTTGTTTGTGGCTAGAAATATTTTTTTAAACTATAACTGTAACAAACACTGAAACATAACAGAAAATAACTTTCAGAAATTATATATGAAGGATATTAAAATATCTGAAAAGATATCACTCTATTAGCTTTATTCTGAAAATATTTCAAATATTTTCTATTTAAATAATTTTTCTTTATACAAAATTATTAGCAGCAATAGTGTTCTTGAAAAAAAGTTAAAAATCATCATGAATATATTTATTAAATTACAATTTATTTTTCTAAGTCTTATTTCAATAAATTTTTTATTATAGGAAAATATCCTTTCATTTATTAAAATTCTTAAAGAATCTGAGTGGCTTCAATTTTTATGAATGTAAACAAGAACAATTTTTAAAATATTTGGAGATACTCTCAAGAGATAACATAGTTCTGAAGAATGCAGAGACCCCAAGGTCAGGAAAGGCAATTTTGTCATGCTAATTTTTATAGGATACTCACTTGACTTTACTGAACTTTCAATTACTGCCAACATTTTTTAAAAAGTACCTACATTTTCCTATACCATCCTTCAGCCCATCTTATTTATAGCTAGGGTAGCTATAATTTATCATCCAAACTGGGGCAGTTGTGAGAATGAAAAAGTAGCAGTTTATAGGCATATACTGCGACTGTCCTATGAAAACTGGGATAGTTACAGGCATTTTCATATAATCCTTTCACTGTCATTAAGTTTAAGCAGCACATATATGTTGTCAACTCTAAATCATAATTCCCATCTCCAGGACACATCAGTAATCATTGGCTACGGAGGAGTGAGAATAAAAACAACCAGGCAGATTACTTTCAATTTTCAAGTGAAAATACAGGCAAAAAGAAAGACCAAAAAACTATGATCAGTAATTGGAGGGGGCAAAGGTTAATAATAATTAAGGATTTCTCCCTATGGCCCAGGTCACCAGGTCTAAGTTACATTCTACATTAGTTGATCACTCATAAATAAAACCCAAATGTTATTATTATAACATGACACACATGACAAACTTTCATGGTCCTGAAGGTATGCTTTTTGCAGACCTCCCCACTGAAGACAAGGAATGTTTGACAATGCTGGTTGCAAGGAGTGGAGACCAGCATCTGGTGCTTAGATTCATGAAGAGTCCCCTTCTACATTAAACTACATTATACAACTTCATCTTACTGTCCCTTCTATGAGATAGTATCTCTGGAAACACTTGTTTCACTGTTTCCTTTATTTGGCTTAAGGAAACAAATACTTTCCTTTATGTCTCCATCTTGGTAGTATCTTTTATGCAGCCCAGACACCCACCAAGAGAACAAACCCATTGAGTTTGGTCCCACAAATGTTTGTTATATATTGGAGTTCACCACAGAAACATCTTTGTTCTATATTCTCTCCATATAATGGCATGGTTCTAAGGTGGTTTGGCCTAAGTATATATTGCTAAAATACTTTAGGGTTTTTATATGATGAATAAATTATTTGATATATTTGAATATGTCAGAGATGAAGTATGTTTACAATATACATAATATGTGAAGTTACAGTATGTGTTCACTAAAATAAAACCTAAGGGTATGGAGGGTATGTGGAAATGTGTGTGTGTGTTTTAACAGACAATAATAGAAGATCTCTGCAGAAATGAGTAAGCATTTATATCTTTCTGAGTTAACAGCATTTGATGTTTCCAATTGACTACTTGTTATATTTATATCTTCTATATAATCATTTGAGTGATATAATTATGAGTGTGTTTGTCTGTGGTTCAAAAAATATTTACTTTATATATTAGAAACTGAGTCCGAGGAAGGCAAAGGGACAAAACTATACTACTTGAATTTCAAAGCTGAGACTTAGGTCAGATTTTCTGATTCTAAAAACCCAAGGTATCTACTCCTTTTTATATAACTTGGTATAAAATTCATGTGGATGGAAAGTAATTAAAATAATGGAACTTAATAGAGACAAAGTGAGAATTTCTGATAAACTTATATTGCATATTGTCATACTACAGAAAGAATAGCCAAATGTTTCATTTCAGCTTTGTCAAAATTTCCATCACAGCTAAATTAATAGGCAAAACTGCAAAAAATTCTTTTAAAAACTTTCTTAGTATTCCCACAAAATAATTTTAAGATAATGATATATTTTTTAGTTTTATATAGAATTTTCCTCTTAAACATTTTGTTTACAAAAATTGCTTTATTAAAGGAGATTCTACTTTTTTAAATGTTATGGTATGACATGTCGGTTATGAATTTTTTAAAGGGGGTACCTAATAAATATTTTAAATGACAAAAGTAAAAAATAGACGACATAGTTGTGATTCAGGAAGAGATTTCTACTATGTTGACAGGTAAACATTATTCTCTTATTCTAAATAGCTATAGACAATGTTTCTGGTTCTGGGATGTTCTGTAAGTGAATTCCTTGTGGAAGGTGGACTATGTAAACTACTTTGAATGTGGATCCTCTGAGTGATAAAAGAGGTGACAGACAATGTGCCCACTAACCTGTATGCTGATTTCTCATTTATTGTGCTGTTTGTTTGTTTATTAGTAAACCTAAAGGAAATAGCTCTACATGGAATCTGAGTCTTTGGACATGACAGTCTTCGCACCCAGTGTTAGTGGGTTGTCTTTGAATTAAGGCTCAGCCATTGCAGATTAGTGAATGTCTAGTAAATCAGAAGGATTACAGAATAACAGATCTAATCTGAATTCTAATACAGACCTGAAGAAAGAAACTAACTCCAGCATATAGGTAATAAATATACCAATGTGACATTTCTTTAAAATACCACTTCAATATACAATTAAAGAAGGGGGTGCAATTTTGACTGAAAAACAGCAGCTGAAATTGGACACTAGTGAATTTGACAATAGTAAATTGCTACTGCAGTTAGATCAACCAGAGGAAATCTTATGATATTTTAACCAGAAGAAATTTCAAATCTTCCTGAGGTGGCTACCTCAATCTGAGAAAAACATTTCTCATATTTTCTTCTCATTTTCTTCAAAATGAGAAAAATATTTTTCTGAATATCCAAGTTTGGGGAAATCATGTGTCCATTCCTATATTTTTGGATCTAATATTTTATTGCTTAAATCCCTGTATATTCCTTTATACTTTAAGAATAATTAATGTAATTCTTATGTGGGTTCCACAGAGGAACATAGCCATTCAAATTGCTTAATATGCATTTCTTGTTTCATATAATGCTGCTTGTATAAATAGCAATCTCGACTGTCATATCATGAGATCCTTAAAGGTGAGAGCCAAGCCTTTATTATTTATTTCCCCTATATTACAGCTACCAGTACATGGTAAAAACTTAAAAAATTAAGTTCCCAGTTTATATCAATCTACTAGAAAGACCCACATTCCATTTAAGAAAAACATTTCCAACTCCCACTATTCCCATACAATAGCGGCATTTACGCTCTCACTGGAAATGGAAATGGTGAAGTACAGTTGAGTTTCTCACAAGTTTTAAGAATATATGTTAATAGAAAAAAAAAAGCTAAGGTGAAAGTGACATTATAAACACATAGGCCTCTTCATTCTTGGATGAATGAAGGCACATAACCCACTTGGGTATCCCAGTAAGCACCATTTTCTTATAAACAAGACAATACCAAATAATCTTAAACCCTTTGAAAGCATTAGAGACTCTGGGTATATTTTTCAGCATTTAGGTTTGGGGATGCTGCCAGTCATTTGAAAGATGTATGCTGAGGGAAGAGGAGTAAGAGTTGCATAAATCAAAAAAAAAGACATTTTGAAGTTCACTAAGCAAATTCTGAAAATATCCCAAAGCAATAATAAAATATTCATTTCATGTATAAAATTCTTGGTTATAATCTAGCATTATCATTTTCATACCTTATGAAACTTAATAATAGGTATGGAATAAACCATTTTTTGACTTTTAACATTTTAGTAACTAGTATATAAAACTTCTAAATCTAAATGTAATTATTTTGTGTTATTGATTCTATTTTTAATAGATTTGCCTTTATGTAAAATATATAGAAGTTGATATATATAAAAAATGAATCTGTGCCCAAATGATGTAATATTCACATTTATCATTTGAATTTTGAATGCAGTTATGACAGATATGCATATCTTTGAGTCACTTGAAATTGTGTATTTATTGCAATATACCCATAACAAATATTCTGTGGGGTTAATAGGTACAATGTCCCTTAGAATCAACAATAGTTACAATAAAATTTTATGATCAAATGAAAAAGTTTCAGTTTTTAAAAAAATTCCTCTGATGTGCCATTATAACAATTTGATTTTTATTACCCGTTTCCCCATGTAAAATCAACAATCAGCTGTACTTTTGATTAAGATAAGATCCAAAGAGTCAACAAAAAAAGAGATTTCAGGTATAGCACCAAAATGATTCCATTTAGTGACAATTTTCATGACACTGATGGGAGAAATATGCAAAGACATAATGTCATATGAAATTAAATGACTCTTTTTTCATAGAGTCTACATCAAGGAAGGAATATAAAAATAGCATTTGGGCCTCCCTGGTGGCGCAGTGGGTTAAGCAACACACTATGAATCAAACCGCAGCCACTATAGCAGGAGTTCAGCCCCTGACTCTGTCCAAGGAGAGAACTCTCCTGCCTCGTCTGCTGCTCTCCTCAGCAGTGTGTTTCAGTCAGTCTGCCTGTTCTGCTCCTGGCTCTGTCTCTGGTGAATCCTCTTACCTCCCTGGACTCTGGCCTGTACCCCAGCTCTTGTATGCATAAATAAATAAATCTTAAAAAAATAGCATTTTGTATAAGGATTTTCAGGATTATTGACCACTGGCTTGTTGCTGACTTCACTCTAGAAGTAGTTATTTTATTTTATATACTTTCTGAAACTCCATTAGAAAAATACCACTGGGGAAATATTATGCAATACTCAAAACTGCCCACTAACAAAATGTCCAGTTAGATCAGAATATTTTTTGAGTTTTTTTTAAGAACACTTTACAGGTAAAGGTTCAGAGTCTCATTAATAAAAACACAGCATGCAAGTTTTCTTTTCATTTTATGTGTTATAAAAATTATAAGCATTCTTTTTAGTAAACCCCCTAAGACTTATCGAATTGGAATTGCATTTTAGAATATGTCAGTTTGTTTCTCTATTAGCCCATCTAGTTATAAACTCAATCCTATTCTTTTGCCTTCTACAATTATTAAACACCCTTCAGTTTTTCAAGATCATAAATATGTAACTTCAATAAATGATAGTACAGGAAACCAGAACAATTTGCAACTGGAGCAATTTTTATCCTTACAATTTGAAATTATCATAATTAAAATGACACATTAAAGAACAAAATTCATTATAACATATCACATATCTAAGAAATTCATGCATTGCCAACAGGTATATCTTAATCAAGCAATAGCTCATTTAAGATGTATATTTTGATATATACTTTTCATTATTCATTAGTATTTTAAAAACTTTTTAAAGCAAAATTGCTAAATTTTTCCTTAACTATGTCTAAAGATCAATGTGATTCCACAGATATTTTCAAACCAACTGAGAATTTTCAAGCCATATTTTAAATAATGTGATTCTTGCTATCTGATTTTCTTTCTCATGGATTTGATACTACACTTGATCTTAGCCAAAAGGCCGGGAAGCAAGCTTTCTCATGGATTTGAATTATTAGCAAATTGACTGGGCTTTAACTAATTGCATTGACAGGACAGAAAAAGAGGAAAATAGTATTGGTGCTAAAGTAAATCAAATGCGACTCCAGATCTATCTGTGCTCCTTTTGATCTACGTGGCATTATACTCAGGCTTTTCTAGGCCACAATTAGCCTTTCTAGGCCACAATTTCCTCACGTACAAAGTAAGGATAATAATAGTTCACCTTTATACACAGTATTGAGGATTAAATGAGACAATGTGCTTAAAGCTTCTCACCACAGGGTTTATTTAATAGAGTACACACACTCAATATATGTTAACTGCCATTAATAAGGTCATCCACATAGCCCCAAATAAGTTTCATTGCAATGGGGTTTGGCTCAAGTATTGGTAAAGTTTGAAGCTTTTAAAATAGGTTTACAAAATGGACTGTGGTAAAGGATTATTGGTACTTAGGAGGGAGGCATAGTGTAGTAACATATAGATGAAGAGGTATAATCTTACACTCTTAAAACACATACAACATTCTAAGCTAACATCACATCAAAAAATGAAACAAACAAAAAAACCAAAAAGGGTTTCCAAGATCTCGATTTTTCAAAAGGAATTCTTTATCAGCCACAATATAATGGCCAAATATCTTAGGAAATAGTATTGTTTTATAACATTCAGTATATTATTGTAAAGACATAGTATAATCATACAGTGCATTTTTACAGAACTTTATAGTACTAAGAGTACTGCCTTATACAGTATTTCATATGATTGTATGAATGATTGTATGAGGGAGGCAAAGTAAAAAGCATCTCCAATTGATCCTTTATAATAGACAGAGGTTGGCTATTTGAAAAATATTTATTTTATTTATTTTTTTTTATTTGAAAAAATTTAAAGGGCTAGTCATTGTTGGAGCTCCCTCATTCAGCACCTCCTCCACACTCCTTGATTGAACTACAATAATATTCTATATGTGGAGGAATAGAACAATACTACGTTATTTATTGAAAGTTAAACACAAATATCCCTTAAGAAATTGTGTCTCTGGTGATTTATGATCAATTTTCAAGCCATGTGCATTTAGACAACTTATGAAAAGCCATCTCTCCAGATCAGCACTGCAGGAGATAGCAAAGTGAACTTGTAGAGACTACTCTCAATAAGTTTTAAAAGCCAACTAGAAAAACTGCCAAAGCAAAAAAAAACAAAAACAATTACTAAATGTGTAAGTGTAGATTATTAAAAATGTTATTTTTTTAAAGTGGCTATCAAAGAAGAGCTTTGATAGAAAAAAATGAACCGTCTCAAGGAGGAGTGGAAGTTAAAGAAATACCAAATTAATTTTGTCCCAATAAAAATATTATCCTGTATCATCTGGAACTTCTAAGTTAATTAACAATAAATAATTTAATTGGAACCTAGATCTTCCATCAATTTAAAAATATTTCTGTTGGTGACTTTTTTTGAATTTTGTTTTTATGAATTTTTATATGAAATTTTATATGAATACAATCAATATACTGGTAGAGTTTACTATCTGGAGAGGTTGATCCAAAGGAAATACTTTTTTTTTGAATTATAAATATTTATAATACATTACATGGATTTTCCTGCACAGATTTTAACTTGTTGCAAAGTAAATAGCAAGACTGTTTGGGGGAAGCATTGTTGACTTCTTAAAAATAATATTCTTGACAAAGTGGTTTGCAGAGGCAATGTCTCAAAGTATATTTCCAAAAAGTATTATAACATTTAAAATTGTAAAATATCACTATGCCTACACACACCTTTTAACTAAAATCAAAAACATTTTATAGTCACTAGCACAAGGGAATAATATTTCCTTCCCAAGCAAGCACATAATTGTAAAGTGATTTGTTTTCCATATTGCATATTTTAAGAAGTAGCCATATATTTTGTTTCTGGTTCCTTGTCTGTTGAAACAGTGTATCTTATATAATTAAAAACCCTTTCTCCATCTTAAGGATTTCCAATGTCAAACAGAAGTATGTTAAAATACACAGTATGATTTTTAAATGTGTACAGCAATGTATTTTGACTTGCCAAATGCTAGTAATAGTATATCTATATTTACATATATATGTTTTTTTTAATCTCACTATATGCTGCCTTACTTAACATTCTTAGGTTGACTAGAAACACTTTAGATCTAGAAAGAGTTTTCTTTCTGTGATATCTACTTTCTGATTAATACAGGATATCAAGACACACTAGTTCTTGTGCTATTTTATCTATGTTATATGCTCTGGTTTATCAACCAACACAACTATGTATCAGTTGAAGAGTCATTTTCTAAACATGAAAAAATATTTATTGGAATCACCAGTTGTTACTAAGTAATTTCTTTATTTTTGTAGATAAATGAACCAAGGTATGGTCTTGGATTTGAAGAGTGTTTATCGGTAGTCATGAAGGTGGGACCTTCATGACCATCAAGTGAATATCCTTTTCTACCGTTTAAGGGAGACTGGGAGACTGCAGGTCCTAATTCTGTAAAATGCATGATTGGCAGACACTTATATGAATACTGAGCAGTTTGTTTCAAATGTCAAAGGCCAGGAATATTTATTCTGAAAGATACATTTATTTTTGTACTTTATCCAATGAGCATAATATTGATAATTACAAGGAGTTCAAGTGGCCATAACTAACATGTTCTTAAGTCCAGTATTCTCTAGTGAACAAACCTAGTAAATATCAATGATACTAGAGGCCTGAAACCTGTAGCATCCCAGTTAATCAGGGTAGTAAATGCAGTGAAAAGTAAAATTCCAATATTACTGATTGAACAGGGATTTTAGCCAAGACCTATTACCTATAACCTTCCGAAGGGAACATTAATATCTAGGGGAGGAGTGCTTTTTAGCACTAATGGTTTTTGAACCATTAGAATCCATTATCTTGTAAATCTGAGTAAAGATTATTATTTTTGTAGTATAATAAGACATAATAAGTAGTTGGCCGTCAACAAATTCATAGAAACAAATTAACCATATATGTTAACAATTACACAAAATTACCTCTGTTGCACTGAACAGAATTGATCAAATGATTAACTAGTGTAAAACATATTTGTATTAATTAGTTGGGCAGCATATAGGTTAAGAGTCAAGTCTGAAGTCGAATTTGAGAACTAGTTTCCTTGTTCAGAAGGAAAAGATACATAAAAAGATTAAGTGTCCTGTGACCTTGAATCCTTTCTTAAAAGTTCTCGAAACTTTAAGCTGACCAGCATCACACAGACAGTTTTAAAAGCCCTTCTCATTACTGAAAGGCTGGACAGCAGAGTGCCTATGTTTTACCAGCACCTGGGAGGCACATTTCATTCCTGAAATGCCTCATTAGACATTTGGCAGTACAGTATTGCCTTCAGAAAGCACAATTTCTGCTTGCTGATTATTCATATATTTCTTCTCATTTGCACCAAGAAAAAGACTTTATCTTTTTTCATGTTTTGGAAGCTGTGAAAATTTAGATTTTTCAACTCTAGACTAAAATTTAGGCAGATTTACTGAGTGTCTATAAAATATGCAAATAATTTAAAATTTAATGGCTTCCATGTCATTCTGGTTTTTCATTATTGTTAAGAATTTCCTTGACAAAATACATTATCTAAAAAAAAAACCTGAAGAGTTTCTCATAATAAAATCAGTACAACTTTATCACTTGAAAACTCTGAAAAGCATAGTAAAATAAAAATTAAAATCTTTATTTCCATTCCTTGGGAATAACTACTTATGACATTTAAGTATTTGTTGCACCTTTCCAAATTCCCACAGGTTCCAGATGGAGTGAAATTTGGCTGAATGAGAATGTCTCATGTGGGGAGCACTCTGGGAAAGGGAGTAAATACTCGGGAAAGTATGGACAGTGATATATACTGGGTCCTGGATTTGACTCTTTGGGATCTGTGGCCTCTCCTTTGATACTTCTTATGCTTTGTTTACTTAAACTTGGTAACCAAGATCATTTGATTCTTGTCCAGGGATGTGACTAGTACACTGAGTGAGTTGGGATGGGTGTAATGTTGGAAACTCAAAAGGCAGTGATAAATGTGCCAGAGTTATCAACAAATGTGAGGAAGAGGGCTAGAAATATGGGGATGGAGAGTGGCTAATAAAAAAGTCATAGATGTTTAGAAATCCTGAGTAGTCTCAAAAGAACAGCAGGTCATAATCAGAGTCTGAATGTAAACAAAACCTCAGTAACTCCTAGCCATGGTAACAAAATTTAACATTGCAAAATCCAGGGAGGGCTTGCTTATTTTTTTGGCAAAGGGTGTCTATGGTTGACATGTGAATGTCATTTCTATTCCATTCTATTAGTTTACCTGGATTGAATTTTCCATGTTTACTGTTTTGAGACACAAACTTTGTGTATTTCTCAGAAACCCTTAACTACCCCCCCCTTTTTTTTTTTTTGGTCTCTTTTGGTCTGCACATACCCCTCCACTTTTAGACTTGGATAGTATAATCCAGAAGTTGTGGCACCTTTCACTGGCATGAACCTCTATCTGCAGAAAACAGAAGGCAGGATGGAATAAGGTGTGATTCTTCCTTGTAATTTGCCTGGAGGAGTTTCATGTGCCAAGTGTACCTGTGTACTCACTAAGTTACTGTGCCTCTCCCAGACTCAGTTTGATGGAATAGTCAACACAGTATCTCACTACTGTGTAGCTTCCTTTGTTTGTCTTTGCTTTTCCCTTATTGTACACCTTTGGATTTGTTCTCTCAAATAAAATAGGCTTTTAATCCTCACTACAAGTTCTGTTTTCTAGAGTAGTGATTCTCAAATTAAATGTATACATAAATTATTTGGGGATCTTGCAAAATAAAATATACATACTGTGTCAAAATATCAGAGATGGAGACTGAGATGTGAATTTCTAACAACTTTCTAAGTGACAGCCATAGTTTGTTCCTTTACAGAGCAAATTTCTAAAACATACAGAGGAAGACAGACCTCCTGACCTCATCACCACACAATATTAGCTCTAGAATATTCTGTCTATCAACTGAATGACCCACCAACCCACTGACCGATCTGTCTCTGTCTGTCTGCTTTTATGTCTGATCAAGATTCTCTCCCCTGGCTCTATAATAGTGCCTGGAATATATGAAATATATTCAAAAAGATATCAAGTATCAAAAGATACTTATAACTGAACAATAAATGAAGGATTTCTCTTAAGTTACTTCAATAACTCCTAGTCATGGTGAAAATTTTTAATTTTCACATTCAATATACATTGTATGGCAGTGGTTTTTCTATGTTTCCGGTGACTGACAAATAAGTGTTTGCAATGGACTAAACATTTATATCCCTCCAAAATTCATATGTTAAATTTCTAACCTCTAAGGTAATATTAGATGACTAAAACATGAGATGATTAACCCATGAGTATGGAGCCCTCATGAGTGGGATTAGTGCCCTTATAAAAGAGGGAGCCCTGAAAGATTCCTTCCTCCTTCTACCATGTGAGATTATGACAAAAAGACAGTTACCTAGGGAGCAGCTTCTCATCAGACATTAAATCTACCAGGGCCTTTGTATTTGACCTCCCAGCTTCTGGAACTCTGAGAAATGAATTTCTAAGGTTTATAATTCGCCCATCTGTAGTATTCTGTTACAGCAGTTTGAAAGGGAAAAGATAATGTTGAATAAATGTCAAGTATAGCTATATATTTATATTACCTAAGCATAAGGGGTTAAACTTAAAAGCCAATCAAAAGGAAAAGTTATATTTAAGATATTAAATGTTGGTTTGGAAGACCATATAGACAGGACTGGAGTAGCTAATTTAGATATTCAGAAAGCTTCTGTTAGGTTTCCAGAGGTTAACTACCCCGCTTTGAAAAACTAGTTGTCTTCAAGCAGGTGTTAGAGAGCAAAGAGAAGGGTGCTTAAGATCCATTATACTGGTAGCATCTCATGTTTACTCACCCAGCACTTCACTTTTCATATAATACCTTTTATTATAGAGGGTAAATAGCAGTTTTCTGCTGAATTTTAAAATAGCACATCATGTATAATTCATAAAACTGCCAGTAGCATCAACATCCTCCTCTGGTATTTGTCCTACTTAAGAAATGTTACACATTAGACTTCTGTGATAAGTGTTATACCTATTATTGGATATAGCTGACCTTGTTCTACTGTCCCTTCTACTACAACTACAATAATTTGGACATTTACTATTTTTTAACTGACAACATCAGCAGCTATTCTTTTCTTATTACATTTTTACTGTTGTCATAGAGACACAGGAACAGTTAAGTAGAATATGAGTTCCTGATGAAGGGGTGATACTAACCATTCTACTATATGTCACTGAATTTGTTCCTAAATAATTGCATCAAGGTCAGGGCTTGAATATGAGGAAATTTCCAAAGACAAAAAGAAGAATTTTCTACCAGAAATTCTCACTTGACAGCACTGTTTACAGTACTTCTTAAAGGGTGTCCCCTGTGCCAGTAGTACCTGTAACTTGCAAACCTGTAGAAAATGCAAATTTTAGGCTTGTGATGGCTTAGGAACCCATTTAGCTAGTAAAACATTATTTCTGGTGGTGTCTTTGAGGATGTTTTGGAAGATGTCAGTATTTGAAAGAACAGACTTAGTAAAGACAATTGTTTTCATTAGTGGGTAGTGGTAATTTCAAATCATTGAAGATGCTCCACAGAACAAAAGATGGAAATCAGGCATTTTTTTTTTCTCTTTTCATGAGTTGGGTGGTTCATTTTCTCCTGCCTAGGATATCAGGCCTCCTGGTTCTCAGTCATTTGAACTTGGACTGAATTCTACCATCAGTTTACTTGGTTCTCAGTGTGTACATAACAAATCGTTTCTCAGTCTCGATAACCATGTGAATCAATTCCTTTAACAAACACTTCATCTGTCTATCTGTCTTCCCATCCATCCATCCATCCATCCATCCATCCATCCATCCATCCATCCATCCATCCATCCATCCATCCAACCATCCATTCATCCATCCATCCATCCGTCTGCCCATCCATCCATCCATGCATCCACCTATCTATCTATATTCCACTGGGTCTGTTTGTGAACATAATGTAAATATTGGGGAAGGACCCCTCCCACTTTACATATGTTGCCTGTGGGCAAAGCCAGTCTTTTCACTAATGACCAAGGAATGTAAAAAAGATTTCAACAATGGATAGCCTTTGTATCTCCACAGTGCATTCTTCAGAGAGAAAAATATTGATCCCCAAATTCCTTCCTCTGTTCTTAAAGAGCATCAACATTTCTTTAGGTTAAAACCAGAAGCCCCCTTGTCAAGAAATTACTTTTTTAATATCTGTGACCCAGTGTTACTATCTATATAAACTAAATTCAACCTTGTGATTATTGGAAGAGTTCTCACAGAATAATTTCTACTAAATTGCTTTCTGGGTTTGAATTCTCACTTTGATTTCATATAAACTCTGTCTACCTATCACTGAGACTTTATCCCAGTTAATACGTTTCTCTGAAGAATTCTGACTACTGAGTTCCCATCCCATTGAATCAGAAACTCTGAAACTTTAATAAGTCCTCAGAGAGTTACAATACATGTTAAAAATTGAAGACCCACTTCTCTACTAGATATATTCCTGTCTCTGAAAGACAATTTTAATGAGAAATATTAATGTAGTTTAGAATCTAGAGGTAAACCAAATACAGGATGTTCTACAAAGAGATATTTGAAAATCAGGTATAGAAGAATATTTTTAGAATTGGACTTGAACTATATATAGTACCATGGGAAAGGCATTTATAAAATATATATAAGCCTGATCCCACCTAGAGCTAGTGAACCAGAATGTCCGGGCTGTGACTGATTTTTCTCTTAAAGGGAGCCTTAGACAGTTCTGAGATACCAAGACTGATAACCATAAAGTATAGTTTATGTTAATATCAGTTACCTCTGGGTGATGATACCAAGCATGATCTTTATTTTCTATATACTTTTTGAATTTTATAATTGGATATATTGATCACATATTGCTTTCATAATATGAAAAAATTAAAATACAAAAACTTTATTTAAATGAGACCAGACATCTAGAATAGAGTCTACATACATGTGCAGTCAACAATGTACAGACCCGACATGTCTCGTATCTGTGACAGGAAATGAGATTGTTTTTCCTGTCCAGTGGATGAAAGAAGGAAGTGCCTATTTTTGCAGGGAAAGCTTTCTCCTCAGAGCTGTATGAGGTCATGCTGGCTTTAGTTCAGGGGAAGGACATGTGCGTGTCACCATGAGACTGTACTTTCCATATTGACATTTTGTTATTTCCAGATAAATACCTCTGTTTATGAAATAACTGTTTGCTTTTAGTTTGAGGTCAACAATAATCAGAAAATAACAAAGCAATTATTTTAAAAGGAGAAAATCAGACAGAATAACATCAAATAATCTTGCAGACCTGCAAACTTAAGGGATTTTTGTATTTTCCTTATATTACTTATATCAAAGTGATGAAGAGCTCAGAATCTAGAGTAGGGTTGCCTGGGTTCAAATCCTAGAGGCTTATTGACAATCTGTGTAACTTTCCTACTAGAAACTGTAAGAATCAAATGAGATTATTTAGCACAGTGTTTGCCACAAAAGGAGAACTTAGTATATTAGTTCCGAGTAACTGAAAAGGAACAGAATTTGACAGATGAACATATGCCCCTTTGGCATAGGGATTATTTTGGGTTGGCTATTTTTAAGAAATAGCAACTTCGGAGAAGGTCTGAAAACCAAGTAGAAGTTACCTATTTGTAAGGAATTTTTATATTTATAAGGAAAACCTCTATTTGTCAGGGCTATCCCTTTCTGTACCTGGAAAAGATGAATCTCTAGAAACTAAATCTCTAGAAACTAATTGATGGTGTAGGCAGTGACTTCAGTCTTCTTGACAATCCTACCTTCCTCTCCTGTGCTTTTCCTGGTAACCTCCCGTAGCGGGCTTCCCTTTCCCAACATCTACTTTGTCATTACTTGGAGATAGTGTTTAAGATGCTGATGTGAGCCAACTGTGGAAGCTACACAGTTTTCCTAGGTAATTCCTGTGTACAAAGGAGGTATACTTGTTATAAACTGTTTTTCTCCTGTCTTTTATTATAAGAGGCCTCAGCCAAAAACCTAAAAGGGTAACTGAAAAATTGTTTGCCTCATCTACATAATATAGGATATCTGCATTTTATGGCCATTTATTGCACAATGTTTCAGGGCTAATTTTATTCTATTTTCTAGAAGAGTCATATTAACCAAACAATTTTTTAAAAAGAACTGGACATGACCGTAAATACAGGCTGTTCCCCTTCTTCATAGATCCCTGGACCCCTCTCCTGGACTTGTATCTTCTGCCATGGCTTGCCTTGTCCCCTTTAACAATAAGTCACGTCTTAGTTCTTCTTCCATCCAGATCCCCAAACCTTCGTGTTTCTACTTTTTCTCTTTTGGTGCCTCTGTCATATTTGCCCTAATGGTTGCAACTACCAGTCATCTCTGCATTTAATAAATATCTGCTAAGTTCTCTTAGATCTAAAGTTCATTATCACTGGAGATTTGGGAGCTGTTATAGAGAATCACCAGTCCTTACAAATTAACCCAGTCACACCCTAGAAATGATTAATTGAACAATAAAGTAAAATTGCTCAAAGAATGAACTCCTCCCCAGTAAAGGAACAGTATATAAGAACTTCTGCCCTGGCAAAACTCAGCTCTCATCCCGAGGCTGCCCATCTGTGTCCATGCAGGCATCTCATTTTAACATACATTTTCTTTTCAAAAGTAGCAGCAACTATGTCAGCAGTTCTCTGCCTGTGGGTGTCTATGCAGGTGCCTCTTTTTTCTCTTTCACCTTTTCCTAATAAACCTGTCCTTTGAAAATGCAGCTTTTGCCTGTTTGAGTCCATGCAAACATTTTGTTCCCTAGTAAACATGCCCTGTGCTATTAAAAGGGAACTCTGCTGAAACTCTTCTCAGAGGGACCCAAGAAGCCTGTTCAATGAACTCCAGCGTCTCATCAGAATCTCATCAATCACCAGCTCTTTTTTTTCCATCTGGAATAGAATTCATTGTTTGGATTTTCTGGGTCAAATGTAACACATATAAATCTCAGATTAAGAAGCAATTTTTAAAAATCACTCCTGTGCTTATACACATTCAGGGCAGGGACTCATGAACACCTGACGCAACCCAGCGTGGTCCTGCAGCTATCAAGTCAGTCACACTTGTACCTCTCTTTCTCAAATAGAGATCCCTATGTCTGTGCCCAAGACTTAGCTCCTGATTGTGGTAGGTTCCCTCCACCCCCAGATTTAATCAGAATTGGAGTTTAAGGGATACATTTATTAATTTTCTACATTCTGGAGCACTTTTATACTGAAATCAAATACTGTAAGCAGCGATTTTCAGATTTTTAGCTAACATGAGAATCAACTACTAAAGAGTGATTGTTGATTCCTCTATCCCACCCCACCCCAACCCCATTGTGAGTTTGAAATCTAGTCCCTAGAGTGATGAAGTATTAGGAGGTATTAGCTTAAAGAGGTAATTAGGTCATGAGGGTAGAACCTGTAAAAGAGATCCCACTTAATCTCCTCTCTGTTATGTCTAGTTATGTTAGTCTGTGAGGAAGGCGATCCTCACTAGACACTGAAGCTGTCAGTGATCTCGGACTTCCAAGGCTCCAGAATTATGAGAAGTAGGTTTCTGTTGCCTATCAGTCCCAAGTTATGGTATTTTTCTTACAAAACTATAACAGGGCTTATTAAACACAGATTGCTAAGTCCCCACGAGAACTTCTCATACAGTATCCTTAGATAGGGCTTGACTATTGGCATTTCTAAAATTTCCCAGCATGCTGATGCTGCTATGCAGGGGCCTCACTTACAGAGGTACTACTTTAAGATTTTACTCAAAGAAACTTGAGAATTTGGTCTCCTGAAAGAGGAGGAGTGTTAGTATTAGCTAAGCTAGGAATACTTCAGTTAAATTTTTCTATTTGTCCTGCTTATCAAATATTACTCAGATCTTCCCATTCTAGCTTAAGAAAGGGATCATTCTCATATTCAGCAAATTTCAGAGAGCTTTATCAAAGGAGAATAAAAGTAATTTCTAATCCTTGCCTTAAAAAGACTGATCATCTATTCACCAGTGAGTATAGCAGCAAACATACGGTTTAGTGCTACGGATGCCAACCTCTGTGTTTCTCTCTCTCTATGCATTTCTCATCTCAGCATACAATTCTCAACTGTGCTTCACTCCCACTTTAAACATTTGTAATTGAAGCTTCCCCTGCCCTGAACATCACTTTATTCCCTGTTTTTTTTTTAACTTATTTTAAAACAGTTTCCTAACACTCAATTCCTCTAAAATGCCTTCACTAGAAACTTTGACTCATACAAATGATTCACTTGTTTTGCCTTCAGTGGGTACAGTTCTTGATTTTTCTATTTTCTAGTATCTTCTACATTTCTCAGCTTCAGCAGTCCCAGATCCTAAACATAAATTGTTCATTCTTCCCTCCCACTCAGACACAATTTCCATGCTTAGGGAGGTAGCACAGCCAGAAGAGTAGTGGCTTTTGTTTTTGCACTTAATTTTTGCTTCAGTGTTCAGAGAATATATCATGCAGCTACTGTGAAACAGCACCTGGTCTATTTACTAACACAATATTATAAAAGTAAAACATAATGAAAACAAAACAAAACAAAAAGAACTGGATGACTGAGCCCCAGGACAAAACTCAACCACAAATTATCACCTGACATTCATAATTATTACAGTAATTTGAGTGTGGAATCGATGCCAAATGAGTCAGGCCAGCCAGGTTAGATTCCTCTGCTGTGCAATGAATGTTTCAGGTGCTTCCTAACATTGCATTGCTGTGAATATCAATGACACAGTGAGGGTCCCTGTGAAGCAGACAACAGTCAATAAGCTCAGAGACTTGGGCTTCCAGGAGCAATATATATTCAGCAGTTGTTCTACAAAAATGATTTATTTTATTAGATCAGTGGTTTTTACATTTCACATTTACTACTTTCTTTAGTGACCTTCCTTTAACTTTGATGGTCAATATGTATACACAATAGCTCCTACAAAACCTGGCTAAACAAGTTCTGCCCATTTTCTGTTCTATTCTCCCATTCAACCAAGAACCTCTGAATTTTTTGAAGTACCTTCTGCAAACCTTTATGATCCCACAGAGCAGAGGTGAAAAAGCAACAGTAATATTTTCTGTTAGAATATACTTTATTGATTGATAGTAAGAGCAATACTAAAGCACTAGGTACAATCCAATCTTCATCTTTCTTTCCTTGCATAGTGTATTCATTTATGGAGATGGACACATACTCTTACTATAAACCAGTCTGAACAGATTTTGGTCAGTTCTAAATATTTATACCTGGTTCTTTGAAGTTGATTCTCTCTAAACTAGGTAACATATATGAAAATACACATAATGGAAAATAAAGTTCCATTAACCTAAAAAATTACTATTAAGGCATTCATTCAGTTAATGTGAATATTGTGGCATAATAAAAATAGAATTGGTGCTAGAAAGATATGATATTAAAATCCAATTCTCTTATTTATAGCAATATGACTTTGGTAAGTCTCTAAATCTCTCTGAATGTTAGTGTTGCTTTTTAAATGGCTATAATAGTATATTTCAGAATAACTGTGAGGCTTAGGTATAGACAAAGTCAAACACAGACCTTTCCCCTTTTGCCTGAACTTACTGACAAGGCAAGATAAAGATACTTCTTGTTACTTTTGCAACCAGTCAACTTCCTATTCTTGTCTTCTGAGTGATTAGCTAAGATTAGAATAGCTATTCCCTAGAAATTAACTAAACACAGAGATAAGTACTTCCTATTCAGCTGATTTAGATTTTCCCTGTTTGAAAAATGCAACTGTAAATTCCTACATCTATTACTTTTCTACTCCTTCCTACAAAAAAAAAATAAGCAAAACTCCCCGTGGAGACACACTCTGGTCTTCAGATCTGGGGTGTTTTCCATATTGCTATAGTCCGAAGAAAATCAACTTCCTGACTTTCATGTTTTTGGTAATATCACTTAAGTGAAACTACCCAATACATAACTGGTCTTTACAAATTAGAATCTTTTATTAAGGACCTTCCATTAACAGTGCTCCAAGAAAAATACATCTTCTGCATTGGTATTTGCTGAACCTAATAGCTCCATATATTTATGACATTAAAATCTTATTTTTATTAAGTTTGACCTCATGGCAATAAACTAATGCTAACAGAGAGTAAATAATGTGAATTAACTCAAAAACTATTTTAATGTGAACTTTATAGTCATCTTTTCATAAAAACTATAGCATTGAAGTTTAATGTGCATACCAATTCATTCCTTATGGCTTTATGGAGTTAGATGACTTAACTCTTTTTGGAGTTAAGATGGCTCCATTTTTATGAAGACTTCTCCAATATATGTATTCAGAAATAATCCCTATTTCCTGTGTCCATCTTATATTTTTCTTTTGTGTGTGTGCATAGAAGAACTAGGGTGTAGTCCAATGGTGCAGGGGGTGTGGGGTGAGAGGATTCACCAGAGACAGAGTGGGGGTCCAGAACAGACAGATAGATTTAGTGAAATACACTGCTGAGGGGAGCAGTGGGCAAGACAAGAAAAGGCTGTGCCATATGTAGGTTAGCTCCCTGGTCAAGCATAGTGGTAATAGTGCTAAGACTTAATCCTTAGGTCACCAGGGAGGCCCTTGACTTATACTTTTCTTTGTACTTTTTAATAATAGCATCTTTAACATAATGTGCTACCTTAGTCTTGGTTGTATATATATCTGATTTTCTTCCTAGATTTTATGTTGCTTGACACTAAGTGCTATGTCTTATTTTCTCTGGCATACTTCTTAAGCAAAGAACATACTCAATTAGTGTTTGCTGAATTAAGAGTCTTTAATGCATTTTCTCATGTTAACCAGGCAGGGTGTGAATGAATACTACATAAAATGTGAGACTCTACTGTGAGGAGACTAAGTAATCAGACAGGATAACAGAATGGGATTTAAAAAGCAAGGGAGTGAAAAAGATAACTGACAATGTATTGAGAAGTTTAACAAGTTCAAATTAGACAGGAAACATCCTGAATAACTTTTAGAGAACATTTCAACTCTATAAAACTTTAGCACACAAAGGTTTGGATAAGACACACTATTGTCAAGGTCACTGGAAATTTCACTTACTTGCATAATTGTACCTAACCTATAAGTCAGAATAAGGAAGTGATAAAATGGGAAGGATGTGACACACTATGTTCTTCTCAGCAGCCGATCACCAGTGGATGCTAATAAACATTAACAACTGACTGTCAGGGAGAGGAAGCCCTGGTTTGCAACACTGTCAATTTCTTAGATGTAAATATTCCTGCAATGATTGATTTTAAACAATTAACATGTTAATATAATTTTGTAAAAGATACACACAATTGGCTTTCTTAAACCAGTGAGAGTTGGTTTCACCACTCTACTGTCAATTCCTTTTCTCCTTCCTTCCTTTTCTTCCCTTCTATGAAGAGTAACTAAACTACAGCAGGATTAAAGGAAAGAGCAGCCAATGAACAGTGCTCCACACAGAGTTTTGCATTTTGATTTTCTCCATGGGAAATTTTTGAGGGCAATGTTTTGTTCATTTTGATTAGTGTTTGAAGACAATGTATTAGTGCCAATTCATACTCTGTATCTCACTTTCAGTGAAACCTGAAAATCCAAGAATCCAAGAATCACTTTGGAAATAAAATGAAAAACTACCATCTTGTTTTAGGGCACTGATGAAATGTTAGAAATACTTGTTTCATGATGAATGTTGCTCTCAATTTGATAAAGCAATGTGAATTTTCCTTTTCTGAATCTTGTAGAAACTATATCATTACACATAGAGAAGATAAACCACTGAATTATCAGAATCTTTAGCTTCACCAATGTTATACAATTTGTAACATTCTAGCAACAAGTTAGAGTTCATTGGTTGAGGCAACATTTGCTTATCAGAAATCTATTTGCTTGTTTTCTGTTAACACAAAATCTACTGAAATAAAAAGAAAAAAATAGCATGGTTCTGAGTACTTATGCAAATTTGTAAGGGCTCGAAGAGCCATGGCTAGAAATGGATTGCATCTGAAGACATGCAACTATTAATAAAAATGTGATAAAATGCCCATCACCAGAAATTGTTCAGGGTCATCAACAGCAGAGGCATCATCACCTTGACATCTTTCAGCCTGAGTTGGGTTGGCATCAACAATAAGCCCATGGTGTTTCCTGGATTTATCTTCAAGGATATGCAGATGAAATCCAGCTTTGTCTAGCGCACACTTTGTCTGTGGCATTTAATGACTCCGGAAAATCTCTGAGAAGGCCTTCCTGGAATAACTCAGAGAGGTGCTAAAAATACAAATTAACCTTATTTTTAAGTCTAAGCTAGAACAACTTGGGAGGGCATATGCATGGGAAAGGTTACAGAAGTTATTTTGATTCCTAACTGTATTTTAGTATCTTACAGGATTTATTTTGATTTCTTCTTCTGTTTCAGACTCTTCTCCCTTTTGAACTACAATTGTAAGAATAAGGATTTTTAACCACAACTAGCTGGAAATTCTTTTCATGTCCCACTTGTACAACTGCCACACCAGAATGTGGTCTGGCATGAGTCTCTGTAACAACTAACAAGAGAAAGAAGACTGGCCTGCACTCTGAAAGAGGAGCAGCTGTAGAAAGGAGTGGGGTGGTTGGCAGAGAGCTTGATGAAGAATGCAATATGCCTACACAGCTGGTGCCTGTGAGGGCCAGTTGTACACTCCCATCATTACTGCGGCTTCCCTGGGATCCCTCAGAGGGCATACACATGGTAAAATCCCAAACATTTAGATTTATTTTCAATTATTCTATTTAAATTATGAGGACCAACAACAGAATGAATTTGATGTCAAATCTGAAAATGTTGGCACTTCGCACTAGAAGTTGTGATGCACGAGGCTAAACTAGATCTTCAAACTGGCAATGGCTTTGGGCAGATGTGAATTTCATTATTTAAACTGGAACAGAAAATAGGAACTCATTGGATTGTCTATTCTAGGGAGCCCATGGACTATAACTGTAAAACTACCCAAGAAGTCAAGAATATATGATTTGACCAAGATGGCAACAGAGGAATTTCCTTGCTTTGTTCCAGAGGAATATCTAACAGTTAACCAGAGGGATACTGTTCCCAGAGTTTTCTGGGGCTTGGGGTGAAACTGGGACACTCCCTGGACATCAGAGACCAGCAGAGGCTACACAGAGGAGACACCCAGGGTAGTCATGTTTCACTGAATAAGAAATGGACAGACAGAAGCAGCTGGAGTTTGAGTTTGGGGTAGGAAACACAGACAACAGGGTTGACAGCTCAGCCAGGGACCCTGGGGAGTGACAATGAAACTCTGTGAATACTCATGCCCTCTACTAACTAAGTGGAAATATGTGGAGGAACTAGGGTGATACATAAAGGTCAGGTCTCCAGTAAGGAGAGCAGAGACAATGTTCTAGACAGCATCTCCTCCTTCTTTACCATCCTTCATTACTTGCGCTGACCTGGTGAAACACATTGAAGGTGCACAGACCACAAACCACAGGTTCCAGATCCAAGATCTGGAAGGATATTGGTAGTGCTACAAACATGAACCAGCCCCAGCCCCAGCACATATGCACCAATGACTGGACCCCTCTAGACTCCCACCTTCTGACTCAGCAGCTGTAAAAACAGGTCTCAGAACGTTGGAAGCTTGCAAAGGCTAAACAAAGAAATTATGTAACTCAACAAAAGAAAACAAACAACCCAATCAAAAATTTGAGCAAAAGAGCTAAACAGGTATCTCCAAAGAAGACACAGAGACAGTCAATAGGCACATTGAAAATATTCATTATTATTTTTCATCACGGAAATAAAAATTAAAACCACAATGAGATACCACCTCACTCCTGTGAGAATGGCCCATAATCAGATCAGAAACAAGTATTGGTAAAGGTGTGGAGAAAATGGGACCCTTGTACATGATTTGTAGGAATACAAGCTCAGCCCTTCTGGAAAATATTATGGAGGTGTCTCAAAATATTCAAATAGAACTGCCATATGATTCAGCAATTTCATCCCCAAGTATATAGCATGAGTGGACATGCATACACATGGGTACACACACACAGAGGAATATGACTCAACCATAAAAATAGATAAAATCTTACCATGTGCAACAACGTGGATGGAACTAGAGGAGATCATGATGAACAAAAGAATTCAGGAGAAAGACAAAGTACCAGATGATTTCATTCATGTGGAATATAAAGAAACAAAACAGGGGCCTCCCTGGTGGCGCAGTGGGTTAAGCAACGCACTATGAAGCAAACCGCAGCCACTGCAGCATGAGTTCGATCCCTGCTGCCGGCCGGGGAGGGGACCCACATGGTGCAGCAGACCTCTCCTGCTGTGCCCGTTGCTCCCCTCAGCAGTGTACTTCCATTGATCTGCCTGCTCTCTGTGGTGAATCCTCTCAACCCCCCCCACACCTCTGGCCTGTACCCCATAAATGCCTGTATGCATAAATAAATACATCTTAAAAAAAAAAAAGAAACAAAACAAAGGAACAGACAAACCTAAACCAAAATTAACCCTAGATATCTGACTGCAGAACTGAAACTATCAGAAGGGGAGAATGGGGGTGGGAAGGAAAGGTTCAACAGCTCCAGTGGAGTGTGCTGGAGGGTTACTGCTGCTTTGATAATGGGTGTGGTGTGGCAACATACATGTGAAGCTGTACCCCTAAAACTTGAACAACTGTAAAGAACAGTTGCCTCAGTAAAAAAGGTACACTTTTTTTTTCAACCTCTTTTTATTTTATTTTATTAGTTTTATTTGACATCATTTGTAGTCCCCAGGGGGTACCCACCACCATTTCACCCGTGCACCATCACCTCAGTCCCTTGTG
>JAGFMF010011573.1:1387296-1410685 GCA_019455555.1 Galemys pyrenaicus
TATGTACCACATCTTCTTGATCCAGTCATCTACTTTTGGGCTTTTGGGTTGTTTCCAGGTCTTAGCAATTACAAATAGTGCTGTGATAAACATAGGAGTGCAGGTGCTCTTTCGGATTAGTGTTTTTGTGTCCTTTGGGTAGATCCCTAGGAGTGGGATTGCCGGATCATATGGTACTTCCATTTCTAGTAAACTGAGGAACCTCCATACGGCCTTCCATAATGGTTGGATTAGCTTGCATTCCCACCAGCAGTGTACCAGGGTTCCTAAAAACGGTACACTTTGATATTTATTTAGACTTGGAGAAAATAGTGTACATTGGCTTTTTTGGGGGGAGGGGAAGATGTCCAAAATTTATGTTTCCCTGAGGAATTCTACTGGGAAGCAAAATCCACTACTTACTAGAAGAACCTATTATAGATTGAATGTTTATGTTCATCCAAAATTCATATGTTGAACAGCTACCACTCAATGTGATAATATTAGCAAGTAAGACCTTGGGTAGTAATGAGGATTAGATGAGGTCATGAGATTAGGGATCTGGAGAATGAGATTAGAGCCCTCTTAAAGGTCACAAGAATACTTGCTTCCTGTCTCTCTTTCTACCACGTGAAGATATAAGAAGTCAGGAGTTTGCAGCTGGAAAAGGGCTCTCACCAGAACGCTACCATGCTTGCATGTTGGTCCCAGAACTCCAGACTTTACCACTGTGAAACATTCTTGTTCATAAGCCAATCCCTCTATAGTTTTTCTTATTGCAGCTCAAGTGAACTAAGACAATACCTAAATGATCTGATTTCTATTTTTTCTATTTCTATTTTTCAATTCTCTTCCTTGAGATTAAGACAAGAGTACATGGCTTAGGCTCAGTCAATAGTATATATTTTCCATCCTGTTCTCCCCCCCCCATTCCTTCCCCTAAATCTTGAATTTTAGTCTAGAAGACCTCCACAGGAGGAACAGAAGAGAAGCAATTTTGGAGGCAGTACAGAAGCAGGTGTTACAGAGGGTGTTACAGTTTCTCCAGAATCAGATGGTCAGAGGGTGTCCAGGGTGAGACGTAGCTGTGAGGCCCATGCTTCATGGCACCAACAACTCTTCCAATCAAATGGATTCTATGACATAAGTTTAGGCTCCATTTAAACTTCTTCCAATGTCCTAAATGTGGTTTTACAGCTTCCAGGGGATTCTGAGCCCTTCGATAACTTCTCAACAAATTTCTGCTACGCACTGCTAGTCATCTTCATGGTTAGCAACTAAACCCAATAGCTATTACACAAATAAATAAATTCTAATCAAAACATTTATTTCTCAAAATGATTATCTGCTGGACTCTCAATAGTAAACAATTCATTTCCTTCTAAATGGGCTTTCAATACACAGCTAATCAAAGTGGCGGCCTGATAGTCTTTGATAATGGGTGTGATAATGCTGAAATGGCCTCTCCTTAGGTTCACTAGCACAATCTGCGATCTTTTGCTTGATTTTATCTTTTTGTGTTTCTCCACCTCTTATATTTAAGGGTCAAATTTCCCTCCAAGTAAATTAAGAGAAAAATGTACCTGACCATCCCTATATGCTTCTTTTATCCTTCTTTAATGTAGGTATATGCCATTTTTCTGTTGCCCCAATTTTATCTGAGGTCCTAGTCCTACATCCTCAACCCCATCACCCCTGTTTAATTACAGTATTCTTACACTGGTTCCTCCAAGTGGTGTCTGAACCCTCCTCTATTTCTCACTTTTTGTGGCCCATCATTACTGGATACAGTTTACTATGAATTTTTAAGTTCTAGAAGTAATTCTTCCACCACTGCATGAAGTAGATGATTCATTAAAACCCTTCAGCTCTTATTAGTATCTTTGGTGCCCCCAGATACTAGCTCCTCAGTGTTTTTAGTTCACTGCATACACTGTGTGATAGGAGAGAAGATGAGACCCTAACACAAGATTCCTGTCCTTCAAATTCTTGAAATCAATTGATATTTTAGGGTTATATACACACATATTTTCACATACATTTGGTATATATGTGAGTATATTTATACAGAACAAATAGTAGTATCCTTATTGCTTAGGAAGAAATTAAAACACAGGGAAGGGGCCTCCCTGTTGGTGCAAGGGGTTAAGCATCACACTAAGAAGCATCCGCAGCCACTGCAGCACAAGTTAGACCCCTGGCCAGGGAAGTGACCCACATGGCACAGCAGACCTCTCCTGCCTCACTCACTGCTGCTCCCCTCAGCAGTGTACTTCAGTCAATCTGCCTGTTCTCCCCACTCTGTCTCTGGTGACTCCGCTCACATCCCCATACCTTTATCTTAATACCCCAGTTCTTGTATGCATAAATAAATAAATCTTAAAAAAAAATAAAAGCAACACACAGAAGGAATGTCTCCACAACCAAGTCCCCATGAGAGTGTAACTACCCTCTCTGTAATGCCCTATACTGATGCAAATAAGGCCTAGGCAGACTCACCAGGCCCTCTAAATTGACGATTTTTTTTTTTTGGAGGATTATTTTCTTTAACATTTCAAGAATTATTCATCTAGATAGCATTTTGCTATGTACCACAAAAAGGAACATATTGTTATTTTATTTTCAGTGACTGATTTTACATTTTCTAAAGCATTTAAAATTTCAATTTTTTTAACTGTGACTTAATGAAAAATAAGAATTACTACACAACTTAGAATAGATATACCCTGCTGAACCACAAGTTTCACAAAAATACCATTGATCCTTCAAATGTGTAACACACTCTACCATTTTCTATATTTTGTTCTATTTTAGTTCTTAGAACATTCTTATTACGGCCCACTAAATTCAATTTAGTATAAACTGCACTGTTTTAAAGAAAAAAGGAAGTTCAAATTTCTAAGGGGTAAATGATTATGTCCTCTGAAAGACAACACTTCTTTTAAAGAACAAAGGCAGACTTCAGGTGGATGTTGCAACATACTGCTTTATATCTCTTAAATATCTGTTCAGAAATCCAAATTTTGTAGTTATGGTTCATGCAACTTTTTTTTCAGAGAGAAGACTACATCCCCAAGTTGTATTCTCATTAGGAATACATCAACCCACAGACATAAATTAAATTTTAAGTGCCGTTAGTATTAATGTCTCCAGACTCTAAATAGGAGCATGACATATAATTTAGCTTCTTTCAAGCCTTGGTTATAACAAACTTACAAAAAACATTTTATACATTCATATAATTCTGAAATTCTGAAAACTGGATTATTACTAATCAAAGATGACTTTAATCTTACATTTCTATACAGAAAAGATAAATTGTTCAGGAAACAAAGGGAAAAAACTCTCATTAGCTGATTCTATGTTTAAACACCCAACTTAAAGAATTTGGAGAATAAAATGATACTGTTATTAATAACCTTGCTTAAACAATAATCAAAATTGTGAATGGAAACATTTCCGAAGTGCCAACATAATCCTCAGGTTTATTCATGCCAGAAACATCTCAGCTGGGTCTTAATATTCCCTAACAGAATATTAAGCAAGTCATAGGCTTTTTACCACATCAGCTCCAAGATAATAGCTAATTCTTACTGTGTGTTTGCAGTGCCAGATCACACTGAACAAAACTCCCTACTGTTAACAGATAGTTCTATTCTAGCCATAATCATATCACATTAACTTCTCAGACTACCTATTAATATCCAACCAAATTACAAGTTGGTGAGCTTCAGGCAGGTTTGTGACATTGTGCCTGAAACCTGCAATTGTAACTAATTATAGAAATTCTGGGCAGGAAGCCCTCTGAAAAGATGATAGTTTCATTTCTTACTTTTGAAACTTTAAAGACCACCCCAAACCAAAAGTTCTGCTTCTATTTTAACTTGAAGAGAAGAAGGATCACTCACCAGTGGAACATAGTAAGTCCATTACATTTGATCTTATATCTTAATGTAGTAGAAATTATTGCCTCCACTTTATAGAGGGGAAAAGCAGGCTCAGAAAAACTAAGTTAGTTGGTCAAGGACAGAGAGTGTATTAAGAATTGGTGTCTGATCAAGAGTCAGACTCCAGAAACTATTGTTTCTCTGTTATCTCTCCCAGGAGTGAACCCCAGCTGACCCCACAGGCTCGTGAGAGCCCACTGTGTACATCTCCACCCAAATCCACATTTATTCAATGACATCATATTGATAGCTTGATGTCAACCATGGTGGGAGGATTTACACTGTGTTCTCAGTCTGTAAGTTTCTCATTTTCTCACTGTTACCTTTGCCCGCCATTAGGAAAACTTATTTAAAAGGAGTAATAACCAACAAACTGTTATGTCTCCATTATTCGGGTTTAATAATTATAGCCTTATTTCACTTATATTCCCCAACCACATTTTTCTCCCATGTTAGATTATTTTTAGACAAATCTCAGATATTGTATCAATTTGTTTGAAAGTGTACCAGTCTGCATCTCTAAGAGATAAGTTCATTTTAAAACATCACAATATTTTGTATTTGTAATTATCACCAGATCAGAATGCAAGAATCTCAGAGAGGTTGTCTCCTTTAGAAATCCTGCTTTGGTACACAGATTATTTTGAACTAAGTGAAATGAAGACCCAGCAGAAGTCCCTGTCCTTAATTTAGTTTTTTTTTTTTTTTTTTGCCTTAACCCTAATCAAAGAAGATATCCTCACTCTCCTGAGCATTTGCCTTTCCCTATACCAGAAGCAAACACGTTCTCCTTTTTACGGCCTAGAAGAATATCATTTTGGAGGCATCATTCAGGTGTATGTTTATTTTAAACATATCCTTTCTGTTTTGAAGTCTCATTTTTATGAGTAAAGATGAAGTGATTCCCTTTCTTGACATCTGAAAGTCCCTCTCCTTTCTCCTTGGTTCCCCAGGCCCCCTTACCTAATGCCTTAGTTTGGGATTTATACAACTTTCTTCCCGACTGAGGATGCACCTGCACATTGTAGTTCTCTGTATGCACCTTAGTAAATTGATTTTTTCCTTAGCTAATGTATCTAATGCAGTTTTGATGCTTGTGCAGCACAAGAAGAACCCAGAGCGGTGGGGGATTTTCTCATGTCCCAACACAACTTTCTGCAATTGCCTCAAAATTGTCTTTTACAAAGTTGCTCTGATAAAATCAAGGGTCAAAGTCCACTTATTACATTTGGATGAACTGTCTCTTGAACATTAACTTACCTGAGTATGTAAATTAATTTTATTGTTTTAACCTCCCTCCTTTTTTAACTCTTGCCATTTATTTGTAGAGGAAATTGAGTCATTTGTCCTATAGAATGTCTTGCATTTGGTGTTTTCTTGATTGGTATTGTATAACATGTTCTTCTGTATTTTTTGAAAATTGTTAGTTAGACCTCAAGGTTCAACAGATTCATAGTCTACATTTTGGCAAGTATATTTTATGAGTGGGATTATATACTTTCTACTGTATCAATTTAGAAGGTATGTAATATCTGCTCTTTATTTTTGTAATTGGTGGGTTTTGGTGTTCCTAGCCTGACCTCTCTCTTAGAAAGACTCCCCATAAATTGCTTCACTAAATGGTTTGGGGAGTCATTGATAATCAGTCGTATATTCACTATTTCAATAGGGGTTGAAAAACAAAACAACTTAGTTTCAACAATCCTTATTAATTAGCTGAAATTCTTTTAGAATATAGACATTTTCTGATAAACTATTTTGTTAACCCAAATTATGGAATTCAGAATTAGAGAATTATAGGAAAGGTAAGATAAATATTTCATCCCCTTTATCAACCAGTTTTAGAATAAGTTTATGTCCTATATCCTTTTCTTATATTATATGTCCTATATACCTTTTCTTATAATTATACACTCAAGGATTTTAATGTATTTGATGTGTTTCAGTAAATTTCAGTGATTATAATTTTGGTTTTTTCAAACTGGTTCCTGTATCTCTTTTAAAAGATCTGAGTAGTTTTTCCATTGTTTTCTTGCTTTTAGCTGTGTTCTAGTCTCTCATGTATTTCTTGTTCCTATCCTAGAAACAGACATTTTCTAAATAGCCATGGGAACTGGTTCTGCACAATGTCTCACTAAAAAGACATTCTCAACCAGAACACAGGGAATAGTCATAGACTACAAAATATTGGCAGCCAGTACTAAACTTTTATTTTCTTTCTACAGCAGAAGTTGCCATCTTACTATAGGATCTAGCTAGTTAAATGTATAGAATATAATATTTATCATAATCTAACTCATTATTAATTGCCTCAGGCATATGAATGAGTGACTAGCTAAAAGACCACCCTGTAAGCACACTTTATATGTTAGTAGGTCAGGCAGATTCAAATTTTGTGGGATTTGAAGCCAAAACAATTGGGAGGGGATGCTCTTTTAGAAAACAAATATGAAATTATAACTACAATGTTAGATAATAAAGTATTTATTTAGGGTGAAAAAAATCATTGCATATTCAAATGTTTAAAAAAGCTCAACCCCCCCTCAAATTTTAAAATAGTATTACTGTAATTATAATATTAATAATATTATAATATTAAAACTTAATGATACATTTTTTGGTTGCCTACTCTTTGTTCTACTTTTCATATAATAATTTTGTGATATAATTCTATAGAAAGCCCAGAAAGATACAATAGTCTTTCCTCTATTATTTTTGACAAGATTTTCATTTCATTTTCCATAACTGAAGTTCATAAAAACTTGTGACAATAAAACAGGGTCAAAGAGCAGTGCCAAGATGAGAGACAGGTCATTATGGATGGGTTCTTATCCCTGTGCACAACTGCAAGACCAAGGTCCAACAACAGGTTCAGGGCTTACTTAACAAACAGGAGATGGGGGGAAAGAAAAGAGTTTCTCAGGATACTAGTAGCTGGCTGTCTTCCCCCAGGTAGTCTCCATGAAGTACTACTTTGTCCTGATCATAGGCCACTTGTACAAGATGGCATTGTCCCATCACCACAGGCCTGGAGCTGGTGGCACACCAGCAAGCAGTGGGCCAAGATCCAAATCACGGTACAGATGGAGATGCTCGATGATGTGGCTGCTAAGGTGATCTGGCAGCAGCCCACAGCCTTCTGGTCCACTGATAATCCAGGTGTCAAATACAAAAGGGAAAACCTGGCATAGACCTGACTCAGTATGAGGTCAAAACAGATTCATGGACTGGTGGTCTCTGAGAAATCTTGGCAGGAGCTGGCCTCAATAGTACTGGATGCATATCCTACCCGGTGCCCCTTCAGCAGGCCCAGGTATAATAATGCAAGGCGGTGGGTCTCAGCTGCTTCAGGTAGGCTCTGCTGGGAGCCTGATACCTCAGCCTATCAATCCAGCACCTCTCTGCCTCTCCTGGGAGCCACAGTGCTGGAGCTGCTCCCGAGGGGTTCAACACTCCTCCAAGTAGCCCAGGCAAGAGCCTTGGGACTTGGGTTTTGTCTCCACTACTAGAGCTTGCCCTTACATGGGGCAACCTTGCCGCTATAGGCCAAGTGGGGCTGCAGGTCCTGGTGAGGTATCCAGGGGAAACACCACCACTTGCTGTAGCTGGTGCCACCTGAGCGTCAGTGGAGCTCCTCACTCTGGGGGCAGCAGGCAGTAGAATGCTCCAGCTGTTTCTGCCAATTTTAGAGTGATTGGGCTGGCTAGCCCACAGGAAGCTCTTGGGCCAATGCCTTCTCCTTCAGTGATGCTGCCAGAGACCTAGGGGCACCTTTGCTCAAATTCTGTTGGCACCCAGGGAGAGGAGAGGGAGAATGCCTCCGGTGAGCTGAAGCAGTGCATCTCAGCCCCAACAAAGCTGGTGTGCACCACAGGGATCCGTTACAACAAAACACAAACATTCTTTTATCTGTACTGCTACTATGGTATATGCTTTCCTCACTCAGAAGTTTGGTAAATTAAATTCTATTTTAAACAATTCCCACCAAATAAAGGGAAAAATGTAAGAAGCATTCCTGATTCTGCACACCAGAGTTTTATCTAGTACATTTTTGATAGGAGAGAGCTTGTATTATGACTAGGGAGCAATTAGAACTAAATCATCCCATTACAAGTTTACATGTCTGGTGATTGAAAGAAATTTTATACAGATTAGTTTCTGGTTTTGTACATTTTGAACATTATTTCTCCTCTACTGCTTATATCTTCCAGGCCTGGGTACTGTAGGTCACATTAATAATGCAGTGTAGCCTCTGGCCCTACGGGTGAGTCCAGAGAGTAAGTGAAATCACCTAAAATCCATTTCTTCACTGAGAGGGCTAGCAGTAACTGAATTATACACAGAAGCAATTGCAGACCCTACATAGAACCCATTAAACTCAGAGTAAATATATCTCCAACCTTCTGTCTTTTATGCCCAAAGCTATCTCCAGTTCCATTCAATGTGAGGAAAAGTGAGAAGGAGAGGAAGTTGGAGTGGAAGGACACAGTGGTCTTAGCCAACTATGGTCAAAACACCTGACTTTTGCAAATATTACAAAAATAGATGACCAGC
This sequence comes from Galemys pyrenaicus, assembly GCA_019455555.1. Taxonomy (NCBI): domain Eukaryota; kingdom Metazoa; phylum Chordata; class Mammalia; order Eulipotyphla; family Talpidae; genus Galemys; species Galemys pyrenaicus. Next base: position 1,395,777 of record JAGFMF010011573.1, read on the forward strand.
TGACACTGCTCAGGCCCCTCCCAGAAGGACCCTGCTAGTGAGGGACTCTAAAGTTTAAACTTTATTAGTTCAAGATAATTTTTTATATCGAGAGAATCATCACTTCACTGTTCAGTCTTTTCTTTTTCAACTACTAATCAAAACATTTCAACCTTTCCCGCTGGAATCCTTGAACATTTATGGAGCTATCCTGTATCTCACTGGCCCCATCTGAGAATGAACTCTGTACACCAACAGAAATCAGTGCTTCTCATACCTTTCACATAGATGCAAAAGTAGCATAACTTTGCACTGTTTTAAAAACAACCTGGTGTGTGATGAAACAGCAACAGTGTCAGATATATTTCTTCTTTTATCCAATTCTTGATTGGTTGAATTGATACGTTGTATGAAGTTATAGTTTACAGAAGCTGCTTGTAGATTTGAATTATAGGATGTTATCTAAATATATCTAGTCACTCTTGGCAGTAACCCCAGACTACTACAATAAAAAACATAAAGGAATCATAGCAAGTGATTTTCAGCTATTATTTTTGTTAGTCCTACTAAAAAAAACTAACAGTAGAAACTGCTATTAGTTTCTACTACTAAGAGTAGAAACAATGTACTTTAGTTATGCTATACCCTGTCAAAACTGGAGTTGCCAGCAAGCACTTCAGGAAAATTTCCAGCATTATTATTAGATATAATACAGACTTTCCTAGCTAGTTTTCCACCCTGAGATCCTGGCAGATGCCTTGGTGATTACAGCAGCAGCAATGCTGGGCATCCTGATACAGACAGACTACCTGAGGACTAGCAGCAGCAACTGACTGGGGTTTTGCTGGAGAAATTTTTATTTTTATTTTTTTAGATAAATCAAAACCAGGACAAGGTCATTCCCTATGCCAGAACTTCTAGTGGAGCCATAACTTCTTGTATGTCAAAAGTACTGGGGAAAAAAATACAAAACCAAAAACAACAGAGTCTACAAAAACTCCAGTTACCCAGAAAACTTATTAGTGTTAAGAATCTGGACATCCAGAATATGTTGCTTCAGACTTAACAGCAGCACACCACCAGCACCAAAACCATAGGTTAATATTTATTTTATACCTTCTATTCATTAGACACTGAACTAAATGCCTTGTATTAAACTCTGTAGCCTCCCAAGATTACACATGAAGAAAAATCCATGAAAGATAATACCCTCAGTTGAGTCATGTTGGGTAAGGTGGGCAGAGAGCCAGGATGTGCTCTCAGGCCATATCATTCCAGGGACCATTTGTTACCTACTGCTCTATACTGCCTTGCAGTAAGAATAAGCCTGAAAAAACTCTTGATGATGAACCTGAAGTAATAACAGAAATTAAAATCTTTGTTAACATGAAAAGGAAAAGGAAAATTAATTATGCTCTTCCTCTGTTAGATCTCAAGATCAGTTTTTAAACATATTTTTCTTATGATGACCACACTATATGATTTTGCACATAGTTAGAAATGTAACATTTTGGTTTCTTGGTATTTAAAATCAGTGGGTTTTTTTTGCATATTTGAAAATAGATTAAACTTTAGTTGAATATATTTAAAAATGAAGTAAACCTAAACTTATCTCAAGAGAAGAAAAAATAAAAAATATGCATAGAGCTGTTTTGGAAAAATTCTTACTATATAGACATGATTCTAAGGATGTAAAGAATTGTAGGAAATCTTTGACTTGATACCTTAAGTTTGTTAGTACTGGAATTGTTAAAACTATTTTGTGTGCATAGTAAGACTGAGGAAATTAGTAAATATATTGATATTATGGGGAGTAAGGGTTTTCAGATTGATGGGAGCAGCATAGCTGTATCGTGCTGTAATACTGTAGTAGTAGTATATATGTATAGATGTGTGTGTAAGCATGCAAATGTTCCAGTATTAACTGAAAGGCCTTAGAAGCAATGACACACCAGTAGCAATGAGCAATGAGATCTAGGATTCCTCATATATTTTCTATAAAAGGAAGTAGGCTCTTGGTACAGAAAGTACAAGGGAAGCCTGATATCTGGAGACACCACCAAGAATGAATTCAAACTGATGAGGATACAGCAAAAGAAACAGAAGTCAACTCTGAAGGGCTTCCATAGATCAAATTTTGTACAATTTGAGCACTGAAATGGATAATGAAAGGAAAATATTATAATAATCTTGAACTGAAAAAGTGTACTCATGAGTACATAGAGATACTAAAAAATATATATAAGGGGAGAGGGAGGAGATGATAAACCCAGGAAAATAAGTAATGTATAAAAGCAATGAAAGAAATGAAAAACCAGAGTTTTAAGACCACATAATAACCAAATCAGGTAACAATTATCAATAGATTAAAAAATGTGGGGAAAGGACAGTCACCAGTCTAAAAGTTTTACAGTACAGATTATATTTTAATTAAAAAAGAAAAAGAAATTGCTTTACAATGAAAAAACCATTCAGACACTATCTCTGCCTTAACATCACCAGTAATGGAACACCTTGACATTTTATGTCTCCTGAAAAGGACATCATGCAAAAGACACAGCATTATCTATGTAGATAACCTGCCAAAACTGCTTAATCTAATCACAAGGGAACAAGCAAATAAAAAAATGAAGGCTATTCTACAAAACAATCAGACCCTATTTTTCAGAAATATTAAAACCACTACTAAAAAGGTGGAGAACTGTTTAATGTACAGGAGACTAAATAACTATGACAACTAAATTTAATATGATCCTGTATTGAATTCCAGATTGGAAATGAAGAACTATACATCACACTATTGAGACAACTGGGAAAACAGCAGTAGCTTGTGTGTTCTGTAATAGCATTCTATTCATAATGTTCTTTTTGTACTCCCAGGTGTTTATCAGAGAATGTTCTGGATAGACTATACCAACTGACACATTTAGTGTCAGTGAAGAGTCTGGAAATCTGTATTAATTCTTGAAAGGTTAAGCATGACTACACTTATTTGTGATTTTTTAAAAATAAATATATAGATATATTTTTTCCTTATGATTTTCTTAATAAGCTTTCTTTAGCTGATTTTATTATAAGAATATATTATGTAGTACCTATAATGTATGACATATGTGTTAATCAACTGTTTCTATTATCAGTGAGGCTTCTGGTCAACAGCAGATTATTAGTTATTGAGAAATCAAAAATTGTGCAAGGATTTTTGATGACATGGAGGCCAGTCTAACCACCATACTTTATATATATATATTTGCATATATAAAATAAATATTAAAACATAAGTATGTGAAATGTGAATCAACATTGTATATATTTTAAGAGCATGAGATCTTATGTAAGTGTGGAAAATTAATATTCAGAAAAGTTAGGGTGGGGTTATACAAGTACTTGCTGTACTGTTTTTTGCAGTTTGATATATTTTGAAATTAATCAGAATAAAAAGTCAGAGAAAATTACAATGGGAAATATTTGGGTTCAATTTGAAAAGAATTATCTTCAAATTGGTAAATGGAGAGAATATATTGCTATGGAAATAATGGCAGTGGACCCACTGTCTCTCTGAAACAGCTTGTAGTGAATTGAGTAATAATAGATCAAAAGAACCCAGGAGGCCCAATGGATGTTATAATTGGTAAACTGAGAAAAGAGTAGAACTAGGGAAAAAAAGTAAAATAACATTTCAATGTTACTTTGATAGAATGCAAAGTTTTCATTTCTTTCATTGTAAATCATCATCTTAGATCAAACTCATGGATTTTTTGGTCCAAAATTCTTTAATTTCTAGTTCAGAGTTATTGATGCATTTATCCCCCAAAGAGCTAATTTGCTTTAACTTTTATTATAACACTATTAAACATGATTTTCCTAGCTCCTCTTTGAATCTTTTTAACAAGATGTCTGTGTCACCTACTGTGGTGATGATTTCCATAATTTGACTACTCTATTTAACAAATGATTCTTCTTATTGATTCTATTTTGTCTCTTTAGAACTCCAAAGTATTCCCTTTATAGTACTTTTCAGGGATTTGATGAACCACGAGTCCTAATCATATGCTACAAAGTTTTATAGTCTTCAATCATATTCCTTTGTTTTTCCAGACTGAAGAAATGACATCCTAATCTTTTTAATCAGTACTACTATTGCCACTTTTATGCCATGTCACTCACTTTTAACTACCCTGCTTAACTCTTCCCCTTGCAGTTAGTTATATTTTTCTAGCAGCAGAACAACACAAAGAGAGCATCTCAAAGTCTCTATGCAGTCTTCAGTACATTTACAGTTTCATTTCTGAGCCTCTAATGATGTCTAGGAGTTACTTATTTTTTTTTTAATGAGATAACTTTGCTTGCAACTGTATTTTAGCTTATAATTTAAAGGGACAAATTGTAGGACATTTCTTCAGATGGACTCTTGGGAATTGCCATTTTATCAGATATAATTTAGATTTACTCCCTCAAAAGCACACATGCACAAAGCAAAAGTGAATTTCTGTGGTCTCAATAAACACTTAGAATCGATTTGTGATACTTTCAATTCTATAATTTAATCCCCAGATTCAAAGGTGGAGAAGGGTAAAAAAACAAAAATCAATGGCTAGCCTACCTGGCCTTGTAGAGAAATCCTGCCAGCCAGAGAAAACCTTGTCCACTCTTGTGGGTGGTGAGCCAAATGAAGGAGGCACTGTGTAGAATGGACGGTGATTACAGACTTTCTTGGCCTGAGATGCTTTCAGTGTAGGTATAAAGGAGGCATAACTATTAATGATTATCTGTCCCCATTCATCTGTGGAATGTGTATGAGCAACATATGGGTCCCCACAACAGCACTGACAGTCTCTAAGAATTTGATTCAATTCTAACCTGCAAGTTATTAAGAACAGCATCTTGCAAGGGTCTCATATAAAACTGAGGACTGATTTAGAATGAAATTGAGTTTTCAGAGATATTGAAAAGTTTGCTCTAAAAAAATTTGAAACAAAGACAAATATACTTAGAGATATTATAAGTCACACATCCTTTGGGAGCACAAAATCATAATATTGGAACTTACAAGAACCTCACCAAGTCGTTTGATCTGGTCTTTTACCAGACATTTGAAATAGCAAATGTTTTAACAGAGTAAGTAGTATTCTGTTTAGAAGTTCTCTAGGGTCTAAGACACACCATTTTCTTTTCTAATGGTAAATAATGTTTTTATTCTGGTTTTCCCTACCTCCCTGGATATGATAGCAAATGATTTTCAACTGACCCCACATACCTGCAGACTTAAATCAAGCTCTCCATTACCCATTTTTTAATACCTAAATAACTTTATTAATCTTTATTTTTTCATCATAGATCTTGTATTTCATAATAATCCTATTTACTCTTCTTTGAACAATTATGAAGCATAGAGTAACAAACAAATATGATCTACAAACCCCTAAGGACACCAAGAAAACTCCAATACCAGGGTGTCTGTGAGTTCAAAACTATTTTCATAATAACACCAAGACATTTTTGCTTTAGCCCTTTACACTTTGTTGATATTTGCACTGGCGGTACACAAACAACAGTGTGCAAATTAGCTGGTGCCTCTAATGAGTAAAGGTAGCATCACCAAACTGTCCTAGGAGACCTTATCTCTACCATCACATACACTTTTTTTTTAAAAAAGGAAATTTATCTTAAAGGTATCTTCGATAAAGCAGTAAAAAGGACCAAATTTATTAAGTCAACCTTTCAGTAAAATCTTTTGAATAATCTCTGTGACAAATGGAAGCAGACAGAAAGTTCAGTGCTGTAACACCAAAATATCATGGTTGTCTGGGGGTAGAAAAGAATCTGAGTGGTTGATCTGTGATCTGAACTAGCCACTTTTTTATGGAACACCATTTTCACTTGAAAGAGTAAGTAGCAAACAAACCATATATAGACTGCAGTTTGGTAGACATTTTCTTTAAAACAAATGAAGTGAATTTATCTCCTCAAGGGAAACTGACAGTATTTTCATAGCCAATAAAATAGTTCAAGATTTCAAATAAAATTAAGATTTTGGAAAGCTAGTATTTGCCAAGGACTTTTCTGCTGAGATTGACAATGATATAAATGAATACGAATTTTTTGACATTGTATAAAGAAATGCATCAATATGTAGAAGATTTACATATTCTCAGGAGACCATTATTTTTCCAATGAACAATGCAGAATGTTACAGAATCATGCATGGTAAAAGATGCATTCAAAGTACAGAGAGAATAGTGCATTTCTTATAACAGCATGAGAGGTTCAGTGATAAGGTTTCAGACTTCATGTTGCTACTAAAGTTTAAAAAACTAGCACTTGTCAAATTCTGGTGTGATAGCAAATGGAATAGAATGCTATTCAGCATTAAGAAGGAATGAATCATTGATATGCGTAACCAGGATGAATCTCAAAGACTCTATGGTAAGTGAAAGAGGTTAGTTTCAAAAGGTAATATACTATATGATTCCATTCCATGATAACATTTTACAGAAGGTAAAACTACCTTAATTGCTAAGGTTTAGGATAGAGAGAGGTTGTAATTATCGATACAAGGGTATAGCACTAAAGAAACTTGTAGGGTGATGGAACTGTTTGAATCATGACTGTCATGGTAATTACATGAGTAATATACACATCTATATACATATAGAGCAAAAAAGTCATTTCATAGTATATTTATTAAAAAAGAAATAATAAATTATAGAACAATGTTAACTTACAGAAGATACTAAATAAAAGCTAGTTTTGAAAAATGCATATTTCAAATAGTTTTGAATTGTAGGTATATTTCAAAAGCCTAAGTACTATTCTCAACCCATTAATTTGATTTCTGAGAAGATTCTACATTGGTAAATAATCCAAACCCAAAAATATTTCACTGATAATACTTATGCTCAGTCAGATTTGGGAACTGCTAGTCTCATAAATAACATGGAAGCTGAAATCCTGGAGTTTGCTTCCAATTCTGCTTCCAATTACAGTAAAGCAGATATAATCCATTCTATTATCACTGCCCTAGATATTTGGAAGTTCTATTTGCTAGTGCCGCTAGCATATGATGAAAGTAATGATGGCTGTCAACTTTTAGTGGTGAGCTGTAGATTACAGGCCTTGTGCAAAGTCTTATACCCAGTTCTCTCATTTAAGCCTCAGAACATATCTACCAGTTAGGTCATATTATGTCAAGATCACATAGCTCACAGTCAGACCACAAAATATGTGCACCTAACCTTTGTGTGAGGCAAGTTCTGTTTTCTAAGTTATCAAGGTCTAAAATTTATCAAAAAAAGACATAACAATAACATTGCCTTTATCATAGGTCACAGTCTTCTAAGACTTATTAATTTTCAAGAGAGATTTCTATTTCAAACAATTTCTGGTGAAAGCTCAACTTTTATTGTGAACATTCAAACAGATGGCAAATTCACCAAAGAAAATTTGGGCAACTTTTTATTACCATCATTTCCTATATGATGGGTGATAGACTGGAACATTAAAGTAAAGTAAAAGATCAAGAAAATCCAAATTAATCACCTAATCAAACAAATTTTCTCATTGCCCATGGACAGCCTCATATGCTAAAACTCTTCTGTCTTATTTTCCTTAAAATCATCTCTTTTGGCATCTCTCCTACCCCAGTGTGTTTGAAATGGTAACTTAGGAAGTCAATACAGCTAGACTTCCTGAATTAAAGCTTTATTTTTGTATACTTTCTTACTGCTTGTTTAGACATTATTTAAAACTATTTTGTTATCAACTTTCATACATCAGTAGAATTGTTAACACGGAATGAGATATCAGAATTTTAATGGTAGAGAAGTTTGTGAAAAACATTAAAATACTAAGGGTAAAATACATCTTACCACTTTATTAGATTTACAAGACAAATAGGAGAACTGTCCCCTTGAATGTGACTCAGCATAGCAGCTGGAAAAACTATTGTCATTTCTAGAGTATATGTCTTGTGACATCCAGTCTGACAAAAGAGAAACTCTAACAGTGTGGTTAAGAAATAATAAATTTTTCAAGGTTGGGTCTTACCTAGTTTTTAATCTTAGTTCTTGGACTATTGATACAAATAAGCCATCACTATGAAATAATCTTTTATTGATCTAGGTAAACATTAACATCTCACTTTTTTTTATCTTAATAACTTAATACTAACAAGTATGGATGTTGACTGCAGTCTGTGTATTTGGCCACATGCTCAGACTTTCATATAACTATCACGTAGGTAAGAGGAAGAGTTTTGAGATAGCTTCTGAACACAAATTACTTTTGAGACTCAAGTTTTGTGATTTCCAAAGTGCAGTTCCTGAAGATCCAGAAAGTACAACAAGCACAGAGACTCCATATATCAACTGAAATGATTCCCACAAGCTGTCTTGTTGAAACCCGCCTTGTTTTAAGTTCCAGGTTGTGCACCACCACCTCTGAGGACCCTGCCCTCACAGCCCAGCCTGACATGTGCCCTCCCTTTTTGAAGTCCTATAAAGCAGGGTTCATGCACAGGTGTCCCTTGGGATCTCTAGGGCCCCCAAGAAAGTCTCTGCCCCATCTTTCTGAAGGGGACCATAAAGAGTGAGACTTTGTGAACCTGAATTTGTACACATTCATCTTTCTCCCTGTGGAGATTAAAGGATTTATTTTGATTAGTAAAGGGGATCATAATGCTGGGGAGTTAACGAGCCATACTGGGTCTAATATGTTTCCTCATTTTCAACCCACTACCCTTGCATCTCATTGGCATCTTTCCCCCTTTAATATTGCAGTGTTCTCTTCCTAAGTCCCATCTCCCACAATGCTGTCAGAGTGAACTTTCAAAAACATAAACCTGATGTCATATTCAATTCTGTATCCTGTTATATACTTAGCAGTATGATGAGCACAGGAAGTACTCAATAAGTATTCGCTGAATAGATGAATGGATAAATGAACTCTTGCTGACAGCTTGAGACCTCAGTCCAGGGACCAAAAACAAACTTCCCCAACTTGCTCCCATCACCATCCTAAGATCTTGTGCTTATGGGTTTGACACCTTACAGTAAATGTAATGTAATATACCCTAAAGCACACATTTAAAATCATGATTTACAGAATGAATTTCCAATTTGCAGGATGAATGCATTACAAAATGATCTTCCTAGTTTAAATGTCACAGATAAACAGATTATAATCAGGTTAATAGGTGGCACTGATTTTGTTTAAAGGGCCAAGAATGTCTTCCTTTGGGGAGAAAATTGACTCCAAAGAACCTTTACATAAGTGAATACACTATTTAACAAGCTATTTTAATAAGTAATCATATATATGAGCAAAGCTGTAATTAATGCAGAAAACTTTTGGGGATAAAATACAAACATTTCTTTTTTTTTTTTTTTATATCAGTGTCAGATGTCATAGCTTTGAGTTTTAGACAGAAAGAGAGTATCTTCCCTCTAGGTCACACTGACAAAAAAAACTCACCCAATAAAACCAATCTCCCATACTATATCCTAGCTACATATGTGTGAGTAGAACATTAAATAGCTGCAAATTCTACTAAAGACTGGAATACTTCCTAAAGAAAACTGATTAGTTTTCTTAGTTAGCAAAAAAGAGCCAAGTACCCTAATGTGGTCTGTTTTGTCTGTACACTAGCCTAGAACCCTCAGGTTCCCTGAGCCCTAGAGTTCCTTCAGTCTTGAAGCCAAGCAATGCCCAACCTGAAGCTCTGAATCTGGAGCCATTCAGAGCTGCTTGGAGCCTCCCACTCCCAATACCAGTCTCAGTCCTGAATGCCATTTGCTAAACCTTCAGTCTAGCCTAGGAGATCACTGAGCTTTGTGTCATCAAGAGGTGATCAAAGAGAATTATAATCTCCTGCATTAGTGGTTGTGGTACTGAAGTGAGGTTCCCACAGTTATGCCAGAGACAAAAAAAAATCAGGTGTGTAGTTGAGGAGATCCCAGGGATGGAGAAAAACAAAAGAGAGTGTTCAGGCATATAGAAACCATGATACTCATAAGTTAGTGATTGACTACATTAAAAAGCCAAAATATACACTAAAATCATCAGTAACAGAGTTAGGGGTGAAGGGAAGGAAAGAGAGGCAAGATAGTCTAAGCCAAACTATTAAACTAAAGCATTTAGTAATCACAATTTTTATTCTTCCTTTATAGTTAAAGTTAAATATTTGCAGATATGATTTTTTAAAAATTTAATTTACTTCATCTTGAGTATTTCCTAAAGTCATTAGATGGGGATGAGTAAGGTGTAGCCTGTATCAAAGTGTGGGGAGGGGGAACTCAGAACAGGGTATCAGAACAGAAAAGGTGAGCAAGGTGTGTGGCAGAGGATTGTCCACCTGGGGAGTCAGAATCCCTGTAAGGTAATTATGTCCACACCTATGGGCAGCTTAGCACCAAGTGTGCGACCCTAATTTGAGGAAGGAGGATATCTATACTAGGGCATAGGGCTGAAGCTGCAGAGGGGCTCTTGGAGAGTGAAGGTAGAGGAGGAATTCCACATGAAGAGACTGGGAGGAGTGGGGTTGCAGGCAATCCTTTGTGGCATGTCAGAACCTTAGCAGGATGAAGAAGTCATCTGCATGAGGGAAAGATGGTAGTGACAATGGAAGACTGGTTACATAAAGACCAATTGATCAAATATGTAAATATATTAAGAATAATGAGAACCAGTTTCTTACTGTTGGAATTAGGAAAGGGAAAACAGTAAACTTTGGGGAGATGGATTCCAGGAATCAGTATAAATTCATGATTTTCAAAATATATAGAAATAAATACAGGTGTGTGTGTGTGTGTGCATGTGAAGCCTGTCAGAGAGTCAAGACTATGAAAATTAAAAGGAGAAAAAACACTGAGAAACTATTACTTACTATTGGAGACTAAATAGACATGGCAACTATATCAAATGAGTGATTTTGAAATGGATCCCTTAACTACTAACAAAACACATAATTAGGACAACTGCCAATACTTGGTCTCTGAGGAAGAGACAAAAGAATGTAAATTTCCCATTTCTGGTGATTGCATGGTAGTTGTGTAACATATTGACTAGCTTAGAAAAAATTGACTAGCTTAACTAACTAAAAAAAAATGTTCTTGGTAATGTATTAACATTTTTTATATGTTTAAGATTGTTTAAAAATTTTAAATGTCTATTAAAAGGAATGAGGTAAACATATAAGTCTTACAGAAAAACAAGAGACATCAAATACAACACTAATACTATTGAACATATTGAAGTCCAGAATACATCATGGTGCTACTTGTGTGCATGCAAACTTATTTATGCATATATGTATACATATTTAAGCATCTGTGTTCTTTTTTATTATTTTGTTTTGAAACAAAGCACAATATCCATTAGTGGACTTGTTTAGGGAAATGAGGATTAAAAATTTGAGTAAAAGGACAAAAATATTTTACTTTTCATAACATACCTTTCTTTATTCTTAAGTTTCACCATGTTATCCATTACTTTAATTGAAAAAAATATTTAGTTTAATAAAATCATTACAAAATAAACTTTTAATACATAACTTTGTATTTGTATTTACTAATACTAGTGTACTTTCTGCTCCTATTTTCTATTTTACTAGGTTAAGAGAAAGGAATTACAACTACTGGATACCTAGTGCTTAGCATAGAGCTTACCTAGTACACAGCAGACATTTTTGAGTAAATGCATAAATCAGTAACTCTTATTTAGAATCATTTCACAAATATATGATTAAATCATGTTTGTTTTTTGAGGCACAAAAGACCTGTGTGTATTGTAAAGTCTGTAGACTATGCTCAAAAGAAACACAGTGAAGATTCCAGAAAACTAAAGTGAGATTACACTTACAAACGCAGTCTGTGTGTAATGTTTTGTAAGAAGGGAGTATATTTGAAATATTAGAAGAGGAAATTAATTTTGATTTACATTTAGTTCCATTATATCAAAGCTTCATGTTTAGGGCACTGGTCTATATAGACTTTTTGCTTGATAAGGATTTATATATTCAGGGGCAATCACAAAGAACAGGTATATAGAAAAGAACGTGACATACATTATTCAAGATAAAGGATGCTTGAAGACAAGGAAAAGTCTAAGTAAAAGATATTACTAAATCTTGAAATGATAATATGATATCTTTCCTGCTTGTGCTTGATGAACAGGCTGGGGGGCTTTAATGTTGAAGGAGAAATCTTGTAACCTGCTGTCATTGTGAGATTGGCATTGTGGCTTTTTCAGTCATTTGGCTATATCACTAACTTGCATTTATTCCATGCACCGTGATATTTCATTGCCTTTATCAGAAGTAGAAGAAAAGCAAATCAATAAGGTAGGGAGGTAAGAAACCAAGACGCCAAGTCTTTTGTGGTTATCTATATAATATTATGAATTTTCTTTGAATCAATGTGTCATAGCACAAGACTTGGCTGACTGATAGCTAAACCTTTCCCTGTCTCACCAGACAGGTAGGAGATATTAAATCCACTACATAAGGTAACAACTGATTAAGGCAAAATAGCAGCATAATAGTTATCTTTTTCTTCAAAATTGCAAATATTTTAATCAATGCCTCTTGGTTCCCTTCTGCCCACTGGCATAACTCACTGATGAAAACACAATTATGTGCATTAATTTCACTGCATAATACAGGAGAAAGACAGAATTGTTTAAACAATTCTGGCTTTACTATTTTCAGATATAAAAATTAAGCTGCATGTCTTCCACCAAGATTTTATTTTTACCATTTGAAGAAAATCTGGCAAAAGGATCAAATTACACAGATGTCTGAAAAGTTAGATAACCAACATATGGTAAACATATTTTTAAAAAGTACATAAGTTACATTTTGAAGCAATATGGTCACTAATATGTTTTTAGGTGAAGGACCTCTAAATGTAAAGCAATGTGTTCAATAGTTAATCTGAAGAAAAGTTACTCAACAAATATATGTTCAGTGTCCAAGAAGTCTAAAAATGCAGGGAATATAGAATATTTGTTGTACTTTTTAAGATTATCAATTGGAAATACTACTTTACGCATAGAGATTCTTTGCCATGGGAAAAAATAAGTGTTTGGAGGCTGACGAAAGGCACTCCAACTGTGATATTTTAAAATATTGAAAACATATAGTTTTAAAATAAGTTTATGCTTTTTCCTTAGCTGTATGTACCCACTGTATTATACAAAAATCACTCAACTGCTTTCACCATAAATAAGTACAAGAACAAAAAAAATCCAATAAGAAGGTCCCTGAACCTTTTTTTTTAAATGAGAACTCCAAGTATGTATGTACAAGTTCATTAAAAAGGATGTGAATATTGCCCTACAGAAGCCTCCTAGATCTTTGAGGGTCAAAGCATTGTAACTGGATGTGTGCAGTGCCCTAGGGTTGCGGGGCAAGGCTACTTTGTTGGGTCTGAGGCAAACTGGCATCAGCCTACCACCGGTGGATGTTCCCTTTCCTCAGCTCAAGTGAGGCCAATTCTGGCCATGGCTCCCTGGAGCAGACATATCCACAAGCCTGCTCTGACCTGACTCTAGGATTCTAAATGAACCAACCAGTTTTGAGCAAAATAGACCAATCAAGTGCAAGCTAAATGGACTAATCAGGCTCAAGCTTAGTCATTGGTTATTTGGATTAAAAAATGGCAATGAACTGACTGGAGCTAAATGGACCAATCAGATTCTTAGTATTGGAAATGGTCCAGCCAGGTGTGTAGAGTGGGGGGGTGGGGCACTGATGGGGATAGAAGGCAGATCAAGGGCTTCCCTGGTGGTGCAGGGGGTTGAGCACCGCACTGTGAAGCCTCCGCAGTGCAGCAAAGAGAGTTCAATCCCTGGCTAGGGAGGGGCCCCACAAGGAGCAGTGGACCTCTCCTCCCTAACCCCCGTGCCCCTCAGCAGTGTATTTCAGTCTATCTACCCGCTCTGTTCCCCATTCTGTCTCTGGTGAATCCTCTCACCCTCTACACCTCTAGCCTATATCCCAGCTCTTGTATGCATAAATAAATAAATTTTAAAAAAAGGCATAGCAAGCAAAAGCCAGCTTGATTCATTCTGTTCCCAGCCTCTGAAGAGAAGAAAGTCTGTCATTAGTCCATCTTTGAAGAGGAAGCAGTCATTGGAGCACCTTCAAAGAATAAGGATTCTGCTCCCAGCCTCCAAAGAAAGAAGGATTCATTGGAACACTTTTGAAGAAGAAGGATTCAGCAGACTGCCTCTGAAGAGAAAGAAGCATCGAGCAGAAAAACTCTTGTGGGGTTCAGTGGATTTGAGCAGACCTCCAAACCCCTCTACACCTGTGCAGTAACTTGATCACTGTACCTGCTTCTGGCCCTGCCTCTGCTATCACCTGCAAGGAGCACCGTCAGGGTCTACTCAGTGTCTCAGAGTTGACTACAGTCTCTGGTTGTCCAGCAGCACCTCCTGTTGCTGTCTAGTCTGTGGCTTTCTAGTCCAGTGTCTGGCCCAGTCTCCAGACTGCTGTTGTGGCTGCTGCAGTGTCTCCTTACCTTCCACAAGCAGCTTTGGTTTGGGGTTTCTGGATACTGTAGGCACTACCAGGAGTGAATCAACTGGCCATTTGCAACCTTAAAAAACTCCTTCCTTTTCTCCAGTCTGTTTGTTCAATAAAACTTGTTGGGAGGAATATAGAGGATCAAGGGGAAAAAAATAACAACAACAAAAAAAACACACAACAAAACAAAAATAAGCAGACAACTACAAAACAGAGACATTCTGCAGGGAAAAGAGAGGGACTAGGATTAAGGCCGGATGGGAAGAGCACAAGGGACTAAGGTTACAGTGCATGGGTGAATTGGTGGTGAGAATTCTTTTTTTTTTTTTTTTTTTTTAAAGATTTATTTATTTATGCATACAAGCACTGGGGCACAGACCAGAGGTGTCGGGGGGGGGGGGGGGGG
>JAGFMF010011573.1:1410768-1479778 GCA_019455555.1 Galemys pyrenaicus
CCCTCCCTGGCCGGCAGCAGGGATCGAACTCGTGCTGCAATGGCTGCGGTTTGCTTCATAGTGCGTTGCTTAACCCACTGCGCCACCAGGGGAGGCCCTGGTGGTGAGAATTCTATGGTGACTATACCTCGAGAAGCAAGCAAACATTGTAAGAATAAATAAATAAATATAATTATATATAAGAAAAACGACTTGTTGCTGGGCCCTGAACTTGAGTATTCTTGCAATTGTGAGAGCAGGTGAGAACTCACTGACTGTGAACGGTCTCCATATGTTTGGGACTGTCCTGTGACCCTGTTTACTACTACTTAGTGCTATTTTAGCACTGTTTCAACATCAACAGGCTTCTGTGTGCATGGGCTGGGGTTAATTTGGGAGCCAACCAGTGAACCCTTCACTAATTTGGTAAAACTGAAGACACTCCTTTCCAAGGCTAATACTAGTTTTCCTTTTCTTTATCAGGGATACCTCTTTTCAAAGTAAAATAAATAAGGTAAACAAGATCAGGAAGAAATGAAAAATAAATTTCACAGGAGTGTCTCCTATCATTTAGGAAAATAGAACCTCATTGGCCATGCCAAAACTCTATTTCCAGAGAAAAAATTAGTGTCAGATTAAAAATAGGATTGTTGAGCTTCCATTTTGACATGTCAGAATGCGATAACTCTGATCTAGACAAAGCATTTTAAGGTGACAAAAACTATGGCCTCCTAAGTAACTATAGAGTTCATAGTTATAGCTGTTAAAATAAATAAATAATGTCAACCACCATCAGGACGACTTTATCATAATCATGTGGCTTCATTTTTCACAATTTCCATAAGCCGTTTTCCAGAGCACAACTAGTATAAAGGATAGTACATGTTCAATGAGTTCTTCAAACCATAGCTTCTACTAAGCCTTCTAATTTAGTCATGCGGTTCATCCTCAAACAATGTTCACACTGTTTTTGGAACTGCTTCATGTGTGTTTCAAAGAGCTGAACAGTTTGTGCCAGTGGATTCTGGAAAAACCCTGCTTTTACAAGTAAGTACTTATGAGACTCCTGTTAAATAAATGCACACATTACTAACAGTGAGCCTTTAAACTGCTCTCCTGTGCAGTCAGGAAATTGGGCGTTATGGTTATAACCACAGCTCTCATAGTAACCCTCATCCAAAACAACGGAATTATTTGCTGGTCCATAGTCCTTGAGACCTTGCCATCATAGTTATTTGCATGTCTGTTTCCTGACTAGAGGAACAGTAAGGATATTTTAGAACAGATGAAAACTAAGATCTTTTATTAATTTTGCAGCTCCCACATATATTAACTATAGTGATAGCTGGAAATTATTCTTTGAATGAATGGAACAATAGTGGTAATATAAATCACCTATTTAATAATCACAACAGTTCAAAATTCAGCAGAGCACCAAACAAAAAAGGAGGGGGGAGGCTCAGGAGATTAAAGATTCTGAAGGTGATTTGTGAAGTCTCAAAGTATTAGTTTAGAAACAAATTCCTGAAACTCCTTAATGTAGGGGCATTTTTTGCTTTGTTCACTGAGATAACCTCAAGGTCTGGCACTTAGTAGATACTCAATAAAAATGTGTTGGCTGAATGATTAAAGTAATAGTTAATTTCTTTTCTAACTGCATAAAAGAATGAAAACAATTGAAATCAGAACTATAAGCTGGAACTACAGACATGGGTTGCTGAGACATATGCTAGCTGAGGCTATAGAACACCAATAGACTGGGAAAAAATTATCAAAAAACACAAGTTAGGATCATTTCTTTTAGGAAAAAGTAGATCTTAATCCTTTACTACAACCTGTGTATTATCACTACCCAGTACAATGAACATTTAAATAAAGGATCCAGAGTAAAAATAAATTTTAAGAATTCAGACAAAATTTAGTATATTAAAGAGAAAAAAAAGAAGGAATGGGATGAACTAATAGACTACTTCTAGCAACGATTATTCAAACCAAATATTAGGTAGAGAAGATATTTTGAGGTGTGTGTGTGTGTGTGTGTGTGTGTGTTTGTGTTAAGTGGGCAGAAGAGAGTATTTTCTTCAGGTTTCTCTACCTGCTTTCTGTCAGTGACATTTTTTTTGTAACAATTCCTTTTGATGAGTTGCTTCTATTTCAACTTCCAGGTTTAGCTCTCATGAAACCTACATACTTAATGAATGGAGGAACTTATTATTTGTCAATAAGAACCTCAAAATACATTGCTGACTCTCCTCAATCTTACCACACCCCTGCACATGGGTTCTTCATTAAATTCTTTGAAAATTCCAGCTAACTATAATTCTATATTTAGTTAAAACTCTTTAACTAATCCATCATAGAATAAAATCAGGTCCTTTTATTTTGTATGAGTCGTAGCACAAAACCATTTCTATTACCTCCCACCACATGGAAGTATGCTCTACAAGATCCAAGAGAATGGCAAAGAAGGAAAAGACAAGACAGTACATGACTAGTAAGGGTGAGTGTTCTCTTCTTACAACAATACCCTAACTGGTGAACAAATCCAGAATGACCAATAATTCCCCCATATCAGCTGAGATCACATTGTCTTTCCAAAAGGAATGAAAAATAATTGATGATGTTTCTCCAAATTATTTTGACATGTTTCCTGGAAAGAAACAGAAATAGACATTGGAGAGAAAAGGTAAAATCATTTTAACATAAAAAAGTCACAGTTTGGTTCAGTGAAGTTTTAAGTAGTCTATAGAGGAAGACCTTGGATCTGGTGATCCAAATATTGGTACAAATAGAATTAAGGGATATAGCAGTGGGTATTACACATGGATTAGGCTCTTGATCATCCTGTCTTGGACAGAGAAAGAAAAGTGAATTGATGAAAAGTACTGGATTGGATTCTAACCCCAGCTTTCCTGAAGAGAACATCACGGTTAAATCGTCGAGATTGTGTTAATAGAAATAAATAGCGATATAAAAAATACTACATTAATTCCCTATGATGTTGTAGTTCCAAGTATATGAAGATTACTCTAAATTCCTGGAGATGAGTCTTTCAGATTTCCATGTTTGGGTATATTATTTCACTGGTTGTTTCTCAAAGTGGCTATTTTACAAATCTCACAATTTCTGCTGAAACATTTGCCTTCCTGAAAACTCTCAAGTCTTCTGTTAAGATGACAGTAAGTGTACTTGATATGATCCTGCATGGACTAAAGAATACCTACCGTGCACCAAAATTTAGGGTGTCATCTAATATATATACAGATATACATATTCTTTAACCTGACTAGATAGCTTATTGGTTTTTTAAAGCCAAAACTTCTAAAATCCTTTTGGAGTGTGATTTTTTTCAAAGCATATCTAAGATATGGATCTAAGCCAATATATTTTATTTCAAATGAGACTTTGATTTCCTACATGCTTTTGAAATGTGATGTTTGGCTACCTTGTAAAATTCTGCTCTCTGGAAAGCAAGGAAGAATGTTAAATAATTTTATCATTTGTGCTTTCTGAATTCCACTGCTATGGATCATTTCTGCTGGATAAATATGTTGCCTACTTATAACAGTTTCTTAATTCTGTTCTTCAAACTCCTGTTTTCTGTAATCAAAGCCAAGAATTACAAAGTCACACTTCAGCATGGAGAACACTTCTCCAAGATTATTCCTTATTTAATGGACTTCTATTGAAGAAAAGTAGAAATACTGTTGACAAGATAAATTACCTAAAAAGAATAGATAAGCTGAAAAGGTAAGGAGGAATATATCACACATTTCAGTTAAGTATTTGCTCTATTTTGCACATTACAATCCTTATAATAAAAGTATACTTTTCCATCATATTTTCATCTGTAGGAATATGTATTAATCTTACAAAGTAAAATCACACAGGAAGTCTATAATTTTAAGAATACATCACAAAAGCAGAATGTGAGGGAAGGAAGCAGGAAACAAAGGAAGGAGAAAGAGTAGGAAGTAGATTCTCAAATTTGAAATATTGGCAGATTATCACCATTTCCTTTAATTAACTCCTCTATCCTACAATTCCACGCATGTTGGTAAATTTCTAAATGCAAATATCATATCTGCAAAGAAAGGGAATGTCAACATTCTAGATAAAGGTGATATCACAACTAGGCATGAATTCCAAATGATATTGAGTTCTGTAGTACTAGAGGTAATAAAAAATGACCTACAGCTAAATCCAATGTAGTATTTAAAAAAAACACATTTCAATGGAACTGTCAGATTAATCATTCATTCTCCACTTACTTGAGTAACGTTAGCTCCATATTAATACACCTAATAGAGATGTTAAACACTGAATTTAATTTTTATTCTGTTTGTGATTTATATGAAAAGCTTAAAGGAAAGTTGGAAATTTCTCCTTCTTATGGAAAGCATCAATATTTTTCCTAGAGATCTATTTTATGGGCAATCATACTTTTATCTCCCAAATTTAAATCTTTTTATAATAAGTTTAAAATACATAAAATTATGGTTACTAATTAACACACATTTATCATACACTGGCCAATGGGCAGAAAGTTTTATGTACGTTATTTTGATTAACTATTATGCCAGTGGAAATTCACAAAACAGACATGATGATCCCCATATAAACTGAAAACAAGAAGCTGAGGCTTAGAAACAGTAAATGATTTGCCAATGATCTCAGAACATATCAGAGATGGAAGTGAAATTCAAGCACATTTTGTTCTCAAATCTGTCCTCTTCATCTCTTTTTATAACTACAGAAAGTAAAACGTACAACAAATGAACATTTGCCTTATTAGAACATAAATATTAGTTTCAAATATAAGTATTAAATTAAACATAAGTTATTTCCTACTGAAAGAATTTGGAAACAATTTAGAAAAATTACTAGTTTACAGGCTGATAGAGTGTTTTGGTATCCTCATTTAGAGGGCTGTTTCTCAGCCATTTCTTATGGCCCCCACTGGTCTTAATCATTTAATTCTTAATCATCCCTCATGAAATTTAAGTACCACAGACATACCATATGGCTGTTTATGTACTATTTATTGATCTTTATTTCACATAAATAGAATAAGAAATTTTTCTCTTGTAAAATGAGTTTATGCCTCTTGAGGGGTAGGGGAGAAATGAGAATGCATAATGTAGAGAATGTTTCTATTTCTTTAAAACTTATGATCTAGGGTCTCCCTGGTAGCACGATGGGTTAAGCAACGCACTGTGAGGCCAACACAGCCACTACGGTGCAAGTTTGATCCCTGCTGCCAGCCTGGGAGCTGACCCACATGGCCCAGCAGATCTCTCCTGCCTCACCCGCTGCTCCCCTCAGCAGTGTGTTTCAGTCGCTCTGCCTGTTCTGCTCCCCACTCTGTCTCTGGTGAATCCTCTCACCTCCTGCAACTTTGACTTCTGGCCTGTACCCCAGCTCTTGTACACATAAATACATGAATCTTAAAAAAATAAATAAACTTATAATTTAAGTTATTACATTGCTTGTCTTTGGATTTTATACTTTTAGCTTAAAGATTTTCAGTGTGTTAAAATAGCAATACACAGAAAATACTAATGAAGCACTACAAGCAATGTTTATCTCAATGAGGATAGGAGAGCAGACAGTTTAACAGGGGAAGGGGGAGAATGTGAGGGCACACCCTGTTGCAGTATGGAGAGGGGGAGAACAGACTGTGGTGCTAGAAAGCCTGTCACAGTGTGCTTCAGGCTAGTCCTCTTGAATATATTAACATTAAGCAAGTCCTTTAAGAAATGATGCCAGCTCCCACTCATGATGAACAAGGAATTGTAGTCATAAGCCACATTGGTGACCAAATCCCTATTGATTAATATGTAAATATTAGGTTTCCTGTCTGTGAAGAATTTGCTGTTTGTTTCCATTCAGACCTGTTTGCAAATTCCCAATTGCTACATGGCCAAGAACAAGTAAGTTTATGTAATGTTCCAAAGCAACTGCTTGACACCGGGGCTCATTTTAACCCAGGTATGAATAGAAGGCAGAAATGAATTCACAAATACTTCTTTCACATGCACTGTAAAATATAACTTTTTACTCCCAGAGGCCAAAATGGCTTTAACCATCACAGTAATTATAGCTCACAACTATAATTTAAAGTTAGCTTTGGTTAACTCTAAATTCATACAGGAAGATAATTCAGTAATCTTATTGGAACACTGAAGTAAATAACTTCATAAAATCCATACAATTTCAGCAATCCTAGAAAGTATAGTAAATCCAAACAGAAATCAAAAGTTGATTATTTTGTAAAACAACAAAAATAACTGACTACTATTTATTGATCACCAACTTTAATATTTTATTGATTTAACTTGATATTTTATAAACATTTAACCTTTGGGAAATCCTCTGAGATAAATATTTGTATCTTATTTTACAGAGGAAATGAGTTCTGAAACGACAAATCAATTCCTTGGAACCCTTAGAAGTGAAAGAAGGACTCAAATTCTTGTTATCTGAAGTTTATGCTTTACCACTTCAGACAGAGAAAGAATAGAAAAAACTGAAGAATCTGCAATCTTGAGTCTGAAAAATTAATTTCCAAACAAATGAAGAACCTCTGGCAAATGCAGAAGTAGACACAGCATATAACGTATTTTGAATTTTTACATGTAAGAAGCTAGACGTAGATGATTTGAATTTCAATTACAGAAGCCTTCCTTCCATTTTTATGAATGTCTTCAAAAAAGAATTTTCTGACTTTGAAAGTTGTGAAACATATGCTTGTGGATCAGGACCTTGGTAAATGATAAACAATGTACATAATAGTATCTATTGTGATGGAATGATCAAAACTAAGAGAGTAGAATTAGAATAGCAAAAATAAAAACTCTAAGACATTCTTTTATAGAGGAAGTAACCCTGGTTAGGAAAAGTGTTGAGGAACTAGGGCCCAATTCAGGTGTCATAATTCCTAGGCCAGTATTTCACGTAGAATAATAGGCTCAAAATCACAGCAAAAATTGAGCTTCAAAATGCATCATCAATTATAGTCTTCCTCTGTGTAGGTGGAACTAATATTTAAATTATTTAAACACACTTACCATGAGTAAAAATATAATGTATATTTTAAACTACTAACAGAGTTATGTTTACTATGTCCTATATGGGTCATCAAAAAGATGTTAATAGTGACACTGTGAATAACTCCAAAATAAAGGTTGAAATTGTTCTCACCGTGAAGTAATGTGTACAACAGCCAAAGTATAACCATAGCAATACAGCTGTTTTCACTTAATTTCCTGGAGTCTTCAGATGTTTGTTTAGCCTTTATTAAGTGGAAAAGTTTTCAACTCATGTACTTACTGACATATTCTATTAGGCGAATATTTGTTTTCCCAATAAATAATCCAAGACATAAAATTCAGCCACTGTTTCACAAAATTAACTTGACACTAATGAAACATTTTATCAATGAGATGGTTTTCTTAAAAATGTCTATGTATCTCCCAATGACTTTTTAAAATTATCCTCTATAAAGTGAGATAGCTTCCTCTCTCAGGCCTCCTCTAAAAGGTATTGTCAGATTGCTGTTAAGACTAATACAAGCAAATGCTGTATTTTAAAAATCTTATATTGTATGATACATAATTTTGAATATTGCTAAAATTTGCAGCATACTAACACTGTGGCTTTTCAATGTTCTACTTAAATATAAAAACTGACCGTTTAGGCATTTTTCATACATTTTAAGATTAATAAAAAAACAATGTAGAACCAGCCCCTTTTAGGAGACATAGCATTTTAGTAGTCTATGGAAGTGCAACATATTTTTAAACCAGAAATCATGCTAACATTTAGATCATGAAGCCTTTTTGTCTGTAACAACTCCCAAATGTTCATCTTTATGGAAGGAAAAAGTACCATTGTGTCAGTCATTCCTGCCTCATGAACTTACACATGCATTTCCAAGATCATTCAAATTGCCAAGCCTCATCACCCAAATCCCAGCAGGACAAACAACACGAATTATAGCATTGCCCAGCACTATAAAAAATCTGTACAAATCTGGAGAATATCAGCTTAATTTAAGCATACTTCCACATATATGTATCACTTTTGAACAGATCTATCATTTGGAAGATATATTACTTACCTAGAAGCATGTTTCTTAGCAATAGTTAACTCAGCAGGACTTTAATTTTTGAATAGCAAATGTATCAAGAGCTGAGAAGTACGTTAACCTGCCACAGGCTTTACTACATAGAGTGTGAACCTTCACAAACTCCTACTTGTACCCTGAGCCTGCTGTAGTACAGCAGAGGCTCCACTCACTCACTGTGCACCTCTGTTGAAAGTAACAAACAATACAGTGACTGTCAGTACATGTTGCCTCCTCAGCCTACCGAGCCAAAAAAAATTATGGAAAAATAGGTTACTTCTCTGCAGTTAATGATGAAAATTATGAATTGATTATGATGTTCCTCCCAAATTCCAAGTAATATTTTCTACCAAGTTCAAAAAAATTAAATGTATACAAATTTATAATATCAAATTTATAATTATATATTCATCATATCAAATAAATTACATTTATAATGTCAAATTTAAAAAATGTAACTATTCTTTTTTCAAAGTTTATTTTCCCCTAGGAATTTAAAATATATTTCACTAGAAACTGTAAAGAAATGTTGTTACAAAATAAATTGTATGCATGCTTTTAGGGAAGACAGAATATTAAAATTATATCACTCATCAAGTATCAGAGAATGCAAATATATCTATTATTTGGTGTTATGAACTGGAGCCTCCAATGAGCTTTCAGTTTCACAAAGGGTTGTTTGTTTGGCTCCAATACAAAGATAATTAGTTCTGAAATAGGTTTCTCCTGAGAAAACAAACCTTATAGTTTTGAAGCAATGAGGATATTGCAGTGAGCAATGAACAAAGGAACGTCTCATTTCTTTTTGTTTTTCTGCTGGATATATATTAACAGTTTAAAAAGAGAAAAATGTATCTGAGCCCAAATACACTGTATGCCAACCAGCAATAAAACCAATAATTTGAATGTGATTTCTGAAACTATGTTTTCTAAAAAAAGAAAAAAAAGTGTACAAATATTACATATTTTATCAGTTTTTAAATTATCTTTTAGTGTTATCACTTATGATACAATGACAGAGGACATCACTTATACTATAACCTCCTGGTTCCAAATACTTGAGTAGTCAAGTTTCACAGATATTTGTTAATTTCTTTCTTTACCTATTCCTTAACTTAGGGATTCAAATCTTACATTACTATTTGCTTTTATTTTGGTTCAAATAAGGTTGAAACATTAACAAAGAGGAAAAGTGAGGGGGTGTCAGAAGACTATGAAGAAAAATGAATTTAGGTGACTAAAGAAAAGGGAGAGATACTACAGATAGTTTGGAGCAAAGAGAAAAAAGGGAGAGAGTTGGTTAAGGATAATGGTATAACGCACCAGTCTATAAGGGTTATAATTTTATCATTTTAAAATGTAGGCCTCTTGTATCAGATATATATTTTGTTCTCATACTTGAGTACCCTGAAGGGTTTGTTCAAACATACTGCTGGGCTCAACACCTAGAGTTTTTAGTTAAATCTGTCTACACTCAAGCTTGGAAATGTGCATTTAGAATAAATCCTCAGGTGATGTTGAATCCTCTAGTCTGGGATCATTCTTTGAGAGCCATTGCTCTTGCTCATTAGGCTATCTTAGCATCTAGCATGAGAAGTTTCCACTATGTTATTTTTTATTAACATGTTACATAGTCTCCAAAATACTGTTCCTGTCCTCTGTTTTCACAACTCTGAATTAGGATGTATCAACTATTAATCACATCACATGATAACTACACATATGACAAGGCAACACAAACATCTGTAGTGGTCAATGTCATTGTGTGCCTCAACTTGGTTAGAGAAGTTCATATCGTTTCTTTGGTTGAGTAATATCATGGGTTGAATTTAGCTCCCATTTAAAACAAGTTTTTAGACCAATTTTTACATGTTGTACTTTAAAACCAAATTATGATTTAACTTTCAAAACAATTCACTGCTTACAAAGGTGTGGGTATACATTTGCTATTAATGAAGCAGATGTTTGTCATTGGAGGGATGGAATCAATTGCAGATTTTCTTGGAAAGCAGCATTGTATTGCATTTGAGGGTAGGAGAAAACTAACAAGTGGAAGAAACTGTTGTACATGTATAAGTTTGCCTATCACAGGCCCAGTAATGCACCTGAAGACAAAAGAAATTGTCAGATCCCCTTGAAAAGAAATTTCAAAGTAATGATTTGCATAGTTTATTGGTAGTGCTTTTTCTCTTCACATTGTAAGTCACATAATCATGACTTACAATGGAAAAATATTAGATTTGATAAAATATGATATTATTAGAAATTAGAAAATTCTTCTTGGCAGCAGTTATTTTTAAAATTTATGATCGATGTGTTGAAAACAAGTTCTTGTGCTGTTCAAAGGGTGGAATGAAAATTGCCTAAAGAGTCATTGGAATGCCTGCTGAAAATGCAGATGCATTGGAGTACCAGAGACTTACTGAATTAGACTTTCTGACAAAGATACTTACTGTCTCTTTGAAGACCAATGACCACTTCACCCTCAAATAAATGGCAACTTAATAAGAACAGAACCACTGAAGAATTGCAAAATGTTAGCAATAAAATATTTATCTGAAAAAAAAAAAAAAAAACCTACCTCTTATTCCAAATAAACTGCAGAAAGCCTTTGGTATTTCCTTAATGATTCAAACAATACAAGGACAACTCTGTGACATTCTTTTACCACAGTGTTAAACAAAACACCTAACTCCTTAGATATTCCAATGGAGCTTTGTGAAGGCAGAGGAGGAAGTCATAGGCAATGGTGGATTCTCCTCAGCTCAGACTTGCAAATGACTGGTTAATCAAAGTAAAAGAGCATCTGTTAAGATTTAAAATAATATACATCCCATTCATATATTCAAGTCCTAATTCCCAGTGTATCATAATGTGACCTTATTTGGGTATGATAGGATCTTTTACAGAGGTCATCAAGTTAAATTGAGGTCATAATCCAATATGACTGGTAAAGAAATTTGGTTGCCTACTAGCACAGAGGGAGGAGGATGAGAAACTATACAAGGAGAGGTCTGCCATCTACAAGCTCAGGGTCTCTTTAGGGTCTCCTTAATTTCAAACAACCAGCCTCTAGCACTCAGGGTAATAGCTTACTTTTGTCTAAGCCACCCCATGTGTGGTACTTTGCCATAGCAGTGCCACTGAATGAATGCACCTTTGCCAGGTGCTTGACACCAAGCATCAGCTAACTTCATAAATGGAACAGGAGAGCTGAATGTCCCTCATTCAATCTTTATCAAGTCTGAATATCAGTATGACTAGTTACTTTGGGAAGGTTAAATAGAACCTAGATGTTTTATATTGTACATCTTTTGATTTTTCCTTAATCAGATTGGCCATGCATTTGTCTGAGGAGATTTTCTCCCTCCAAAGAACATTTTTTAATACTTGCTACATTTTTCTTGTGTGTTAGTTTCTACTCTACTGATAGCTTCTATGTTTATTAACATCTGCTTCCTAGTGGCTTTTGATTAATTTTTACGCATATTTTCTTGTTTTTAGGATACAAACATGACTCATTTACTTTAAACTTTAGACTTTTAATACTAAAAACCATGTAAGAGTACAGTTTTTCATAAGTTTTCCTTTCCATTAACTTTTAGATAATCTATCATTTTTTTGGTTCTCCTTTTCTCCCCTTATTTGATGATTAAAAGAATTGAGAGAGGAAAATAACAAGGTATATTTTATTTGGTCCTTAGTATTGATTAATTTAACCTGAACTTGGGTCACTCACCAACCTTCTATAAAAAGTTAGGTCATTATTTTCATTATTTTGACCAATTAACTAGAAATAAAGAAATTATTGTATCTCTGGAGACACCAGTATTGCTTAACTTCGGAGCTTTAACTTTCATTTCTCTATGGTGTATTATTAACCATCTCTCAAATTATCTTTATATTTATAATTGTATGGCAGAATGACAACTATTTACCTACTTTTCCAGTTTTAGTTAATGGCTTTTATTCAGGGAGAGACTAATTAAAAAATTTATCTCTTGAAATAATGTCATTACCATTTACAAGCATGGTGATACAAAAGCAAGTCAGTTATGTGTCAAACACTCTTGGGGGTGTTTTATGTTCAAGTTTATAGATGAAGACAATGAGACTAAAGAATATGCAAATTGCCCAAGGTCACAAAATATCCCACCTAGTGCTCCCTCTTTCTAAAAGCCAGTGAATAGAAACAGCAGGTTGAACCCAATGCTTTTTCCTAATGATTTCCAGAAAATGGAAAATAATTCATTGCTTTTTGGATTGAAAATATATATTGTTTTAAAATTAAGGTAAATATATTTCAAACAAACAAGTGATTCTTTTTTCTCTTTTTTTTTTTTTTCTCCCTTCCTTCAGAGGAGACTTTTGCCTTTCCCATTTTTTTCCATCAGGAGAGAATTAAAATGTATGAAAATATTTTTCTTTACTTTTAACTATACCACTATTTCAGATTTTCCTATCATGTTAAATATTAAATTTTAGCACACATTAAGTATTCATTTAAATTTATATATATATTGTGTCTATAACATTTGTACGATTCATTAGTAGCATTTATTTTTAACACTTAGTGCTTACTTTTTATTTAATACCACTTTAAAGATAACATTGCCATTATTATTTCTGGAGAGATTATGTTTGACTGATGGAAAAATTCAGCCCAATCAGTTTTTCAATTTTCTACAAGTATAGCTCTCTGCAAATGAAAGATAATTACTATTAACTAGGCTGCCACTTATTTGAATAGAGGAAATACTTAGGGAAATATATGAGTTGAGTTTGAGAATCCAGAATAGAACTAGAAAAGAGAAGTAAAAATAAAAAGGAGCTAAAATTGTTGGATGAGTGAAGATGTTCATTACACTATATATAATAACAAATGGGTTTGTCAAATTTATATTATGTTATCATATATAATAAACTCATTTTTATATAAAATATGTTCAAAACAAGTGGAGGAAATGATACAGAAATTGGATATACAGCACATATTTGACATATATAAATATTTTCACATTTGTGCATATCTACATGGAAGAAAATATTCCAAAATATGTAAACATTGTAGATTTATAGAAAATTTTATTCCTTATTTTTCTGTATATTTACATTTCTTGTTCTAAACTGAGTAAACCTCATTTTAAAATTTGCAGTGAAAGGGATTTAGCTATTTAAAGTTAAATTTACATTATATAAATCTGGAAGCAGAACTAGCTAATGAGATCATCTCACTTTAAACCTTAGTAGGTAAAGGCTGAGAATTAGTCAAGTCCTTTTCTTTGGGGCTCTAATGATCCTCTGATTTGACTGGAGTAGGTTATGGACCTGGGCAAGCATGCAGCCTAAACACATGCAGAAAATGCACATTGACTGCCGTCACAAAGTAAATGTATAGCAGTCGTGTGAAATAAACAAGATAAAAGGGAATGAGGATAGGGTAATACAATATTTATAGTGGACTTCAGTCATCAATTCCCACAACTCCTTAGTGACTTAATCACTTCACCTTTAAGGTCTGTATTCATATAGATGAGTTTCAGCAGTTTTCAGAGTGGTGGTGGGAATCCAGCCCTGGGACAGTCTTCATGCATGATTTCTTTCAAGACATTAAATCTTTGTAACATCTAGGGTTGCACTGCCATTTCTACCCAACTGTTTAATTTATATGAAGGAAATAATTTGTACACTGGGAAGATGTGACTCCCAGAAACATGGCCTTCACTAAAGTATTTTCTGTTAATGTCATCAGGAGATCTCCATAACTACATGGTGACACACAATTAAAATGATTCAGATGCATCAGCTCTCTGCACAAGTGGACGTAGTGAAACAATGATGTCATCAGGGCTGTTACTGGACAGATAACCTGCTCCCCTCCTGGATAGCAGATGTTCAAATAATGCAATTTAGGTTTTTTTAAGCTAGATGCTTAGATGTATCATAATTTTCAATAGGGTTACATTAGAAATTCTACCATTGTTTTCATTTAAAAAAAATCTTTACCAGTCTAAAATGCACCCACTGAACCTTATTTTCATACAAAGCCAGCTTGTCCTCTCAGGCACAGTTTGCCTATGGCACCAAAATATTTAACCCATGTGAGTGATAGCTAACTAAGAGAAACTGTTAGTTTGCCTATGGTCTATATTTGGAGGGAGATGGACAAGGCCATTAAAACTTTGAACGTGTTGGACAATGAAGCGAGAAAAATGCAAGCAAAAATGTTTAGGTATATCTAACTCTGGGAAGATAAGAAACCATGGGGATTTACAGATTTGCTCTCCATTATCATAAAATCCAAAATTAAAAAAAAATCCCATTAAAAAATCACCAGTGGGCTCTGTTTAATTTCAAAAGCCGGTTGCAAGAGGTGTTTGAAAATAAGATTGCAAAATCACTTTAAATAGTCTATAAAAGGCGGATTCACTGGAGTCAAACTGTGGATCTAGTTTTAGAGGCACTTGAGTATACAGCTTTCTTTCACCTGGTTTGTATAATTGTTAGCTACCCGTACTTTTTCAATATAATTCATGTACATAAATTCTAAGTCACATTAATAAGGAACAGATAAAAGATTTTGGCTTTCTTTGTAGAAAAAGAAATTTCTTGCTTTAAAATGTAATATTATATGATTTAACATGTTTTAAAAATTTGAATACATGTCATATAATCATAGAATGACAATACTTAAAATTACTTCAAAACTCTCTCATATTAATAATGAAGAAACGGAGACCCAGAGGACAAATTATCTTACTTATTGTCACCCAGCTGGTGGAACAAAAAGTCAGAAGAATATTTATTCATTTTCTAAATCTTTACTGAATCCTATTCTGTGCCAGGCACTGTTCCGAATGCTGAAGCTCCAGGAGTTCCTGGGCTCATGGGATGACATTAGATTAATGCTATCTTGCTCTCATCACAAAGCTTTTTTCATATGCTCATATTCTTTTCTTGCCAAAGGACTAATCTACACAATGTAGAAAAAGGCTCCAAGGTCTGATATGAATGCCTGTGTTTTTGTTGCAACTTCTCCCTAGATTCACCTATTATGGTTGTTTGCTTGATCTTCCCTTCCCCAGATCTTTAAGTTATGTGCCTATCAATGAACGATTTTCTTAATAAAATCTGTTCTCATCTTATATTAGTGTAACTTATTTGGGATATGATGGCATAAAACAATTGGAAAGTTTTCCATTTTTCAGTTTTGTGTCCACCCAAAAGGGAAAATTCTGAGATCCAGAGATAATGATTTCTTATTCTTGTCCCAGAATAAGAATAATGATTTCTTATTCTTACTCTGGGTACCTCCATTAACATTCAGCTGTCAAAATATTATGGTTTAAGTGAATGAATCATGAAACATCTATATAATAACAGATGACCTAGTAGCAGTCTAAACTAATGCCATTCTCAGAAACATGGTAGAGTTTGAAGGAATTATGCTCACTGAAATAAGTAAGAAAGGAAAAGAGAAATACCGGACTATCTCACTTATAGGCGGAATATAAGGGATCAAAGAAAAAAATATTATTATAATATCAATAACAACAAAAAACCCATAACAAAACAAAACAGAAATAAAGAGACAACTATAAGTCAGAGACATTCTGCAAGAAAGAGGGAGGGATTGGGATCAAGGCAGGGACAGGAAGAGCACAAATAATATGGTGATGGCACACGGGTGAGTTGGTGGTGGAAAGTCTATGGGGACTACACCTAGAAAAGAAAGCAAACGTTGTAAGAAAAAAGAAAATAAAATGGTCTTTCATGTATTTGTACTTAGTTTCTACCATAAGAGCAAAAATAAGTCACAAGTGATGGCACTCAATTTCTCTTAAGTCTCAGAAAGGTTACTGTATCCATATGTCAAATTTGGGTACTGGTTACTATTGTTATGTCATTAATATTAAATGCACGTGGTATTTGCTACATTAATATCTATAACCTTCTAATATAAAATCATATGAAAGTTTCTGGAGATAGTACAGAGTTAATCCTTTCCAATTTTCTATTTCTAAAATTGTGATAATGCTCATAATATCTACCTGCCTCTCCTCTCCTTTTCTATCTGAGGCATTGGAAAATAGGTCCCCAAGGAAATCATACTGAATGGTAGACTTTTAGTTAGTCATATGATAATGTCCTTTATCAAAGTACATTCTGGATATTTTTCCCAGTGAATTTTTCCCCTAAGGTAGCATATTCCTGAGGACATTTTGCTTATCCTCCATCTAATTAGTCATCAATCCTCAAATTAAATGGACAAGGAAACATATTATCTTCTTTGTTTTGCTTTTAAGGATTCTATCAAGTTTTTTTTTCACTACTTGTTCATCTTTATCACACAGTTTCTGTAACAAACAGATTTTTTTTTTCTTCTGTATTTGTTTTGTTCCTATTGGGAACACAGTCTATAAAAACTATTATGCCACTCATGTACCAGAAAAAAAAAAGTTTTATTCTGTATAATGTAAAGAAAGCATCATTCCCAATCCATGCAATTGCTTCATTCCAAAAATTTATTGAAATTACAGAGACGACATTGCTCAGCTCTGAATTTGAGCTATCATGACTGAGCACTTTATTTTGTCTGAGATTTTCAAATTAAGGGAAAATGAAAATAATTGGTCAGTTAAGAGGAATGACTAGAAAACAGCAGAGAAAACAGAAACTACAGTGTAATCTTTCAAGTACGTATATGGCCTTATGTTACAAAGCATGGAGATGACATTTAGAACTATGAAGAGAGCGTTCTTAGGAAATAAGACTAGCAATAAACACTTCGATGCTAAATCCTTTTCTAAATGTTTACCTGTACTAATTACTACTATTATTATTATTTTATGTAAGACAGAACTGAAGCACAGAAATAATGAGTAATTTATCTGAAATTATACAGCTATGATGTTTAGGAGTGAGAATTTGGAAGCACTTTTAATCATAAGCTATTCACCCTCTCTGTTAATATTTTGACCAGTAGTTCTCAAGTCAGTTATACATTAGAGCCATCTCCAGGACATTTCAAGGCATACAACCATCTAGACACCAATCCCCAGAAATTCTGCTATGAGTCTGGGTGAGACTTGAAATCAGTGTCCAAATGATTCTAAAATACAAAGCCAAGACCAGTAAAGCCACATCGCCTAGTTATTCAGTGGTTAGACAGGAGCAGAAAACAATTATCTTGGTTTTTTTTCCCCCTCTATATTACAGTGGCTACCAATTTTAGCAAATTAAGAAAGAAAATGCAACAAGTTTTTATTCTGAAGTGATGAATTTGAGCTTCTTAAGCCAAAAGCCTTAGTTCACAGGGAATCATGAAACACAATGATGGTGTTTATTTTGGTGGTTATTAAAGATGGATTCTCTATTTTCTGAAATAATTGATTTAATGAGAAATTCATGAACATTTCCAAATTTCCTTCATTAAATATTGTAGCATTAATATAATATAGATACCGGAGGTCTCTGCTATACAATTTAAACACTGTATATAATACAGATCCCTTATGAGAATCTACTCAAGGCAAAATATTTTAAAGAAGTTATGGTAAATGTTCAAGAATCAGCTCTCTGGGGGAAAGCCCTGATTTGTAGTGTTTACCAAATGATGGTATGACTATTCACACCATTGCCAATTTTAAACAATTACCATGATGGATGTGTTTGAATGTGGAAATAGGAGGAGAGTCTCTGTAGTACATTACACAGTATTTCCACCAAATATATACAATAGATATAGAAAAACCCCTCAAGAGCACAGATGAAAGCATAATGTAGTTAAATAATTAGGAATTAGTGGATTTTGAATATGTATGGCTTTGCTTGAAATATAATTCATTTAATGTACATTTATGTAATTTAATTTTAACAGTATAGTTAATAACTGACTTGCAAAATTCCTGAAAATGTAATAATTAGTTTTTGCAAGTGGGTCCAACACAGCACTAAAAAGTTTTCCAATTGCATGTTTCTGTTGGAGAAGGGTAATATTAATTGAACTAACTAAATAAACTGGACAAGATCAATGTGTTTTTTATGTAAAGTAGTAATTTTTATATAGTAGAGTCTAAGGGACACAAATGAACTTTCTCCCTTTATTTTGTTTTCCTAAGAATGAGAACTTTTGATTAAATCATCAGGGTAAATCCAGACTTCATTTTGAGCAATATAACATATTAGAGTGTGGCTCTAAGGTCAATAAGTCTGGATTTATAGGTTAATCAGCCCTGAATTACACACCTGGCAAATGTATGATGGTAGAAGAACTACTTAAAAAGTCTGACCATCTGCAAAAAGGGATGATAATAGTACCTACCTCAAACTACAGTAACAGAATTAAGTTAAGCATTTATAATATCTATATAACAGAACAATTCCTAGCCAATTGCAAATGCTCAGTGAATGCTAACTACAACTCATTATATGAAAGCCTCTTCAAATATCTAAGTTATCCGTATTTGAGATGGCGACCTACAGTTAGCTACTTAAAGTTCCCTGAATACACCAAGAGTTTTCAAGCATCCTCGCCTTTTCTCATCCTCTCCTTTCCATCTGATTTGACAAAATATTGTTGTATCTTTTTAAGTTCAGCTCAAAGACATTATTTTCTCTTAATGTTTGCTGATTAGTCTGTGTGATGAATGATTCAATAGACCTTTAAATAACAGATTTAAACTACCCTTAATATGTACTTAATAAGTTCCTGAAAAACATGTTCTAAGGTTAAACACTTGAACAATGTTCCTCAGCTGGGGGTGATTTTACCTTCTAGAAGTCATTTGACAGAAATGAAAACATTTTTGACTATAACAACGGGGGTGGAGGGAAGCACTACCAGCATCCAATTCTTAGATGCTAGGGATGCAGCTGAACATCTTACAATGTGAGGGTTAGCATCCCAACAAAGAATAATCCTATTCCAGTGCCAATAATGCCAAGGCTAATAAATTATGTACTGGGGAAATGTTTAGGGGATAACATGGGCTTCATGTCAGAAATTGAAGTATAATGCCAGATTTATCAAAATAAAATGCAATGACCACGTGAAAACAATGCAAGTGACAGTAACTGCTTTAAAACAACCAAATTTAAATGAACAGGGGCAAATCAAAATCAGTCATTAAATGCATTTAATAGTAGTTAAAATGCT
Source organism: Galemys pyrenaicus (assembly GCA_019455555.1). Classification (NCBI taxonomy): domain Eukaryota; kingdom Metazoa; phylum Chordata; class Mammalia; order Eulipotyphla; family Talpidae; genus Galemys; species Galemys pyrenaicus. The sequence goes on from JAGFMF010011573.1 coordinate 1,430,034, forward strand.
TAGAAAGGATGGGCACCATAAACTGCATCCCTAGCTTGACAGAAATACACAGTGACTAAAATCTAGCATTGTCTGCAAAAGAGGCATGCACTTCACTCCAGTAACAGTCAGCAGGATCTAAATTTAGTTTATACTCTTAGTGCATTAAAATAGCATCAAAAAGCTCAGGAAGTCTAAAACCATCACACTCCAAGTTTCTGTCTATACTGTTAATAGCTACTTGCCAAGATTCCTGTTGCCTGTGTGATTATAGCCTATTAAAAACATGTCCTCTGCAAAGTTCTCTCAAAAAGGAAAAACAAAAAAACAGGAAATGGAGGTAAAAGGTCAAATAATTGAAAACACATATTATAGTGTAGACATTCATAAAAAATATATCACAACTTTCAAAGTTTTGTGAGAAGCTATATGAGGTGGGTTGTTTTACTGTTTATTATAAATGTTAAAATGCTTTTTTGGGTAAGCAATCGTAAATTAGGCAAATAAACTTATTTTTAAGAAAAGTTCTAATTGTCTATCATGTCACCTGGATAAAAGCTGAACTGAAGAAGGAAAGAGCTTGGCCTATCAGTAAAAATGGGAAAGATTTAAGATTGTACTTTGGCACTTTAACTTAACTGCTTAATTGCTCTTCTATTCAAACAAAAACCAGACAGACTAATCTAAAGAGATTGATTTTTTACTTAATTTCATGGGACCTTTTAAAATATAGTTTGAGATTTTTAGAAAAATCTGTTTATTTTCTGTAATTTTAGTTCAAGATATATTCCTCCCAAAAAAGTACTATATTATCACATTCCATAATCATCTAAGCAGACACATACCACTAGAAAAAGAAAAATGTTAAGAATTTGGAATTGCTGTCCTATAAAAAGGATCAATTAGTAGTTTTGTTTTATCAAGGGGCCGTGAACAACCACAAAAAATCAGCCACTTCATGTCAAATTAAATAATGCTAGAGTTTTCTCCTGACATAAACAAACATGACTGCCCTGTTGGGGAAGCCAGAGGCTGGTCAAGGAGTGAAAGAGGTGCTATGACTGAGATCCTTGCAGACTTGCAAACAAATCTGCTGACAAGAGCTTCTCAGCTCTTAGGATTGAAACATACATTCCTTCTGTCTACAAGAAGATAAATAAAACAAAAGGTTGTTAGATCACAGTAGAGGCTAGTTACATGCAGATGGGCTTGGCACACAACTACGGGACCCTGTATTTCTGGGCTGTGCTTTTTGTAGCAAATGACATAAGCTTGTTACTTGTTCTCCTGCTCAATAAAAGCTACAGAGAAGTTGGGAGGTTTGCTATTTGCCTAGTAGAGCAATAGCCCTCCATCTCCATACTAACATCTTGTCTGCTAGACTCATCTCTGTGTCACTGAACACACAGTACAACATCAGCACAGCCACCTCCGGAGAGTACAGCGACATTCCCCTAAATGTGGCTGGGTTCTTTTCCTTAATTAGATACCCGGCATGAAAATATTATCTGCTTTTGTCACTGTGCCCTCACACTTCTACTATACTCTTCATGCTTACACTCCTGAGCCTTTGACTATATAGATTTTAGATCAGCATCAGGTTACCTAGAATAAAGTCTACTTTTCTTAGCCTCTCCTAAAGTTTGGTGTGACCACACAGGTCTTGAAAGAAGGGAGAGGGTGGAACTAGGCTTCTTTTTGTTTCCTGGAATGGAGATATGATGACTGATGCCCAAGAAGCTGCACTGGACACTAAAATGAAAGCTGTGTGCTGAGTATGTCAGAACAAAATAAATTAGCAGTTTGATTCCCTGACATCATGGAATACCATTTCAGACATGAATGACCTAGAAACTGTTCAAGTGAAGAAGAAACACATTTCAACTTTGCTTACCACTGTTACTTTGGGCTGGCTGTCACTACAGATTACCTTTCCCTGAATTAACACAACGCCTTCTCAACCCCGCATTTCTGACCAGCTGTGTTCTCTGCCATACTCTTTGATTCTAATTTTTATAGAGTCAGGTTTTGTGTATTACAGAATTCTTCAAACTCCCACAGAAATTTCTCTTTATATTGAACTAGTACTTTCTATCCACATTTCACAACTGATTTTGAGTTTTAACAATATTGAGTATTAAAATTAATAGGAATTTACTCTACAATCCCCAATTAGGTGACAAAAATCCTTAGGGTTAGCAATTATTCTTCCAGCCTTTTTGTATTCTAATAGTTTGTAAGAGTTAGTAGATGCTCACACATCTGCTGATAGTTTAATAAACAGAAGGGGGAAGGAAAGGAAAAGGGAAAACAGAAGAAAAGAAACAGAAAAAGGGAGGTTGAGGGAAACAAAAAGAGAACAACACTGCAGTAAATGGGTGAAAGAATGAGTACTGAAGTTTTGCCTAAATATATAATAAAACTTTCGCATTTTCAAAACTATAGGTATTTTTAGACCATTATAGAATAAATTTAAGCACCTATTGGTAAAACATTCCTAAACAGTTAATTGAAAAGCATCATTAAGTGGAAATCTTTGGGAGTGGGTGGTAGTGGTAACTCAACCTGACATAAAGCCCAGTGAATCTAGAGGATAAGAATTGGCTCAAAGCATTCAAATGTTCTGCTTTGTTAGTAATAATAACAACAACTGCTAATAACAATGAAGTTGAAGAAAGCTTCAAATTTTGTTGACAATTCAGATTGATTATCAGAGTCATCAGTATGTCTCCTGAGTCTGAAGACAAAGCAAGACAGAATGAATATAAGGATTCCTCTTTAATCCAGGGTCAATTTAAGACAATTTCTCATTGATGCTTATAGAGATTAAGAAACTCAGTCTTTTTTTTAAATTAGATTTATTTAATTATATTTGACATCATTTGTAGTCCCCAGGGAGTCCCCACCACCATTTCACCCATGCACCATCACCTCAGTCCCTTGTGCTCTTTCACCCTCATCCCAGTCTCTACCCCACTCTCCCCCACCGAATGATCCCTTTGGTTTATCTTTGATCTTTTATTCTTGTTGTGTTTTTTGTTTGTTTGCTTGGTTTTTTTTTTTTTGGCTGTAATTGCTCATTTCATTGAACTCTCTCTCTTTTTTTCTTGTAGCTGATCTTCCTTTACATTCCTCCTAAAAGTGAAGCCATCTGATATTTTTCTCTTGCCTTCTGACTTGTTTCACTGAGTATAATTCCTTCTAACTCCATCTAAGTTTCTATAAATGACTCTAGCTTATCATTTTTAATTGCTGAGTAGTATTCCATTGTGTATATGTACCGCATCTTCTTGATCCAGTCATCTACTTTTGGGCATTTGGGTTGTTTCCAAGTCTTACCAATTATAAATAGTGCTGCAACAAACATGGGGGTACAGGTAAAGAAACTCAATCTTTTTATGAAATTTACCAGAAGTGTCTTCTACTTGCTTGAAACAAAATTAGTTCTTCTACTAACTTATATAACACATTTCTTAATCATTCTTTGTCAGCTGATTATGAGTTTTTGAGTCTGTCTGTGTATGTTTCTTATTTATGCTTTTGGCTACTCTATCTGAACGTGATTTCTGATTTCTCTTTATTTTTGCCTTAATTTTCTTTGAAACTCATGACTTTAAAGTGAACTCTGACTACAACTAGCTCTGTCTGGTAAGAAATGGCTATAACCACAGAGATGGATAGATTTTGTTCCTTAAGTTCACACAGCTAGAAAGTGGCAGAGCTCAGTCTAAGACTTAAATTCCTGATCTTGGTACATACAGCCTTTTAAAAAATATTTATTTATTTTAAGATTTTATTTATTTATGCATACAAGAGCTGGTGTACAAGCCAGAGTTCAGGGAGGAGAAAGGATTCACCAGAGACAGAGCCGGGAACAGAACAGGCAGACTGACTGAAACACACTGCTGAGGGAGGCAGGAAGGTCTGCTATACCATGAGGGCCACCTCCCCAGCCGGTGGCAGGGATGGAACTTGTGTTGCAGTGGCTGCAATTTGCTTCAAAGTGTGTTGCTTAACCCACTGTGCCACCAGGGAGGTCCCCATACAGCCTTTTAAAACAATATGTTAACTATAATAAATGATCTATGATTCAAATAACTGGGTTTCTTACTTGATTCAGACTAGACTCATTGCGAGTCTTCAAAATTGGCATGCTGTTTTCTTCCAAATCTCTTTGTTTTTAAAAATAAATGTATTTACTGACATCAAGAATAGAAGAACATTTTCCATTCATCTATTTTTCCTCCCACATCAAAATAATGTCTGTGAAAATTTTCATACCTTCTTAAATACAGCAATAAATTTCACATTTGGATAGGAGTCTGTTTTTGATGCTTCTTTAAAACTAAGCTATACCATTACTTAACTGCTCTTTAATATATTCTGAAGTTTTCTTTTTGATTTTTCTAATTTTAGGGAAAAGACAAAGTATTTTTTCCCTCTGTAGTGATTTTACAATTAGAAGGATGAGTGGCAAATATTTAGAATGTGTTTAGAGAAATATATTAGAATACTGTGCTAATAAAATAATGAACATAATCACTCTCTATAGCTTAAATATTCTTTGATCACTGTACAATATAGCTCTTAACTTCCACTAGCTACCTTAAAATAACATACTTTTAATCACAATGGGTTTCTGGAAAAAAGTTCATATGGCTTAATTGACATCATCTGCACTATTAGAAAAAACCATAATTCAGAGGTTTATAAATCTGATGATGTGTTAGGAACCTCACCCTTCAATGTGGGAAATGGTTGTTTCTCAATTGCTGATGGTTGTGTACATTGCTGCAAACTTAATGGGAAAAAATTTAGAAGCAATAATAATAATTTAAAATGGCATCCCTTAGGTCTTATAACTCAAGTTAAAAAATTATTTAAAAAATTATTTAAAGGAAAAAAACTAATGACACAAAAAGGGTTTTTTACAAGGATATTTTTTGTAGCATAATTTATAATAGTAAAAACTTTGCTATAGCATGAATATCAAATAATAAAAAAACATTACCCAGGCACATTCGTAAAAAGGGACACTTTGAAGTCATTAAAAATAACTGTAAGTGAAGAATTGTCGTGAGATGGTATTTAGCCAGGCATTACCTGGGATGCTAACAAAGTGTATCTATGTCTACGTGAGTGGGTCAAACAAAGGACTATGTTATGCTAAAGCTCCTATGACTTTAATACTTAAATGATAGCAAGAAAAGTTCTTCTGGTTCATTCCCCCTGCATCAGCAAGACCTAACTTCACTTATCCTGTCCACCTCCCCCAACTTCCCCCCATCTTCTGTGAGCCTACTGCTCTTAATGCAGATTCAAATAAGATGTCTGACTTCTGCCTGTTTCATTTGATGATTTTTCTCATTCTCTTTCTATGTGCTAACATGATTTTTTGGACCTACGTTTCTTTCCATTTCCTACTGTAGTTGTTATAAGTACAAGGTAAACACCTTTTACTTTAAAACTGATCTCTTTTATTGCTTACTTCTGATCCCTTATGTTCTAATTTCAACCTTCGCAATAGTTACCCTGTCCATTTACCATTCTGAAGCCATTCTCCCTTCTCACAGTGGTTTAATTCTGTCTCAGAACAAACTTGTTTACTGGAATTTAAGCTGATTACGGCACAGGTCTCTGTAATCTTAGCCCTTGTTTTGTGATAATTTTACTTCTATCACAAATAGCTGAGATTAGAGCTCACCCACTTGATCAAGACTAAGAATCCTTGACCAAGAAGGAAAGTCATCGAAAAGGGGTGGAGAGCTACTGGGTGTTAGTGAAACAGCCCAGGTAGGCAGAATCTCAGCTTCCTTCTCTCTTTTTAAAAGTCTTTTAGTAGCTTATAATGCTAATAATTTAAGTGGGACAATAAGTACCTACCAAATACTAGGTACAAGTGGAATATATAACCTTCATTTTTGTTTTTAAAATGTCTAATATGTATACCCATCGAATTAAGGTGAGAAGATTAATTGTGGCATCTTAAACGTAGAAATAGCATGGTGGGGTAGCTGGAGGGGTTAATTTCTCTTATATTTTCATGTCCATGTTTTAAAAATATTTTTCTAGATAAACATTTATTAATTTATTGTTAGAGAATATTAATAGTCATTTCCTTTTTTAAATACATCCATCACTCTCTCAAACACCCTTAGCACACTATGTTAAAGGGCCTAAGATCCTAATAGTTTTTAAATTTCCTGTTTCTCCAGTTTAATCATCTTTTAGTGCCTTTTTGATATGGCATTCCCTTGTTCCTAGTTTTAAAATAAGAAATGTTATAGATTTACAAAAGAATAGTTTTTCACCTTTCTGGAAGGTGGACCTTACAGCCTTTCTAATAATAATAATGATAAGTACATAATTTAGTTTTCAAATCCTAGGTTTCCAAAACCTCCCACTTAGATCACAGTCTGCTAGCAGGAGTCTCCATTAGCACATCAAAATCACACAAAATGTCAGTTACTATTTCTAATCATTCTAAATGTGTGTTCTGTCACTTTTTGCTCACATTAGAAATAATTCCTGGATAAATCTATACTCAGAACCCAGCTTTTTGGTGGACTATGGTTTCTAAAACTTCTCCTATTTACCCTGCATAGGTAAACAGTCACTCTTTACCTACCACCAAATACTAGAGACACTATATAATAAACAAAACAAGAGATACTGAGGTTACTTCAACATACCTTCTAAGCTTTTCCCACTTTAAAATGTAAGATAAAATATTCATGTGCTATCATTAAATGGTTGCTAAGGAGGGAGGCATTTCTTCTTACTTATATTAACCCATGAGTCTCACTCACATTTTAGTCTCACTCACCCACTTACATTTTTAAATTTCATTGGTACTTTGAGAAAAACAAAAACCACCACTAGTTCAACCTCAAGATAATTATTTCCCAAACAGATGTCCAAAGATGCCCAAAGCAACCCACCTTTCCTAAGAATTGAGGAAACGTAAATGAACACTGAGCTAGTATATTTTTTGTATTAAAATTTTAAACACTTTCAGTGAAGTAGCAATACTGAAAGTAATTTAACATCTTTTAAGATAATACAAAGTGCTTAACTCATTTAATATAATTATCTCTTAACATTGTTATAGAGTCTCTATTTTCCTAGTGCTCTTCAGAAAGGACAAAATATCCTTCCTTTTACCATAATTTTCCCCTTGTCTATATCTAATTGAAGAGCTTTCTATCAGGACACGTGAAAAATAGATAATTACTGCTCTGGGGCTTCTCGTCAACTATGAACTTGGGAGTTAGAGTTGCTGGCCTTGCTTAATGAAAAGTGGCTGAATTAAATTTTCCTCATCTAACAAGTATCTTTTTCTTTTTCTTTTGGTAAAAAGTTTCCCAGAGAATCATCTTAATAGCCACTGGCAAAGCCCATAATTCTACTACTGAAACAATGAGATCTATTTTCCAGATCATCAATCTTCATTCTTCAGACAGATACAATTGTTTGAAGAGTTGCAATTACATTATCCCTTGGTGCTTCTTCAGCCTCCACATTTGACTGATTCCACAGTTAGCAATTAAAAGGCCAAAGGAGTTGAGGATTAATTTTTATCTCTAATAATAAAAAGTTCATTGCATTGAATTTCTTGGTATCAGCATCATTGCCCTCCAAATTAAAAGTGCGCTACTTACATAATCTCACAAAAGGAGAAATGGAAGTCAATACACATTCATGGACTCCATAATTCATATGTAGTAACTGTAATCATCCTGATTGTACGGCCAGCACAATATTTTTTTTTACTATCTATAATAAATCAATTTAAATTGCTTGGCTTAGCCTCTGGTGTTAAAACTTAATCTATCCCCTGACGTTAAACATTACACAGGTTGAATAGCAAACCATATTTAGCAAGAAATCAACCAGGTGACCAGAGAGGGCCTTTTTATCTATCTCCAGGGTATGCTTCCCTCATTGGATCTGAAAACAAAGTTGGGAAGCTCTATGAAACTGGCCCAAAACCAAGATAATGTCACTTCTATCACCTGTGTGCGGGAAGTAGTACAGAACCCCAGTGCAGAGTAAGTGCATGGACAACTACAGGAGAGACAGCTTGGGAGAGAAAAGGAAGGGAATATGGTCTACAAGTGCAGGAGATGGGGGAAGTAAGCTTATCAGACTATGCAATCACATCAATCATAAGATAATAACTCCACAATGAGGAAATACAGAAAGAATATACCATCCTCCTGAAGTAGGGAGGAGATAAAACATGAGTGTAGAACTGAAACACTGGACTAAAGACCCTGAGTTAGAAGATGTCTTTAACTTCATGTGAATACAAAGCTGGGTTAATAGTAACATGATCTACTTACATTTATTTTCAATGGTGATTTAAAAAAAAATCCTGTTTTTCAGGATTCTAATATTAGAATGAGTTGCTATGTAGTGTTGCATGGTAGAAACTTAGTTTCAAATTCTATTTTCACCACTTACTGTGTTACGTTATTTCACCTTTCTATGCCTGAATTTTCTCACCTGGAAAACGGGGGTCATCATATCTTTTTCACAGATTCTTTTTTTAATATTTAAAGACTTATTATTTTTTTATTTATGCATACAAGAGCTGTGGTGTAGGCCAGAGGTGCATGGGGCTGAAAGGATTCACCAGAAACAGAGTGGGGAGCAGAACAGGCAGATCTATTGAAAACCACTGCTGAGGGGAGCAGCAGGCAAGGCAGGAGAGGCCTGCTGTCCCATGTGGGTTAGCTCCCTGGCCAAGGATTGAACTCATACTACAGTGGCTGCCAATAGCTTCATCATGCTGAGACTTTAGCCCCTTGTGACACCAGGGAGGCCCCTTCACAGGTTTCTTATGAGAATAAATGAAACCATGCTGGGTGCAGGCTTGCTCACAGTAAATCCTTAAGAACTGACAGTTATGCTTGCTATTTGTGTACATCATTAAATCCTTTGCTGCCACAAGTGTCTCTGTTTAAGAACTCTAACATGGTTGTGTTTTATCAAAGGTGCTCAAATCTGAGTGAGCCCAATCAGTTCCTTCAGCACAGATTTAGATCTATCTGACGGTTACTCATCCACTCCACCATACCCACCTCGCTGGCAGGGAAGCTGTGCCAGTTTCCAGCAATCAACACCCTTGTCATATTTCACTTTGGTGAAAAATTAGGTAGAAATATTTATTTTTCAGAAATATTTCTAAATGACATAAGTAGTGTTACATAGCACACTAAATCTTTAAGTTTTTTTAAAGATTTATTTATTTATGCACACAAGAGCTGGTTTTTTTTTTAATATTTACTTATTTATGTACACAAGAGCTGGGGTACAGGCCAGAGTTGCAGGAGGTGAGAGGATTCACCAGAGACAGAGTGGGGAGCAGAATAGGCAGACTGACTGAAACACACTGCTGAGGGGAGCAGCAGGCGAGGCAGGAGAGGTCTGCTGCGCCATGTGGGTCCCCTCCCTGGGCTGTGGCAGGGATAGAACTCGTGCTGCAGTGGCTGCGGTTTGCTTCATAGTGCGTCGCTTAACGCACTGTGCCACCAGGGAGACCCCTAAATCTTCAAGTTATTAATGAGTTATAATCCTAAGAATTAAAACTCTTGAAATTCTGAAACAGAAAAAAACTAGTGATACAGCATTTAAAATCTTCAGAGGACTCAAAAATTCATTTTTAAAATCTTATTTTTCCTTTGGAACACAATTGCCAGCGTGTATGTTCTTGAGACGTTTGCTCAAGATCTCTGCTAGCAAATGAAATAACAAGCACAGAGAACATCTTTATGAACAAATATCTAAATCTAAGTTTGTAGTATGTTAAGCATCTGATACCGCAGGGTAATTTTAGCATGCCACACCTTCATTCACTCAATAAATACTTACTGAGTGCTATGTACTATCCCAGATTCTATGGAAATTCCAGGAAATAAAACACAGAAACGCATACCCTGATGGAGTTTACACTCTAAATACAAGTTTAAAGTACCTTCCTTATATCTCCTATATCTCTATTACTAAAAAGTATTAAATTTTCAAGTAGTGTTTCCAAATAAATTATAGGCTAGTTGGTTAAGTTTTTATTTCATATCAACAGCAAATAATTTTTTTAAAGCATAAGAATCTCACAAATATTGTGTCTGACAACAGTTGTTCTTTGGATATTTTTACATTAAAATTATTTTTAGTTATATGACATTCAAATTTAACTGGGCATTATGTCATTTTTTAAAAAAAGATTTATTTATTTTTGCATACAAGAGCTGGGGTACAGGCCAGAGTCGCAGGAGGTGAGAGGATTCACCAGAGATAGAGCAGGAGCAGAACAGGTAAATCAACCAAAACACACTGCTGAGCGGAGCAGAACAGGCAAATCAACAGAAACACTACTGAGGGGAGCAGCAGGCGAAGCAGGAGTGCCTCTCTTGGTAAATAGATATTTGGTTGTCACATTTTCAACCCCAAGAAACAAAGCCTAAAGAATGTGAAGTAACCAGGTTACAATATGTCCGACCATAGTATTAACCTTTGGATAAGATGTGGAAAGACAGAAAAAGAAATCTGCTCTATACTGAATCTTTACACAACCCAAGTTTGCAAAGTCAAAAGTAATACCATATTGCCCTTTTTCCCTTTTAAGAGCAATGTCAAAGAAAGTATTAGCAACCTACACATATACAAAGCCCCAAAACAACAACACAATGATTCATGTATTCACTTATATTCAAATACAGAAGTTTAACAATTTTATTACTACATTTAAGAATGAAAATGGGAAGAAATGTCCAATTATTTATTGTTAAGAGAGATAAATGATAAAATATTTCTTAAAGATCCAAATTAATTATTAATATTAAATTCTACATAGGCGCTACCATGCGTCATTATTAACTCATTAACTAAGCTGACCTGATAACCAACTTACATCCCATGTAGCTCTTTTGTCAGGTGTGAAGTTCACTATTTAAAAACTGTTATACAATTAGGATCATTAAATTGATATCCTTAGATTAGAATGGGTGAAGAAATGACAAGTCAATTGCCGGACTAGAGAATTTGTAACAGTCCTCAGTTTAGCTGCTTTAACACTTTAAAAAACAAAAACCAACACAATAAACAAAATCTCCAAGTAGTTTAAAATTTTAGATATAAGAGCTGAAATAACAAAATACAAAGATGAAATCATTGGTGAAGCATTCCATGATATCAATGATGAAAATATTTTTGGTACATATATACAATGGAATACTACTCAGCAATTAAGAAGATAAACTCATGCCATTCACAGCAACATGGATGAAACTGGAAGGGATTATATTCAGTGAAATAAGCCAGAAGGAAAAAGAAAAATATTGGATGGTTTCACTTAAAGGAAGAATATAGGGGAAACAAATAAGGGATCAAAAAAAATAATTATAATAAATAAAAACCAAAATTAACAGAGAACTATAAATCAGAGACATTATGCAGGGGAAGGGGAGTTAAAAGGATCAAAACAGGAGGGAAGAGCACAAGGCACTATGGTATTGGTGTATGGGTGAATTGGTGATGGGAATTTCATGGGGACTGCACCTGAGATGAAAAAGCACAGATTGTACAAAAAATGAAGAATGATGTAAAATATATAGAGATAAAATAAATATTTTTAAACACTTGGATATATCACTGAAGTAGCTGTATGAGTATTAGTCACTAATTCCCACAAGGTATGAAATTTATTTGAAAAATGTGTATTTAATTATTTAAGAGAAAACACAAAATTGCCCATGAATTCTTGACATTTCTAAGTAATAGATACCCCACTGAATACTATTGACATATAACCACTCTGTTTCAACAGCAGGAATGAATAAACTGTTATAGGAATGAAAAGGGGGTTTAACTTCTAGGCATTAAAGTATAGAAGTTATAGATTTTTGTAAGAAGACATCTATGAGCTTCAACTTATTCTTACCTTTGACTTACTCGTTTTTTTTTAAAAATATGCATACAAGAGCTGGGGTGCAGGCCAGAGATGTGGAGGTGAGAGGACTCACCAGAGACAGAGTGGGGAGCAGAACAGGCAGATCTACTGAAACACACTGCTGAGGGGAGCAGCAGGCAAGGCAGGAAAGGTCTGCCTCACCTTGTGAGTCCTTTCCCTGGCCCAGTTTGAACTTGCGATATTGTGTAGCAGACGTTTCACAGTGTGTTGCATGCTTCAACAGTGTGGTGCTCAACCAGCCCTGTCACCAGGGAGGCCCGATTCATTATATCTTAAATTTTTTTTCCCTGTATTTCCTTAAAGACATATAATTTACCTTTGCATATGGCTAACTGTGGTTAACTGTTGAAAGTGATGTTATTGAGATTGCACTAAAACCTAGGATAGTCTCATAGGTCAGAGAGTTTTACTGTATTTCATATTTTATTGCCTGTACCTTTAACGAGAATGACAATATAATTTATCATCCAACAAGTGTAGTTTTGAGAGTGAAATGAGGTACAATTAAAAATTATGCCAGCTTTTATCATATGCAAAAAATTCACACAAAATAGATCAAAGACCTAAATGTAAGAGTTAAAACTAAAACCTGTTTAAGGAAAACAAGCAATGGCAAAATTCATAATTTGGGATTTTGTAAATTATTCTTAGATATGACACCAAAAAGAAGTTAACAAAAGAAATAATAGATTATTTGGATTTAATAAAGAATTTTAAAATTATAAAGGATATCATCAAGAAAGTGAAAGCCCATTAGACAGGAAAAAATATTTCCAAATCATGTATTTGACAAATAACTTGAATCTAGAATACATAAAGAATTCTTAAAATTCATTAATTAAAAAGATAGGAATATTAATTTAATAATGCATGTAGGGTTGAAGAGGCATTTTTACAAAGAAGATAAACAAATGATCAATTAAAACATAAACAAATGATTGACATAGTTGACCATCAGAAAAATGCAAACTAAAAACATAATGAGATAACACTTCACACTCACTAGACGGCCAGAAAAAAATGTTGAGCAACAATAAATCTTGGCAAGGATGGGAGAATTGGAACCCTCATATATTGCTCTTACAAATGCAAAATAATACAGCCATTTTGGAAAGCAATCTGGCAGTTCCTACAATTAGATATAAAATTATTTATATGACATAGCAATTGTTTTCTCAGGTATATAACCAAGGGAAATGAAAACATATATTTACAAAGGAACTTGTGCATCAATATAGCAGCATTATTCATAATAACCAAATGTTAGGAGGAACATTTGAAACACATGAAATGTCAATTAATATATGAATGTATAAATGATAAAATGGTATAGCCATGCTGAGGAATATTATTTGGCGAGGAAAAGGAATGAAATACTGATACATGGTACAAGATGGATGAACTTTGAGAACATTATGCTAAGTGAAAGAAATAACTCAAACTAACACTAACACTAAAGTCTACAACAGGAAAACCTTAAAGGAAAAGAAAATCTCATCAATTCTATACTTATGCTGACTTTGATAATCCGTCAAAAAATATGTTTACATGAAGTGACTAGGAGAGAAGTTTCAAACAGAAAGAATTTTGAGTCTTTTAGAGATATTTCATACACAGTGGCCTTTAGATTCCTTTTCAGTAAGCATGAGTCAGTAGCACTATACCACCTAATAGGTACATAAAACGCATGACCAGAGTACCCAAAAAGTCAGCCTTCCCCACTCTGATAATGTCAACTGTGAGGAACTTTTCAAGAAATTTTCATTTAAAAACTATAGAAAGTAACTGTTTTCATCGCAGCATACATATTATGCCTATACCTGCAATCCAAAGGAAGTCAACATCCATTTACTAGGTTTTGAAACTTCAGGATGATTTTTATTTTGAGTTACAATTTTTCAGTAATGAAACCATCTACAGGTTCTATCCAGTCCTGTGATGAAGGAGAGATGAACAATAATAGTCAAACATTGATGCCTTAGCTTAGCACAGGCAAGGACTAGTGAGAACCAAAGACCAAAGCAGCATTGTCAATCTCCCTTATTTCACTCAGTGTAAGGGCATTTCCAAAGTTCCAACACCTGGAGTTAGATTGAACCCTGTTGTGACAAAGTGTGACTTTTTTTTTTGCACAACTGATTTTGTGAGGTAAAATTCAAACCTTCCCTCACTATCCACATCTCTCTAACTTACCATAAGTTCCCACAGTTCTGGGAAATTTGAATATATAAGATACCTCCAGTGCTATGTTTTCAAAATTATTTTAATCACAAGAATTTATGTACTCTTCTCCTTTTTCAGTAAATTTGAGACAATATTGTAAGTATGTAAATAGTACTGTTGAATTCTGTAAGAAGCTGACTCACCAAAAAGAACCTGCTAACCAGGTAAACACTTATGTATATGAAGAAAATTTTCAAAAGGAATCATGAATTATTATTAGGACACACAGTATATTTCAATAAAACATGGTGAGGGCAATAACTATGGTAAATTAAAACATTTTATCACAAAGTTTCCAAACTAGGTTGTTAGATAACCATCATAGAGTGAAGATTCTTGAAGGCAATTATATTTATCTAACTCTGACATCTCACAAAAGCATTTCAGCATCTTAAATGACAGAATAACTCAGGGTATCACATAAATTTCAAAATCATTTATTGAAATCAAATACCCAATTTTACATCAAGGGCAACTACTTCATAGAAGAGCTGTGTAATATATTACCTAGCAATGAATGTTACATATTTATAACTCTGGCTGGTAAATCCCAGTTATACTATTATTATGCCATTAGGCTGGAAATATATAGAGTTGAAAGGGGAGTGATCATAATAAAAGCACTTTATTCTGCACATAATACCTGAAATTCAATCTATTCAACCAAATACCAGAAGTTTAATGTTTATGGTCTTTATTGAATAATCTCTTTCTTTGACTAAAGTCAATAAAAAGTCATCTCTAAAGTTTTCAGTCAAGCTAGAAACCATCACATTAAACTACAAGGTCATCAAGATAAGAATAAAATCAAGAGATCATCTTCTAACCCCTGCTAGATAATGCTTTAGTGTCTCTCTTCTCAATTAACACCATTTTATTGAAGTATTTTCACTACATTGAAATTTAACCATTGTTTTACATTAATACACTCTTTACATATATATTCATATTTGATTTGGGGTTCTTTAAAAGAAATATAGTATTAGCAAATAAAGCTTCAAATATGCTGGAAAGCCCTTGAGGTTGGACCAGGCAATTAAAAATGTTTTATTATGGTAAAATATGCATAAAATTTACCATTTAACAATCTTAAAGTGTAGAGTTCAGTGATACTAACAGCATTTACATTGTTTTGAAACCATCTCCAGAACTCTTTTTTAATTCAAAATGAAGCACAGTATCCATTAGATTTCACAACCCCCCACCCCTATGGAGAATAAAATTTAAATGTTTTTTAAAAATATACATTTGTATGTTATAATTAAAATACCCTTAAGCAGAAAATCTCAAATGGCTCCAAATTCTGTTTGGCCTTTAGAAATAATAATTGAACATAATTTATTGAAATATTTCTGACATTAGTAACATAGTAAGCAAATTTGTTGATATTGTTGAACAGTCACACATTTTGGATTTTGGCTATGTAAAATCAATGTCTTAAAATCCATGGAATTGCAGCAAATATTACAGAATAGTAAATTTTCATGATTTAATAATTCCTTCTTCAAACAAAATTTTGAGAATACATGGGGGCCTGGATATCAAATAATATGTTGCCACTTGTGTCTTCACATGAAAACCCTGATCTACTTAAGTGTGGAGATAGTTTGCAGAGTTTAAGAATGGCTCTATAATTTTAAGGATTTGTCTGTACTTTTATTTCTCATCATGGGTGGGCAATGGCATGTATTTGTGAATAGATGAACACAAAATTTAGGATAAAACAGAGAAACTTATTAACAAGCATTAAAGTTAATTTTAAAATTAAAAAGGAAAAGAAACATTCAAAAAGCACATAATTCAGATTACATAACCTAGGTGGAAGGCAAGAAGTGTGTATAGATAGATAGATAGATATATGTGCCTGTATGAACATGATCCCTCTCTATTTGTACTTAAATTGCAGTTCATGATTCCCATATGTAGCTTTGCATAGTGAACAAGTCGCTGGTTGCATCCTCACAGTATACATTTATTCCACCAACCTACATTCCATTGTTGGCATGGCATAGAACACTTTCCACCAAATTTTTCCAAAGCCTAAGCACACAATATTCATTCATCCTAGCTTTTTTTCACCCACATTATCAAATTCAAACTACCATATCAGAATATCATATTGCCATGGACTCCCTGACTCTGTACCAGTTCTGCTCTTTTCCAGTGTCAGCTCTTAATCTTCAGATTGTTATTCGGTACCCTCAAAAGGTACCGAATGAGAACAGAAAATACAGTATGATATCAAAGGAAAATGATCAGTCTCCATGGAACACTGAATGAATTGTTTACAGAATGGTAGGACTGGGAAAGCAGACAATGTGATACAGTTTCATGATGATTATTAAAGTTCATCATGGTAACATTTGATATTATATTCTGTCTACTTCATTTTAAAGAACAAACTAAAAACGATTGACATTCTAGTCACCATTTTAGCTTCCTAATATGTTATAAGTATCGACATAATAGCTTCAGGAACATACATTTTGAGAACTCATATGCTGTTCAGAAGCACTCTCTACCTGGTTTCTGGCAATAGTATTGCTACCCATCCATTGATGAAAGTAAAACAGTACACAAAGAATAACCAGGATTAGGATTCCAGTGCAGGTACTCTTTTCTTTACTTTAAAGCAGTCTCTATGTAACATGACATTAACATGTAAACTGAAGAGTTCCAGTAAAATCTTAGACAACTGTAACAGCCAAGGATTATTGGGAGTTTATGAAGTGATAGGGATTGTCCTAAGAGTTTTATATTAAACTGATCATTTAATCCTCATGACAAGCCTATCAGAGAATAAGAACTATTATCCCTAATTAATATACTGTGCAAAGAAAGTAAAAAGAGATTAAGAAATCTAGCCAAGTTCACCTAGACATTACTTAAGGCCACAAGAGACACTAGATCAAACTCCTAATCACTATTTTTAAATGTCAATATTGTTTTTCACATGCAACTTCCCAAATTTTCTCTGCTTATAAAAATATTTTCAAAAAGTAAATGCAATGCATATTTTTTCTCTGAAAGCCCTGGCATGTCTTAGTCATGCCTCAGATTTCTGCTATCCCAGGGCACTAGCCTTTGCTGTGCACTTTGGATAGTTCAACTCAGTAATTAGTATCTCTACAACATTTTGCATGCATTTTATAAGCAATTCACTGCTGAAGTTCATAAAAGGGTCACTTGTATATTGGCATCACAGTCCTACCTAAATGACTTCTTAGAATTTAAAATTAAATTGAAAGATCTCCAAGAAAAACACAAAGCAGGAAATTTTATCACACCTGAAAAATGGGTCTATCTCTTGCTCCCTCAGGTATCATAAAGTCACCTCATGGAAAGGAACAATAATACTCTAAATTAAAACTAATTTTTTTCATCATCTGTTTCCAAGAGATGAATCCTCAATTCCTAAGTGGTAGTGAAAGAGAACAGATACCAGTTGTCTAAGAGTGCACAACGAGGCCAATGTGCTTTTTCAAGAGACTTTTTATATTTTTACCTAAAAATAGTCATAGCCCCACTATTGAGATCAGTTTCATAATTAATTTACACATACATCATATATTTGAATTATTTTAAAACTCATACTGGTTCAAATCTATTAGTATTACCCTGTTTTAAGATTTGTAATGCTATATTACAGCTTTGAATAATTTAATCAAAATAGAATACAATTAGATTATTGTAAGTACTTTATTTCCATTTAAAGCTATTAATATAGTCACTGGGAAATTAATGAGTAAAAGGCAGGCTTGCTTTATTTATTAATTCATTTAGAGTCACCTGGATTCATTTACACAAGAATGATCCAGGTGAGGTGCTGAGCAAATACAATCGAAAATTCCGGGACATTTTATTACTAGAGAAACATGGTCCAAGAAATTTTATGACAGATATTAAAACTGAATTTGAGTATTGCATGTGACGTGCATACTAAATAATGAGTGTCATACAGGAGTTTCTTTAATTTGGAGTGACACCAAAAACAAAAGGTTCAAATACAGAGAATTCCTTCTGAGATAATTTCAATGAAATATATTTAGATTGGGTGAAATATGATCCTGAAATTAGGACAAAGGGCAAAAGTTAATTTCAGGGCAAACAGTAAAGAAGTTTGATTGTTTTAATGTTTTGTAAGACTGAGAACTTCAGTGTTAGCTGCAATTCTGTCTTTCTCTCACATCCTCTATCTGATCCAGGAGCAAACAGCTTCAAAAGAAATCTACAATTCAATCATTTTCTGCCACCCTCACTGCCACCATCTTGGTCCAAACAAAATTATTGCCTATAGTAGTCACCTAGTTATTCAAATTCATCCTCTTTGCAACAAACTTTCCAGGAAGATTCTGTTAAAAAAAAAAAAAAAAAGCTATATCAATACACCTCCCGCTCCCCACAACATGACTTCTCTTGAATTTGGGTAGATACTGAAGTTCAGATAAACTGTTGGGCTTGCTCTAGCCACTTTGATGTCATCCACTCTTCCATTAGTTCTCTCCAAATTAGGAACACTGCTTCCTTGCTCTTCCTCTAAAATATCCATGTTCATGCCTCAGTGACTTTGCACTTGCTCTTTTCTCAGTTGAGAATGCTTTGACCCCAAAAGATAGACTTTTTCTCTACCCTACCCTGTCTCAAATATCAAACTTACCTCCTGCATCAGAGAGAACTGCAAAACCCTTTCCTAATTTATTATTTCTCTTTAGAACTTACATTTTCTAATACAATAATGTCACTTTTTTAATCTTATTTATTGCCTGCCCTGTGTTTTCAGTAAAAAAAAAAAAAGGTCCAGAAGGTTTGTTCATGACTCCTGTGCATGTCTCAACAAGCACTGTTCATTCACCCATGATTGAGAGTGACTCACCAGTGCTCCTCAGTGCCACTTTTACAGCAGAATTTTGTCAGGGAAGTAGGCATCACTCAGAGAGGAGAAGGGAAGTTCTTTATTTATGCCAGTGGGCTTTATGCTGGCAGGCTCAAAGGAGATCTCTCTCCAAGGTCTGAGACCCCAGCAGCAAAGTTACAGGGTACATAGTGACTAAAGCAAAGGGTTCAGTCAACTGAGGATGCATGAATCAGAGGAGACTTATTAGTTGTTCCCTGAAACTTTCAGCCTACAGGCTGTGTCCCAACTTCAGCTAATCAGCAGGTCAGCCTAACATTTTCCACTTCACACTCTTACACCATTTCATCCCATTGTGCATAAAGTTCATGTGAACTTGCCCTATTTCCTTCTATCCCTTCTTGCATCTGGGTTCCAAAGCTTTACTAAATATTTGTTTGTTGATTGGTTTCCAAGACTGGTACAATCTCATTGTTTTTCTCTCCACCCCCAAAACCATCATCATCCTATGCAATTTCAAAATCAATTTTGACAACTCATTTAATGCTCCCACATTCCTTAATTCTTTAAGGAAAAAGTTGTGGAACATCAGAGATCCAGTTTCACCTCACTTACCATAACATCACTCTGGGCCTTAACAACTCCTGGACACTGTACCCCTCTGTCTTCTTTTACCTCACCTCCCCATCTTCCCTTCCATTGGACACTATACTCTTCATGAGAGCATGAGGAAATGAAGAAAATAAATTAAACCAGGGGTTAGCAAACTGTATCTGTAAAGAGCTAGATAATATTTTATTTTTTGCAGAACTACTGTTGCAAACACTCAACTCTGCCATTGTAGCATGAAAGCAGTAACAGAGGACAAGTAGTCACAAATAGATGAGTTTGTGTTCTAATAGGTATATAAAAAACAAACAAACAAAAAAAACAACAAACCAGTTGGTCTTATTTGATCTCCAGGCCATAGTTTGTTGACCCTTAAAACAGATCTTCATTCTCTTCCCTTTCTTCCTTCTTAGTGATTTTTCTTGATGCTCCTCTTAGCTTTTAGCTCCACCATTCTCTCATCAACAACAACATGGAGGTACAACACTAACATATTATCTTGGTCAACATGTCCAGAAAAACTCAAATTTTAGATTAATTCAGCTATCTACATTCTTTACTCTTGGGTTATTACATGCTGAGTGAGAAAAGGCATTCTTTTCCCCACTGATAGTACTATAATTCCTCATCATTAATCCCCATTTTTTTAATCATTTCATAGTTAACTTTTACATTTCCTTGATCAGTTTTCTCCCCAGTAGCAACTTCAAATATTTTCCATTTTCCTCAAGAAAACTACCCTATTAGTTTCCTAGTTCCTAGTATATTATCGGTTATATTACTTCACAGAGAAAGCAAAATATGTCAAAACTCTCTAGACTTTTTTTCTGCCACCTACAAATGTACTGTCATTTAAACCTTTATTTCATTCCCTCCTGCTTTACTAGAAGAGATCTGACTCCTTCTTCAGTTCCCCATACAGCCCATATTTACTTCAGCTATACTGACTCCTTTTAAAAAGAATTTTAATGTGCTCAGATTTCTCAGAAAAACCTCAGTTATGAGTGTGTTTATAGATCTCAAATCAAAGTTTTATGAAATGGTACTTATTCTTACAACATGTGATATATTCTACATTTCATTTTTTGTACATGCTGGCCAAAATCCATTTGACTGATTTCACACTCAGTTAATACATCTGCCTGAAAAAAAGGTGCATATGTGCAAAACAAAATATGTGTAAGAATTTATTTTGCCACATTTTCCTATAGTAGCAAAAAAAATGGTAATAACTTAAATGTTACAGGTACTATAGGTAGACACAACTCAAAGACAGAGCACTAATTGCTACAAATAATTTATATAAGTAAAGTTATGATACAATACTCTTACTAGCTTCCAAGGGCACCACCTCCATACACCATCAATACCAAATACCAGTGGGACTCAGGGGTTCAATAAATGCCCATGGGGGTACATATTCAGTCCATAATGTAACACCTCTGTTCCCACAACATTAATGTCCTTCTTGCATGCAAAATAAAAATAAATTAATCACACACCCATAGTCCTAAAGTCTTAACTTATCCCAGCGTTCCAGCATCATTATAAAGACTAAAGTTCAAAGTCTCAATTGGTAGCCTTGACATGTTTCTCCCTGAGGCAAAATTCCTTGTGTTCTAATAGGTATACAACCTGTGCAATCCATGGCATGAACTTCCAAAATAAACTGAAGGGAAAGGCATATGATATACTTTCCCATTCCTAGGGTTGCAGTAGTGGTTATTATTACTATAAGTTATAAAAATCAGAAATTTTTAGAAGCCATCCTCAATATCTACTCTTTTCACCATCCTTCTATCAAATTCTTCACTTTGCTATTTCTTTCTTAACCTCTTTTCTCTCTCCCCTTTTCTCCATTTCTACTACCACTAATATAATTTCACTTAGACTTTCACTACACAATGTGAAATCTCCACCCATGTAGCACAAGAACCACTTAGAGCTTGTTAGAAGCGCAGGTTCTTGGTTCCCCAGCATCGTATAGTGAATATTAACTTTCATTTTAGCAAACCCTCAGCTGATTCATATGCATGTTAAAGTTGAAAACATTACTCTCATAATGATTTCCCTGTGAATTTTTTTTTCCCTCCTTCCAATCCACTGCATGTTCAGATGTGGAAAACCTCTTTAACACAATTTCTAATACCTGTCTATCTCTCAGCACCAGCTACCACAGCCTTCTTTTAGTTCTTTTCACATTCTCTCCCTTTGCTTAGAATGTTCATTTGCTTCTCTAGTCACTTAGTTCCTATTTAATATTCATTCTCAGTTGCCCCTTACATCAACTAGAACCATAATCCCTCTTACTTACTCTCATTTTCTTAAGTGTTTCCTATAGTTATTTTATTGTATTTATGTAATTATGTTATTTCATATATTTATGTGATCATTTTATTAAAAATTGTCTTACCCATTCACTGAAAACTGCATGAAGGCAAGACCCAAATCTGTTTTACTCACCCTCTATCTTCAGTACTTAACAGGACTTGGCATAGAACAAGTGCTTGATAAATATGAATGATGGGTTGAATCAAACATACTTTGTACAAAAGTAAAGACTGATGTAAAAAATATATAAATAAAATGAAAAATAAATAAATATTATAAAAGGAATGTCTCCCTTTGGGTCAGATGACCCTTAAGAGCTACCTAAAAGGATAAACTGTATGTTTCTGTTTCTTGTTTGATTCATAAATGCTAACTTTGGTCCACTGAACAGTGTCAGACTCTTTTATAATTCTAGTCCTTTCTACCTACCTTAGGTAAAATTAGGACATTTAATTTTCCTTACACTATAGCCTCTAGAATAAATATCATAAAATAATAGTCCTTGAAAAAAATCTGTCATGTCAGGAAAGATTTTGAACAATGGGACTGAGTGGTGAACACATGAATATGAAAAGTCAAGCAAAATGACATGACAGTTTGCCCTACAGGGAGCCTTGACACCTTGTCAAACAAACCTGCTGAAGAAAATCTGCAGTGGTAAAGTTCCATTTTATACAGGCTCTCAAATTTTCATGAAACCTTAGGCATTAGTCATTTCTTTCTTATGTTATACTTTAGAGACAAAAATAATCAAACATGAAAAATCTTTATAATCTAACTATTTTGTTAAGTGACCCTAAGTCCTTGATCTGTGCTGTCATGGACTCGGGCACAGACTATTTTTTGAGCACTCTGTATTAGGTTGACATGATTCCCTCTTGGAGGATTAGTGTCTCAAGAGTGCCTGTGTCATCTCTGAGAGTGCCTTGCTTGGTGTTGCATCATGGGAATGCTCAATAGCTCTAAGGCCAAGTGAACCGAACTGAGTCTCAGTGATTATGAGAGCTGATGCAGCAAGAAATGATAAAAGAATCCTTTCCATGGTCAAGGATTTTCAAGGAAATATATCAAGTCTCACAGCTTCCATTTATTTTCAAATTGGTTTGCATACCCAAAATATTAATGAGCTAACTAGAAGACTGTCAATGTATGAAAATAAATAATTTTTATGAAAAATTCACAAAATATTAAAATTTCTCAGGTACTTATTACCTGGGAAGTTCACACAATGGAAATATTCAGGTAAAACCAATATAATGAAATCATTGATTATATTAAATTAGAAACTTAGCTTTTTCAAATATTCAGAACTTCAAGTTAACATTTTGTTTACAAAGGAGGTTTCCTGAATAAATTTTCAGAAATGTTGAATTTGTCATTAGTTGATATTGATTGCATAAAGGTATCAAAATACTTGAAAGCAGCCTTTCTTTACAGAGATTAATATTGTCATCTGAAGGCCTATTTTTGCTATTAAATTACTTGGCAAATAGGCTTCTTGACAGGAAGCCTAATGTTTATGCTATGCTGAGCCAGTGACATTCATAATATCTAATTAGTAAAGGTTGAATTAATGAGATGTCATTATTCTAGCAATATTTTAAATAAAATATGATATAAAATGTAAGCATTTCTAAAGAATGATCATTACTAACACAAAGAGTATTGTTATTTAATGTAGAATGCATTTATCTAAAATCATATTTATCCACATCATGTTAACTCTAAAATAATGAGAATTTTAGCTTCACTGGTTGTGAATAGTGGATCTTAAAAGCATTTTTCGCACTTTATGATCAAAAGATAAACATACATTCCTTCTATTATAGAACAATTCTAACATCTGTACTTCAAATTATACTTAAATTACTTTTACATGTCATTACACACTATATTAACAAAATAAATTTAAATGCCTGGCTTTTAAATGACTACCTCTGTACATTATTTCTTTACAAATTGCTGTTTTTAAAGGTAATCAATCACAGAATCATACAATAACAGAAATGAGAAATTATGTTATTAGAGGGTTCAAATTTACTCACCCTTTGTATATCACTGTATTACAACCTATATACCCATGAATCATTCTGTGATTGGGGGGGGCATCTTAGACCAATAGTCTTTCCTTATATGCATGCATCTGATATGTTGGAATATGTTTGTGTGTTTCATTATTTTTTTCTATGCGGGTGATCATATTCTGTATATTGGGGTGGGTCACGTTCATGTACTATATTACCACACCAACTCTAGGGTCATTATCCCTAGCCCTTGAGTCACTCTCTAGTTTTCTAAGTATGAAATCTTTGGCCACTATCACTTCCCCTCTACAAGCCCCAAAACCTAGAGCCTGGGTATCTGTGAAATTTCATCACTTGAAGCAGAACCCTATAAATAGCAACAACAACAAGAACAACAAAAAAGAGTATGAATCAAAAAAAGTCCCTCAAATTCTTATAGCAAATAAATATGAGAGAAAAAAATGTACAATTAAGCCAGCTTTCAATAGATGACGAGCTTGTTTTTTTAAACTACTAAAACTAACATATCAAAATTCTTACAGAGCAAAACCAATGCGATTATGTCTTAGATTTAACACAGCAGAAGCTGAAACAAAGCTGGTATGAAGCCCTTAATGGCAAAGAGAAATGTCTTCAACATTTTGGTCCCAGAAGAATATGTCCCTCTTGAGGGAATCTGATATAAGATCTTGGTCACTTACCACATGAGTACTGAAGCTTAACACACTGTAGAACTAAGACAATACTGTCACTGTTTATATGGGATGCTGAAATTTTTAACTTGTCTTAGGAAATAACTGCCACAATCAATGCTTCAAAACCAAAATTAAAGTTACACAATGGCTGAAGAGAGGTGGTAACCCAATACACATCCTGGAACTAAAAAATTAAACAACAATCACTAGGTTCCTTTTTTAATAAAGCAAAGAAATAAGTATATTTCTATTTAAAAACAAAGTGTATCTAACAAAAGATGTTTAGCTACTTCTAATGAAAATTATAAAACTTTATAGATTATAAAGACAATAAAAATTAATGGAGCAGTTGACCATGCTCTTATATAAGGAGACTCAACATTTGTACAAAAGAGCAAAAACCAAGCTAGATATCATTCCTGAAGGAAAAAGACAGACAGGGGTGTTTGACACAACTATAAAGACTTTCTAACTCTATAAATATAGATATTAAGACAGTATGGGATTGATAAAAAACAAACAGCAGAACAGAATGGAGTTCAGAAACAAAATTTATTTTTAAAACAGGGTATTGAGAACAAGTGGGAGAGGAAAATATTCACTAAAAACTCTGGAACAATTAATTATATAGAAGAAAAAAATAGTATAAAATTGATTATATTAAAACAATTATAGGTAGAAGGAAGTTTTAAAGCTAGATACAGTACTTGTATAAGATTAATATATTAGGATCTGTATGAACTTAGGATAGGGAAGACATCTTAAAGGTATGCAAAGGCACACATCATAAAAGCAACAGTATAAAAATTAAAGATTAATTCTATCAAATGTCACCTAAAAACAGTGACAACTAACAACTAAAGCAAATAATTAAGGATATATCTCTAGCATAGAAAACTAAAAAGGGGGTGCTTCCCTTGTAGTGCAAGGGGTTAAGTTGCAGACTATGAGGCTATCTGTAGCCACTGCAGCCTGAGTTAAAATCCCAGTCAGGGAGCTGACCCACAGGGCGCAGCAGACCTCCCCTATCTCGCCTGCTGTGCCCTCAGCAGTATATTTCAGTACATCCGCCTGTTCTGTAACCCACTCTGTTTCTGGTGAATCCTCTCACACCCCACACCTCTGGCCTGTACCCCAGTTCTTGTATGCATAATAATAATTTTTAAAAAAAAAAAGAAAACTAAAAAGGAATTAGTATCAATAATGTAAAAATAATTGGCACAAATAATGACTCAAAAATGTACTGATATGATGAAGAATTTCACAAAAGAAGAATAACGATGGCCAATAAACACAAAAAGATGCTCAACTTCATTAATTATCAGGAATATGCAAATTAATTCCCCAATGAGATAACATTTCACAGTAACCAGATTGTCAACAATTGAAATAAGTCAGTTTCAAGTGTTGCCAAGGATGTGACACAATTTGTAGAGTCCTCACCTGCTGTTGGTCAGAATGTAAATTGTGACTTCAACTTAAGGAAATATTTAGGCATTCATTCATTCATTAAAAATATATTAATTGGCTATTTACTATGCATTTGACATTATTCTGGGGCTACAGCATGAACAAAACAGATGTAAATTACCACTTTAGGTTGAACATATCTATCTCTTATGACCTAATGTTCATTTCCTAGAGAGGATATGTCCTATAGAAGATTAGTATATAATATAGAGAAATATTTACATTAGTACATACATGAATGTTCAAAACACTACTGTTTGCAATCAAATTAATAAAGACATATATAACCAATAACTGCAGCATGGCAAATAAACTGGAGCATGAGTTACAAAGAATATAAAACAACACCAAGACTGAATGAGCTATAGCTACATATCAAAAAATTATGAATCAAAAGTTATGTTAGGAAGATTATGTAATAATAGGCAAAAGTTAAACATTCTAAAGACACATAAATTTAGTGGCAAAAAAGCAAGGGAATAATTAACACATAACACCAATAAAGAATTACTTCTATTAGTATGGAAAAATAAGGATTTCTAAGGTAGAATTCGATTACATCAGATAGTGGGTACACAGAAATGTGATTTATTTTTTTCAAAATAAATCTATGTTGTCAACATATTTTTCAAATGATCCATATTGTCCTCTAAAATATTCTATGCCCTTAACATATTAGGTCAGGTTTCTTCGCTTGCTTATCAATTTGGACCAAAACAATAAACTGAAAAATTCAAGCACTAATAAATATCATTGTTCTTACATCATGCAAAAAATTGTATAATCTATTATTAACAGTGTAATCTTGTATCAATAAAAATAAAAAGCAATTTAAAGTCATAAAACTGAATGAAGAACAAAAGATAGTATGGTTATCAAAAATCTACAGATGTATGGAATCATTTAAAGGTCTCATTGAATTGGTTCTCAAAAAATATTTGACTGTGTAAATTCTCCCAGAGACATATCTATCATGGTAGGAACATTCTATAATTTGGCCCATTAAGAAAAAAATCTTGGAAACAAAAAAAATCAGAAAATGATTTGTTAGGGATTCATGTATAGAAAATCATTCATATAAATTAATTCAATATGTGTATAGGATTAGAAATCATATCTAGTGACTATTCTCCAGAATAATTCCTGTTTAAGACCAGCAGATGAGGAGGTGGTATTGCTTTTCAGAATAGAAATATTGAAGTGGAAGTGCTCTCTGACAAAAAATTGAAGATCAATAATTACCTTGATTCTTTAAAGGAAATTCTAATAAATGCCCTTTCTGGAGAGTAGTTGGGAAGTAAGGGAGGAACAGAATGTATTTACTGTCCCCTGAAACATAGAGGGGTGCTTGCATACATGAGTTAATTAATTTTACAGAAAATTCTTCATTTAAAAATTTAAACCATTAATCTTTTGCCTTAAAAGAAGCTTATTTAATAACCAATATATATTTTGAAAATAAATTCTAAACTTACGTTGCCATTGGTAGCCATATGACACATACATAATGGGGAAAATTTTACTACATATGTAAAAAGTGATCATTACAGTGAATTAAAAGCTTAATGTTTATAGGAAATTATGCAATAATAATTAAATTCATAAAATGCATATTGAATCTCATCATATCAGGAACTACATAGAATACTTTCAAAACTTCAGTTTAGCAAGGAAAAAAGGGATCTGTGATTAAAAGTTCAGTGTACACAGTTCAATCAAATAATCTAATTTCTAAACTCCTAAGTATTTAGAAATGTCAAGTGAAATTAATCTAGGAGAGTTGTAGACCTGCAGTGAAAAGGTTAGTCAGAAATGCAATACTGCTTTAACTACATTTCCCTGTGACATAATTTGAATAGTAAATAACAAAGGCAAGATTTCCCTTAAAATTGTCTACCACATACATGAATATATGCATGTGTATGTATACATATATATTTTTTTCTTTTGAGATATGTACTCACACAAGAAGGTCATTTTAGGATTTTTTTCTAGATGTTATAAATTAAGGTGTCGGGTTTTTACACAATGTATTTTTGGTATAAAGTCACAATGTTCTCTATTTCTCTAGCTCTGTCAGTTTCACACAGCTTTGCAGTGTGAAATTGACAAGAAATGGTGCAAAACCAACAACTGGAAGCACAAAAATTTAGCAAGAAGTTACTATGCAAATTGTTTGAGAAATGCTGAAAAAAACAAATATTTTATATCAATGACTATACTCCAATTTGAAGAAATGTTTCAGACAAAGAACCCCAGATTCTTCTAAATGTATATAAATCTTCAGATAGGTATAAATGTTTAAAAATATGAAAGGAGGATAGCCTAGATAAAAGCATACTATCTCACTATCTTACAGGAAAAAATGCAGTATTCTTAGAATGAAATTTTACAGCCATAGCTTCTGCTTATCTCCCTAAAGTTAAGTTGTGGTTCCCACTTTTCTATTCTTATGGATATTTGTCATTTCAAGCCCTCTCCCTATATCAACCTTTTCAGTTTCCTTTATAAGTATAATATACCAGTGATAAAGAAGGAATGATGTAGAAATGATGTAGATGGTATTCTGCCTTTTCCTTTATTAAAATCTCTTTTTTATTCATTATTCCCATATATTGGTTGCTATTGTTTGGGAGTCTCAGAAGTAGGAGACCACTTTGGACCTCCTTTATCTTCTTAATACATGTCTTTTACTTCTCCATATTCTCTGTGATTTTGTTTCCCCCTGCCTCATTCAAAGTATTGATTTAACAATGCTGCTAGACAAGTATGGAAACACATTTGCATCTCTTCTATTTTCTAGCTAAATGACATAAGGGCAGTGACCTTAAGACTTCTATTGCTCACAAGGATATGGGAGTGTTAGTACTATATTCCAGCAACATTTTAAACATTAAATGTGATTTTATGTCTAAAGGACCTAGCATCATGGTTGGTGCATGGTAAGACTCCAGTAAAATGTGGTGGTAGTTTAGTAATTTTATTACAAGTCACTCTTTAGCACTCCTACTCTAAACTTCCTACATTATGTTAATGGCAAAGTTCAATGTCTGTAACACAAAGTAGCCAGAAAATTATGGGCTACATCTGTTTACTTAATAAGTAACTTTTAGTGATGATGAGGAGGACATAACATTAGCATTAATACTCTTTGTTCTTTACAATTATTTTCCATAGACATCATCTCACATACCTCTCAGAGCATCTCTGTAAGCTTTTTTTTTTTTTTTTTTTAAACAGCAGATAGCATTTTCCTTATTTTAAGGATCAGGAACTTAAAACCACAAAGAAGCTGAATAAGTAGCCCAACAAAACACTGACTACACATTGAATCAGTTAATGCAGAAAGGAGCCCAGGACCCACATTTTTTCAAGTAAAACACAAAGTTAGCTGTTGAGCGTGCAGCTTCATCTTGGGATATTAATCCTTCAGTGCAGGTTGAATTTTAAGTATGTATTTTGTGGACCATCAGGACTACAGTGATCAGTTCAAATAAGACAAATTTTCAACATTAAAAGTGATCACTGCTTCCTTGAAAGATGGTTTGAATGCAGCAGCAAAGGGATAACTTAGATAATTCTTCAGTTTCATGACCTTATTATTTTTATAATTTCAAAATGTATCCTAATAAATTTTATTTTAACTATCCTTAAATTTTATCTTTCAAAAAATACTCCAAATAGTATAAAATACTAATGATTTAATTCCTGATTTACAGAACTTTCAAGAGCAATATGTCAACTATACAATATTAGGATCATATAGTATGAACTTTCTTATAATAAAACACTTGGGGGGCGGGCTCCCTGGTGGCGCAGTGGGTTAAGTAACGTATTATGAAGCAGACTGCAGCCACTGCAGCACGAGTTCGATCCCTGCTGCCCACTAGGGAGGTGGCCCACATGGCGCAGCAGACCTCTCCTGCCTCACCTGCTGCTCCCCTCAGCAGTGTATTTCAGTCCATCTGCCTGTCCTGCTCCTCACTCTGTCTCTGGTGGATCCTCTCACCTCCCCCCCACCTCTGGCCTGTACCCCAGTGCTTGTATGCATAAATAAAAAAATTTTAATAAAAAAATAAGTAAAATAAAACACTTGGGAAAGGTCCTATACAAATGGAAAATAATATCTGAAATTTATATAATTGCTATATATGTGTACATATATTCATAAATATACATATATAACTGGTATGATATATATGGTTCTATATACATGAAATGACTGTCTGACCTTTTAAGGATTAACCATGGGAAACAGCAGTAATGCTCATTGTCCAAAATATATATCTTTGCAAAATTACTTAAGAAGGCTATAATCAGTCTTGCTTAGAACATTTTTATTTTTATAAATTTAGAATTATATAGAGAGATAAATTGGGAATTATATGATTAAAAATGTAGCCAATGAACATGTCCAAATAACTTTTCAATAACCACCATGAAAAAATCATGTCACACCTAAGTTTTACATATTTAAGCCATATGGAGCACATCAAAGCTACCATAAAGAGACTGAAAAGATTTATTTTGAACATTGAGGAAATCTTACTTATGAGCAGATGCCGAGACTAGCTTGGAGCCAGCAAGTTTTCATTGGGTGACTAATCACATCACTGGGGCAATTTTGTGAAGTCTATAAAAAGGGTATTTAGTAGTAAAATGCATGCATATTGATAACATACAATCTGGGCACTTGATGATATTTCTGAAGAGGATCATTCAGAGAAATGCCCTGTATCTTACAGTAAAGGTAGCTCATCCCTATTCTCAGAAAGCAACCGCCCTTTTATCAGATTTTAACTCTTTCAGACAAAAATCTGAGAAATTTTCCTCAATAAAACATATATGACTAACCCCCTGCAACATACTTAGTGCAATAATAATCTCTCATTTAATTCTTCATGTTACTAGAGCAGCTAATTCTGGAGAAACTGAAAACCCTTTAAAATTTTTCTTCTCTCCTTAAAACCATAAATGCAGTCAATCTTCAAAATCTATGTGAAGGATAAAAATGTGGCCATGAGATGTTACTGCATAAAAAATGTCCATAGGTTTTTCCTAGAAAATTTTCTAGCTTAAGTGCTTCTTAAAGAATATGAATAAAATAAAACAACAAAAACTAGTCCATATCTCTTAATTTGGACATAAGAGCTTTGAACTCTAGAAAGTAATCTGACTTATTCAAGGCCTCAGAGTCAGTTAGTGACAGCCTCAGGATGAGAGCCCAACATATCAAAAAGTAGCAACAACAAATGTTGGTTGGCAAGGATGTGGAGAAAAAGGAACTCTCTTATACTGCTGGTGGGAATGCAAGCTGGTCCAACCATTATGGAAAGCAGTATGGCGGTTCCTCAATCTACTAAGAACGGAACTGCCATATGATCCAGCAATGGATCAGGAAGCTGTGGTATATATACACGATGGAATACTACTAAGCAATCAAAAAAGAAAAACTAGATGCATTCATAGGAATATGGATGGAACTGGAAGGGATTATGCTCAGCGAAGTAAGTCAGAAGGCAAAAGAAAAATACCAGATGGTTCCTCCCCTAGGAGGAATATAAGGAAACCAAACAAGGATCAAGGAAAGGAATAAGAACAACAACAATAATAATAACAATAAAAACACAAAAACCAAAAATGAAAAGACAAGGACAAATTGGGATGCTTGATGGGGAGGGAAGACGGGGAGGGTTGAGGGCAGATGGGAGCACGGGGGACTGAGGTGATGGTGCACTGGTGAGATGGTGATGGGGAATACACGGGGATTACAACTGATGTCAAATATATATAAATAAAAAAAAGTTAATAAAGTACAAAAGAAAAGGTGAGAGCCCATAAAACCCAACTCTCATCTATAGTTCTTTCCACTGCCATGTGTAGAAAAATCTACACAAGTTAGGGTCTTAAAATTTTATATTTTTAATATTTTAGGTTCAAAACAAACCAACATTAATATGTGTATAAATATCTAACAATAACTTTTTTATTGAAGTAACATTGCATTATAGCACGATACGTTTCAGGTGTATATCATTAAAAATCTACATTAAAAATCTGTATTTACTACATCAAGTTCACCACTCAGTGAACAATTCTGTAACTATTGTTGTATATGTATTAACAGCTTGCATTTTCTTCCTGAAGAACTTGATGTCATCAGAAATCTTAATACTGGTTAGCAAACTTTAGTCTTTAATTGCTAAAGATGAGATCTATAAACTCTCAGTTAAGAGGACTTTAGGACAGAAAGAAAAGCTAATTTAAAACATTAGTGATACAACTCAATGTGGAAATTCTCTCCAAATACACAATAATGTCATCTTATGTGTTTATCATTTTTAAGTCCTTTTATGAATTTTCGATAAAATACAAAGGAAACTGAAAAATTATTGAAAACAGAGTAGCACAAATACTTTAATTTTTAAAAAATTCCATCCCCAAAGTAGTGTCTTATAAAAAGATTCAAATAGCTTATATTTTAGAGCATATATTAACAGAATAGGTTAAATTCTAATGACATAATGGAAGAAAAAATGACTTTGAAGACTATGTATTTCATATGTTTATTTAAACTGGAATCAAAGTGGATTAGAAAAACTAATAAAAATATTTTTCTATACTCAATAAAGGGAAGTTGATTTCTTTTTAGTTCAAATTTCCTGAAAATCCCCAGTGGAAACATTTAATTTTCTAGGACATGCTGAAAGACATAGGTAAAGAAGACAACACAGCTAGAGCTGAATTAATCAAGCAAACATCACTGATAATCAAGAGAACTTTCCTGGTGATTAAACACTGTTTGAGACAGCTGGAGTGGACCCAATCTAGTTGAAGATTCCATGGAAACAGAATCTTATGAGTGCAAAATGGTTTTAGAAAACAGAATCTGTAAGCAGTTAAAAAACCTCTCTGCATTTTTAAGACTTACAGAAACAAAATTTGACTAAAAACTAAAAGTGAAAACTGCATTTTTAAATTTAGTGATACCATATTAACTAGCACAGCCCCTTACCTAGTTTCAGTCTTAGTTTTCAGGTCGCATAAAGCTTATATGAAATACTTGTCTTCTCCAATTTCCCAAATATTCTAACAGTCACATAACTATTAGCAATCAGGAAGGCAAGAGATCAAATGCCATAGTATTCCAAGGCTAGGACTGCTTTGTTAATTCTAAATTGTCATATTTCTAAATATACCTGGATTCTTTTTCAACCTATTTAACACTTTCACTGGAAGATCAATCACCTCCCTCATTAGAGTGACCACATAACCCAGTATGAAGCATGGTCCTTGTATAATTACTAATAACTCTTAAAAGCGTACCATTTTGAAAAGTCTCATGATTACCAACTATAAAGAACTTTTAAATGGTCTCTTTGCTTACTCACGTAGTCCCCAAGAAGACTTGATCTGCATGCAAAGTCATTCTAGAAAAGGAGTAAAATGTTGACCTTGCCATGATGGAAACATTTTAATATACATCTTGATTTTTTAGGTCCTACCTCCTGCCATCATTTTTTTTCTTTTTTACTAATTTCTATAACAAGTACAAATTTTGTTTCTCCCTATGGAAATTGTGTGTTATTCTTCTTAGATATTCTCACCCTTCAGTGTCTAGTTAACTGGAAGCATAGGCCCAATTTAAAATATTAAATCTATAGAAAACACTTCAAAACCACTAATTAACTTACAAATCAACTTTGAAATATTATTCATTTTGACCACAAATTGACCACAGTTTATGCATGTATTAAAAAATCCAGTAAAAACTATTGAATGAACACCTGAATGAATTAATGAGTGAATGATTAAGAAAGGAAGTTATAGATAAGAGGTTTTATGTGAAGTAATAGAAAAATTCTTGTTACAAAGAAAAAAAGATAGGACGGTAACAAGAAAAAGGAGAAGCATAAAACAAAAAAATATAATTCTTGAAAGAATCTCTGACATTCACCGATTTTCCACGTGACCAGCATATCCTAAGTCACGAAAACTTATAAACTAGGTCTACATGGACATCTTTTTTCTCTTTTCACTGTAAAAATGTAACTCACATCTTATTATGAGAGTCACTAATTAAGATGGAGTATGTTCCTATTTAAAAAAAAAAAAGTTAGCCAAGCCCACAAACTCAGAAAATTATTCATCTGTATTTATTTTTTCAAATGACCATGTTTTTAAGCATTGTGCCAAGCTGTGTAGCATGCATAACTTCACTTGATCATTACTCCTATCTGAGGAGACACATTTTACATATGCAAAAACTGAGGTTTTTATAGTGGTTTCCCATACAACTTATAAGAATGAGGTCAGGGTTTGAATCTGAGGTTGCTTGATGCCAAATTGCACACTCTTTGCCACTGTGCTCTATTATCTCACTCTTAGCAGTTCTTTCTCTCATTCATAGTACTGCTTTAAAAAATTCTCCATTACCTGCACAGCAGAGCACAACCTTCTATTTAACGAGGAATCCTCACAGGTAGTTTTAGAAGAAAATTAAGAACTCTTAAAAACACCCAAGTCAGCAATTCTAATTTAATCAATCAGAATGGAACCTGGGCATCAGTGCTATTTAAAAGTTCTCCAACTGATTCTAAAGTGTACCAGGGACTAGGAAGGCTCCAGGAGACAGATCTACTGGCTTTCTGCATTGAACTTACCTGTTCTACCAAAACTCTGGTTACTGACAGTTCTGCATTGCCATCCCACCCTCCAGACACACCATAACCAGACCACCCTCTGGTGCTAATCCTTATACAAGTATATAATACCTCTCAAAGAAAAGAAACTTATTTATATTAGGGTCTCTCTCCTGTAAAATGTTCAGTCCTTATAGTTTAGGTATTGTGATACCTCAAATAAGTAACTCCTGCACTTTTTCTTCTATTTCTGCCATCATTTTTAATACCAGAGAAAGACATAAATTTATAGAGTATAAGCATTAGGTCAACGCCCAAAGTTATGAGTTTCTCTGAGAATTACATAAACGTAAGAGATTAGGAAATAAACTCACTGCAACAGAACTCAGTGCAACACTGAATGCTGTCATGTTTGTAGATTTATAGTATGCCTTACAATTATTTTAATGTAGTTTTGGTCTTTCTTTCTTTTTTATAATATGATAGTATAACTTAAATTGATGTACCTTGTAAGTATTCAACTCACAATGCTGAAGTTCTGCTAAGGTCCTGGTGTTTTAAGTAGACAATCAAAAATAAGACAAGTACAAGTATTTTTTGAGAGGGATACTCTAGTGACTGTGTACAAATGTGAATACTATGAGTAGTATATATCAGCGAGTTCTGAAACACACACACACACACCATCAGGCAGGCAAAGTTCTGTTGGAAGAGAGAAATGAGCATAGACAGTTATCGCAACACCTGCTTAGAACCTTACCACATAAAGAAGAAAAAGGACAACATGCTCAATCCTCATACAATTACCTGGTGAAATGGTTTCTGCTCTACATTTCCTGCCACCTTCTCCTCCCCCCACCCAACCCACCAGCATCAACTTAGCTAGAAATCATGAATAATATCACAGAGCATCACCTGTAGATGGGTATTTTTTCCTATTTTAAATAATATTACAATAAAATCCTATATGGATATGTATATGAACATGCAAGAAAACATAATCCTCTATGTGTCTTTATATACACATATAGCATAATGATAACTAAAATCTGGGGTAACAAAATGCTGGTCAAAGATATTTTAAGTTTTGATAGTTATCACCACATTTCCAATAATTACACAAACTGATTTAAACTCCATCCAAAAATTTATGAGAGTGGACCTATACCCATATATTTGCTAAGTCAATGTATTTATTGTCCATCTGACAGGTAATCTTGATCTTGTCCATCTGATAGGTAATAATAATGGTGTTTCATGTAGTTCTAGTTGAGATAAATCTTTTCATGAACATCAACATCAGATAATTTATCAAATTTGCACAGTTACTCACAGATGCTGTATTTAAGTGGTTTATCCTTTAGCCAATGTTTTAAGAATAGCATTTAGTATGAGTTATATTGAGAGCCACATATTTAAAAGAATTAGAACATGGTCCCTAGCCTCAAGATACTCACAATCTAGTTAGGAGAGAAAAATTTAAAAATAATACACATAGGTATTGTGTATAACAACAGATAACAGAATATGTATAGTGTTTCATTGCAGAAATTATTAAATATGATTAAAGAGCTTGTTACTTGCATATACCTAAGTTATATTATTTTTACATTTTATAAATACATTCAGATGTGATAAGGAAAAATGGATAATAATTTAGTCAGCAAAAAGAATGATTAGGCAATTACAACTAATAACTAAAGGTTCTAATTAGGTGAAAATTTTTTAGCTGACTCATCTATACTTATCTATATTTATTGAAATAGCATGCAGAATAATTTTATCAAACTTTTTATATTTCTTTTATACTTGTTTGGGAAACAACTGTCTTACAGTCAACAGGAAAACTTCAAAACTATCCCTAGATTAAATGCAACTCATTGATAACATTCCTTTCTCATGTTTCTCCTTTATTTCTAAACTTTATCCCATTATGTGTATGTAGTCTACTGATAAGTCTTTGCTTAAATGCAAATACTGAAGCTTGTTTGCCCACTGGACTAGGAAAAGAAGCTAGTGTGATATAAGGGAACGGCTGAGCGGGGGGAGCAGAGTCTCAGTTAGACTTCCTATTCCCCTCTCTTTGGTAAGTAATTTATCTTTATATTGATACTAAATTATCAGTAAATAAACAAATACTACTTTATCTACTTCCTACAGTTACATCAAAAGAAATAATAAATGGAAGTGGATAAAGCATTTGTGGATAAAGCATTAAAAGCAATAAGGTTCCCTGTATTTACATGTTTTGGGTTTTATCTCTCAGATTCTAAGTTATACTGGAAGACAGCTATAATAGAGAAAGTAATTTAAAAATAATTTGTAGGCCTCCCTGGTGGCGCAGGGGTTGAAGTCTCAGCTCTATTAAGCTATTGCCAGCCACTGTGGCATGAGTTTGATCCAAATCCTCGATCAGTGAGCTAACCCACGTGGTACAGCAGACCTCCACTGTCTCACCCACGGCTTCCTGTAGTAGTGTATTTTAATAAATCTATCTGTTCTGCTCTCACCTCCTGCACTTCTGGCCTATAGCCCAATTCTTATATGCATAAATAAAAATTTTTTAAAATAAAAATAATTTTTTATATTTACTGAACGCTTACCACATGCCAAACCATAAATTATCATTGGCAAGTTTATAATTTTTATTATGGTAAATTATGATTATACCCTATTCTGCCATTTTTCATCAACTTTCACACAAGTAAATTTATATACATTACTCCTCCTTAATCTTTACAACAATTCCATCCAGCAGAGTCTATTATTGTTCTTATTTACAGATGAAGAAACTGACACTTGAAAAGTGAAATAAGTTGCCCATAGTCATGCAACTAAGCTATAGTAGAAGTGATTTTTGCACCCCCCTCAAAAAAAAAAACTTTCTATAACTGCTGTGACCTGCTGCTTCTCTTAGATGCAAAACTAATGTAATAAACAAGTGGTCACCTTATTCATTGAATGAACTCATATAATCATCTATAATCTAGGAAGATCCTCTTCTTTAACTATTGATCCATAACCAATCCTTATCTCCTTCACCACATGCTTTCACGGCATTCTTTCTTTTGACTCAACATCACCAATGAGGGACAGGCACTATATCTAAAAAGCTAATCCCTCCATCTTCAGACAGCTCTAACTGGGAAGTTATTTCAAGTCAAAATCTTTCTTCTTGTGAAAATCCCACTCCCAGGTCTTAATTTCACCTAAAATGTCTACTAAAAAACTATAATTCAAATGTTGTAATAAAACTTCTAAGGAGCTTTTCTCCTTGACAAAATGCTCAGTGCATTTGGATCATGCTGGTCACTTTCCAATGTGAAGTTCTCTGTGTTTCTCCCAAATTCCAAGCTCTGACAAGTTAAGCAAACTTCACTGTTAAAAAATGTCTTTTTCATTTACATGATCAACTTCTTTGATCATATTGGAGTTGGTCCTTGCTTCCAGAACAGTGCTTCTAAATGGGGCTGTACATTGGAATCATGTTGGAAACCTTAAATATATTGATTCTTGAGCTGCACCCCTAGAAATTGTGATTTATTTAGTGTGGAATGTAGCTAGGTCTCACAATCTGTATTAATTTTCATTCCATATATTTATTATCTCACTTTCATGTCATCTACAAATTTAATGACCAGGTCATCAGTGTCCTTACAAGTCACTGTAATGTTCTAGAACCTCATATTGAGTGAATATTAGTTCAGGTACATTTTGGATATAGGCATCCAATCAGTTATAAATTCACTAAATTACATCATCAGTCAATGCACATTTTTCTATTTTGTTCACAAAATAATATCAAGATATACTTCATTAAATGTCTTCAAAGAGCTACTTTTAGGGCAGTGGTTAAGAAGTCTGACTGCCTGTGCTGAAATCCCAAGTGAGCTACCGGTATAACTTTGCACACATAATTTAACCTCTCTGTACTTCAATTTCCCAACTTATAAAATAAATATAACAGCACTTACTTATAGGGTTACTATGATAATTAAATGGATTTATACACGTAAAGAATCTAGTTCATAGTTAATTTGAAAATGTTGGTTACCACTGAGTTTATTTCCAAACTCACTTGATACACCATTTACTGAATTCATTGGATTAAAAGAAAACAAGAAAATTTGCTGATCCAATACTGTTTAAATCAGGTATAGCTGAAGCAAAAGGTAAATGTTAGCGATTATTTCTAAGCCATTCCTGTTTTCTCATTTTCACAATTAAAGCATGATTCACAACCCATAAGATCTCTTAACTACCTGTATACACAGTGACAGTCAATGCTTGCCCCCTTAATTTACATAAAAGTAACTATACTAAAATCACAGAAACTCTGACAGCTGCATTTAAATATGAGTTAACTAATTTATCATGAATACAATATTACTCATTGTACATAATAAAAATATATAGAATGTAGAAAAACAACAGAAAAATATGTTCTTGTGGGTTCATTTTTGAACCTGCTTTTCCCCCTTAATATCTTGGAATTACTTTAAAAATCAAATTCTCCTTCTAGTAACCCCAAAAAAACTTGAGTAAAGAAATGCCACCCTTCAGGCAAAAAGATAATAACAAATAAATAATAAAACATATAACAGGCAACTATAAATCAGAGACATTCTGCAGGGGAGGGAGGGAGAGAGATCAAAACAGGGCAAGGAAGAGCAAGGGACTATGGTGACGGTGCATGGGTGAACTGGTGGTGGGAATTTTATGGGGGCTACACCTGAGAGAAGAAAAAAAATATTGTACAAAAATGAATGATTATGTAAAATATATATAAATAAACTATATATTATTAAAAAAAGAAATGCCACTTTACCATGTGTGAAGGAACATAGATTTCTAGAGGTGAAAGCATTCACTCCATCATCATCTTCTAACATTCAACACTACCAAAATGTGAATCAAAGAAAAAAATAGAATAACATTACCACGGCTCTCCAAATGCAATAGATGCACCAATTTTGAAATGTTGGTAAAAAACATGTGTTCAGCTAAATGTCCAAGCAGTGTTGCAGTCTCTCTGGACAAAATCAGAAGACGGCAGTCTCTTTACACTGAGAGTGAGTAGGTGTCTTTGTGGGAAGCACCCATTCATTATTAAATTGTCATTTGCTAACTATTGAGCAATCTTGCTGTTTATAAAATTAAGAGTCCCCAAAAGTACTAAAAACTTTAATTTATCCACCAGCGATTTTTCAAAAGTTTGAGAGTTACCAAAAAAATATTTTCTGAAGTTACTTAGTAATTGAAATTTAGATTGTGGATTCACATTGGTGTTTTGCCACAACAAATAGACCATACAGCCAAATAGGACTGACATAAGTAGGAGGACATTGGAACTGACATGTAGACTAGGCTAGAGTTATATTTAAGGTGAACTGGAATCAGAATCTCCTTCCAAAGAATACAGTTTAGATAGCAGAAATGCCATCAGTATCATTTTAAAATTCAGAAGTAGTACTGTATAACAGTATATTTACGGTTAGGCAAACGTGAAAGACAGATTGATGAGGGGCAAAAAATATACATTTTTTTGTTTGTTTTGAGATCCAAAAAGATCAACATTGAAATAGCAGTATATTATTAATAGATATTTAAAAATGAAATAAATAGAATCTATCTTATAAGACAATAGGCTCTGAGGAAATTTGGAGGACACAACTTAATTGAGTAAATATGTTTACTGAGCAATACTTTTTGAGATGGTAGAGTAAATCCATTTCCAAAATCTGAATTAAATATTATGACATTTAATTGACCAATATGGGCTCCAAACAGTTTCCTGATTTCAGAAACATTACAGGGAGGGAAATATTAAGAAGTAAGAAGAAAGAAACAAGATAATGCAGCAGACTGGATGAGCAAAGAGGATTTTGCAATACAGCCTTAGGTGAGAAGAAGGAATGTTTAAGAACCTCCTATGGCAGATTGCCCAAGTATATAAGAGTGACATTCAGAGCCAGGATGAGAATGTTCTGATCTGGGCCTCTCTGGTGGTGCAAGGGGTTGAGTCGTAACACAATGAATCTATCCACAGCCACTGCAACACAAGCTTCATCCCAGGTCAGAGAGCTGACCCGCATGGTGCATCAGACCCCTCCTGTTTTGCCTGCTGCTCCCCTCGGCAGTGTATTTCAGTCGATCTGTCTGTTCTGTCCCCCATTCTGTGTCTGGTGAATCCTCTCAAATCCCCTACCCCCATACCTCTGACCTGCACTCCAGCTCTTGTATGCATAAATTAAAAAAAGGGTGTTATGATTGAAATTGGAGTAGCACTGGCCTGGGAACAGGTTTTTTTATAAATAGCTTAGTATAGGTACAATGAGTACTACATCAATATATTACATAGTTGTTATAAGAATTAAATAAAACCCATCTGTAGATATGTTTACATCACATAGGCACATAGTGGCATACCTCAAAACAGTCTACAAACTATATAGTCTAAACCAATCACTGAATGTATACAATGGGAAAGCTCAAAAAATTTGAAGAGTATTTTGATTTAATCATTTTTCTCAACTAAAGTAGGTTTACTACATCTGATACATTGCATAACTAGTCATTTAAAAATCTGCTGAAGAAAACTAAGAATTGCCAGTTTTGATAGAAAAGTGAAAAAGTTTACATTCTCATGATAACTTTCTAAATCCTAATTCAAGAAATTGCTGCTAAGATTTGAGGCAGATATGCTAAACTACCCTTTACTTCTAGTGAATTTTCTCTGATCTATGTAA
Organism: Galemys pyrenaicus; assembly: GCA_019455555.1. Classification (NCBI taxonomy): domain Eukaryota; kingdom Metazoa; phylum Chordata; class Mammalia; order Eulipotyphla; family Talpidae; genus Galemys; species Galemys pyrenaicus. The sequence goes on from JAGFMF010011573.1 coordinate 1,471,582, forward strand.
CATGACAAGTTTTGCTACTATAAGAGAATTCTGACACTCCAAAGCTTCTTTAGGTATCATTTACCAAAACACATTATATAATCAGGAATTAAAAAAAAAAATCTCAATACCCTTCTAAACTTCTAATTTTCAACCTACAAATCTAATTTGGTCCATGAACTTTGGTGAAGTGGAACAAATGAAATGTTTATTTTTAAGTCAAAATCTACAACAAAATCAACCCTCATGACAATCCTCAAGACTTGTGACATGACATTCCCAAAAGACAGAAAAAATTAAGTTGTTTGAAATTATGCTTTATATAAAATCAGAAATCTTGTGATTATAATAGCACATATTATATCCCTGCCTTTCAATAAATAACTTTTTTTCTGATCCTTAATCATATGAAATTACTTCACCTAGGTAAAGACTCCAGGATTAACAAGAAAAAAATGAAATTCAAGATTTCAGAGGTGTTTTCAATTCCATTGCCAAGACTATATAAAAGTACATTAGCACCATTACAACATGTAACCTAATCCACCAGCATATCCATTACCACCACACAAAGAATAAACTCAAGAATAAACACTTCACTAAAAGGAGTTAATTTAGATCATGCTTATTTATAAATGCTTTATGACCAGCATAACTTTCAATAAAGGTTACTTTCTAATGAAAAGGATAAGCTAAGGAAATCATTCTTACAACATTTACAAGTGCATTTCATCTATTATCACTCTGTGGAAGCAAACAGAACTATTTTTAATATTTCTATAAATTTAGCATTTGAAAGCTTTTCCTTTGCAACATGAGGCAGTTGCATGAGGAAAGACATTTTTCAACATTTTTAATGTATCTTCTGACAGTTTAATTTATTCCTTAACTGACTCTCCTCATACCATATATATGTATAATGAAGTATGGGTAGTTTCTATCAACTATAAAATATAAAAACTGTGCTTTCTCTCTAACAGTAGCTGTAGGCTATATTACCAAGCAAGAAGATAAGCCTAAAGATGAATTATACAATACAGTCAGCATTGAGACTGCCTTTCTACAAATACACTGCAAAACAATGAACACTTTGCATTTCAGAATGTATCTATTTTGATATTACATGTTCAGTAAGGTCCAAAGGGGCAAACTTTAAATATGTAGATACTAGGTGAAAGAACATACAGGAATTTTGGAGAAATGACAATGCATTCAGAAAGTAGAATAGTAAGAGGTAAGTATCTCTTCTTTTCTTGAGGGTCTGATTAGGATACACCCCTGCCCTCACTTTTTAAAAATTTATCTCATAGACACACCTTAGCAGAAGCTATCCACTTTGACATAACACGGAAATCCTGGCAGTGAACCATAAATTGACCATTACCATAAAAAGAGCCGCTAAATGAGAAACCATGTGCTCAGTATAAAACTAATTTCATGCTTTCAAAAGCACACAGTGGCTTCTAGCAAGATAGTGGCCGTGGGACTTGCTGAGACAGATTGGCGAACACAAATGGTTTGCTCCTGATGTGTCTGCTTAGCCAAGCTTTACATGTACAGGCAGTGAATGAGGTTCTCGAATCTTCTGTTAAACAAATACACACTTACCTAAAACTTTAAAACTGAAAGCTATAAAACAGCAGCCTCCAATAAATTTAGAAAATCACATGCACACAAATATATATGTACATATTCCATGTGCCGTGTTAAGTTTCTAATCAAATAAAGATCTCTCTGCAGAGCGAACATCCTGAACTGACATTTAATAAGCATAATGCTATTTGAATACATCATAACACTCATATCCCTATCGTCTTAAGAAACAGTTTCTCATTGTCAGTTAAGAGTTCAGAAGAGCTAAGCAAATAGGATCCCATCTACTCAGAGAATAACTTTAAGTCTGCCCTTATCTAGTTGATTTTCTAAACTCTGTACTTACAATGCCACATCAGACCTTTCTGGCATGATGAACTAGTAACTTCCCAAGGGAGTGTCAATATTTATTTACATTTAAATATTAAAATCTGCTACATTTAAAATGTCACAGCTAGTTAAAACACTTCTTAGGAAGAAATGTTGCTAATTTTCTCCTTCTGTCATTCAGTACACCATCACTAGAAATAAATTACAGTAGGTTTCCGAGTGCATGGCAGGTCGTAACTTTAATCATTAATAATATCAAGCTTAACAACGTGTCAACTTCAATGTGCAACCCATTTCACTTACATGCTTAGTTATCTGGTAAACATCACTCTTTTCCACCTTTATATTTTTCACATTAAAATTCTACAAAGTACATTTAGCTCATAGCCTTTTTAAATATACCTGAAGCACATAATAACACTGCTAATTACCTACTCTCAGTAATGATAGCAAATCACATAATATCACTGACTTGTTCTAAATGTTTAAAATGCAAAGGAAGTCACCTACTGGTAAGATGTCCTCGGCAAACAGCTAACACAGGAAGAAAAGAATGCTATCACACCCATTTAAGGAGTTACTTGCCAATAAAATGAAAGAATCATATATTTTGCTCTTCACTGTTGTCCCTTCAGATCTGTCAGCATGACGTGATGAGCACAATTGATAACTCCACAGGATTCAAACACAGCGTACGAAAGAATCTGTTACTGGCACCCCAGTTCCCGGCATCCAAGTTTTAGAATAAAATGCTCACCTCTGCTAGGAAGTCCACTCCACATCCTGGCAGGGCTTTCACCAGCTTCGAGAACAACCAAGTTGGATAAACAAAACTTCCAATATGTGACGAGGGTAAAAGCACACTGCTACCGAGACTTGGCTCCAGCCCTGATTATCTGTGTGACAGTACCACGCTATATCAGTGCAGCTCCAAACCTTCCCAGATGCTGGCTTATTGCACTGCTCATTGAAAATCCTTTACACGCTGGCTACATTTTAAGGAAGGACAAGCACACTCTGAGTCATTTGTAAAGAAAGCAGAGCAATTTCAATTCTCTATCTCCATGCGTGCTGAAATCCAGAAGCACTGTCAACCTACAAGTCTGAGGTGGATTTATGCCGAGAAACAGGCAACCTAAGCCTTCATTATCAATGCATGAAATCAGCCACTGTGATCAAATTCAAGCAAACCACAAAAAGGATATGATTATGAAAGGCTCCACAGATTTAGCACCAAACCTTGTGGAATGAAGAATCATCTACTGAAATTGTGCAAATGTTAAAAATAGCTCTGGCTCTTCAACAATGAGCAGGGTACAGTGAAGAAATCAGTAGTCTATATTATAAGGACTTACAAAAGCTGCAAAAAAAATCAAAATAGCTGTAGGAACCTGGGACTTCCCTACAGACAAATGAAATCACTAGAGGCTATCACAAACTATAATTTAAAAATTCCATATATTTGACACAGATATTGATTAAAGAGTAAGTTAAATATCCTTTAACCCCTAAGTGCCTGTGTCTAAATTTAAATAATGATAGTAAAGATGTGCAGGGAGAGGTTAGTATCGAAACAAAATACTATCAATTTTACTCCAAGACAAATTCTTAAACAATAAGGATTTCCACATATTCTGTGTCACAGTGAAATAAACATAAGGTAGAGAACATTTTTAACACCATAGTTTTTGTTTATTATTTTTAAAAACTTTACAACTCTTTAAATCTATATATATCTCCCATAGACACCCCCCCAATTTTATACCATTAACTTTACCATCTTCCTCTTTCATCACTAAAATATAAAATCAAGAACCAGTTGGCATAATCTGAAAAAGGTGAAGGCCAAACCCCAGAATATAGCAGTCACTATTTGAGGTAACAAATGTAGAGAAACCTGACATGTATATACAAAGTCTGAAGCTAAAACAACAAAAAGATAAGCACTTATCAAGATCATAAAAATACCTGTAAGGAATTCCCAGTAGATAGTATTGACAAAGAACACATTCTATTCAGATTGTTTTTAGTGAATTTTAGGTTCTTGTTGAGATTCTTAAAGGCAGAGCAAATCAGGATCCAATAAAAGTAATTCCTTATTTGAAGATCTGTAATGATTTTATCCAGATATAGTAACACTACTAGCTTTCAGGTGTCTATTATCTAAGACATCTAAAAACAAGCATTATGCACAGCATGTATTGACATAATGCAGCATAATGGTGCACTGTTCAACATGTCACTCCCATGGTAACCTTAATGTGTCCCTGTGTGTACAGCTGACCCCTTACAGGCCAGTTGTCAGATACCCTTCCTCAGAGACAACTTTAGACATACAGGAGTGGACAGGCACATTTGCATGTGGTACCTCTGTGTGTGTATACATATACCCATATCTTATGAGAACATGCTCATCTTTTGTAGTTACTTTTGCTGCGTGAATTCCATTTTGTGCCTCACGAAGCTTACCAGACAACACTTGATTGTAATATAAGAAATGGTATCACTGATTCAATAATTTCTCAGTATTCTCTCCTTTTCCTTCTTTCATTCCTCCTCTTCTTCCCTCCCCCTCATTCTCTTGTCTTAGAAAATAGTCTGTGAGAAACTGTGTGCCTAAAACTCTTTCTATTATTGTTAATGTGCAACTCCCTAGTTAGTAGATAAAAGTTTAAAATTAAATCATATTTTATCATAGGCCCTCAATATATTTTCTAAAACCCTTTGTGTCAGGTGTGCTTTAGAATTCAAATGCTTACAGACTGTAGGAAGATAATACTCTGTATATATCATGAACTATATAATACCTCCAGTAAGATTTTGAGCAACACTCTATAATCAGATAAATTAACATTTCTGTAGCAAAATATGTGCATATTTATGCTAGATTGGATATATCAAGCTATCATTAACTTCACATCAGTTCAGGTCACATTTTGCCATCAATATGAGTTATAAAACCTGATTTTCAGGGTTTCTTAGATTTCAGTAGTTTCAGGTAAGGGATTATGGACTTGCAGAAATGATGAAATGGTTGTTATACAGTTATGGATTGGAAAATTGTATCTAAATAAGTGTTCTCGTGTGTGGGTAAGAGATTTGAAGATTAGCATTGCTTTAACAGAGCAGGCAAAAAATTGAGAGAAGATGTTAAGACTGAGACACGAAGCAGGGTGGAGACGTGGCTCTAATACAAGATGGCAACACTAGGATATGGCAATGAAAGGCAAGAAGAAGCCATTCAGAATTAAAATAAATAAGTAGTAATAAAGTAAATGATGATAATAATACCAATCACTCAATGATTACCTACTTTATGCCCAGTAGTGTGAAAGACAGTCGACATAAATATTTTTCAAAAGGAAAGTTTATCTTTAACTGAATATTGCATTGAGACATCATGTAAGTTCTAGATCTTCATTATTCAGAATCAACATACGTATGTACTACATTAAGTTCACAGTAAAGATCAATCTATCCTTCAGCACGCCTATTCAAAAAGAAACTTTAAAAGGAAGACAATACTTTCAGAATGAGGCAAAAAATACTAGTATATCTCATACTTTTCTCACTGTACTCCAAGGTAAGTCATCCATAATATTGACCATCACATGTAAGAATGCCAGAAACAAACAAAAATAAGTTTATCTTATGAAGCAAAGATCCTTATTTCATTTTTACACACAATATATATTTGATGTCAGAATTTTTTGAAGTAACTCACCAAAAATATAGTAATATATTTACCATCAATGTTCTAACTGCTTAACTTCAAAACATTTTTTTAAATATTACTAAGAAACATAAATATAATGTATTTACTTCAAGTTTTTCTATAAGCATATGTCCCCAATAATTTTTAATAGTAAGCACACTAAAGAACATTAATATAGCAAATTATTAACGTCGGATTTTGGTCCTATAAAATATGCATCATCTTTTGAGAGATCATGGTGAACCAGTAAAAGTTGCATTTATGTAACATGAATAAGGGTAGAGATCTAAAATACAGCATGAGACTAGAATTAATAATACCATATTGAATACTATAAATTTGCTAAGAGAGTAGATTCAAGGTTTTATGAGAAGACGGATTCATTTAATTATCTCGGCTATAGTAATAATTTCACTGTTTACCAAGTCACCATGTTGTAGACCTTCAATATGTACAACTTTTATTCAAAAAATTAAAAACTACAGGTACTCCCCTGCCATAAAAGAGCAATTTTTTGAGTGCCTTGTGGGGCACAGATTTGAAGTAAGCAGGACTTCCAGAGGCATATATGAAAACACTGGCTTTCCTATTCACCACACAAAATAGAGTGACATGTATGACTCTCATCTTAGTGTTTAGAATATTATCACAAATTCATTTTCCCTGCGAAGAAGAGAACTGTATTTATCCATTTTTGACAGTGTAACATAATTTGATAAGTGATTTCTTTAGCAACCAAAATAGTGCATTTGTGGTTTAATAGAATTATTACAACTTCTACAAGTAACTACCTGGAGTGGTTAACTCCCCAGGATCAAAATCAACATCTCCTTTATACCTTATACATTTGACAACACTCACATAAGGACAGATTAACTTCTAACGTCTGCAGGCCTACAGTCTCTGGTTGACAAGGAGGGCTTTACTCACCAGACAGCAGGCTCTTGAAATGAAGTGGGTTAATGTGATGTGAATGCCATTATACTCAGTCACAAAAAAATACAATAGTCAGCCCACCGAGCTCCTCCAAACTCCTCAGGTAATTAGAAGACAGTCAATTATATTTCACAGATGGCCGAAGAACCAGCTCTTAAAACCCCATCAATTCCAAGGATGAAAACCTGCAGTCAGTTGTAACATTCCACTGAGATACTTAACATAGAGCAATGTCCAACAGCTTCCTTGACTGCAACACTCTACAACAGTCCCATGTAAAGAAAGTTGGTCCGTCAGGGTGATGAAACATCCATCCCACTGTGAGAAATCAAACTCACTAATTTTAAGTTTCTATTAAGCCAGTTACTGAAAGTATTTCTCCCTACATTCATTTAAAATAGGTAACATTTCTATTCCAAAAAGATACCAAGATTTCAAGTGTGCCTTTGATGATTCAAATCACTTAGCCACCCAAACACTTGCCATAATTATCTACGCTTCTTCTAACACACTGAAAGGTGCCAATACTTGGTTTTTAAAATCTAAAAATCAAGATGATATAAAATAACACTTATCAGCTTAAAAAATGTGATATATGTAAAATTTTATAGTCTAAAGCATTCTTAAAGCTAAAGGCTCTCTGACCTTCACTAAAAAAAGGTCAAGCACACCTTTTAATATTTTTTATTAAAAGTTCCCTTCTCAAGCTCCTTTATATATTGATTCCTTAGAATTCTGTGCTTACACATTTCACACCATTGTTTCAATTTTTTTTTAACCACAGAACTATTTATGAATATAGACTTGTTCTTTTTCAGACCTACCTTCGGCATAGTTCCAGATTTCTGACACCATCCCAAATAGCAAAGGCTCTGTCTCAAGATCCAATTGTAATCTGAACCTTCATTTTATTTCCAAATTGTTCTACTCTCACCCATAAGGAACCTCAATTTCAATAAGTCTTACACTGTAAATCTCAATTAAATTTACCTGGGGAGTAGATATGTGGAACATATTGATGTTTTTCATATTTAGAATGGAGTCAGGACTTTGCAAAATACTTGGAAACTTACAGTGGTTTATTCTGGGCAAGAAAGTGTCAGAAAAGTACATCAATATTATTTCTACCATATCATCTCTGAGTCTAAATTATTCCAAGTCTGAGACAATCCCTGGCTCCTAATAGGTATTCACACTAAGGAAAATGAATGTCCTCTTATCAATGGCACAAGTTGGTACATTTTGAGCAAGAACTTATCCCCTTCTAATTCTATTCATGGAATACCATAGGATATCACATGGGGGTTATCTAATAAATGGGCTGTATAGTCAGTATTTAGCAGAAAGATTTCTGTAGACTTAAAATTAAGAGTTCTACGTTAAAAGCACATTGTGATTGAACCTACCTGCCTCACACTGAAATGGTTCATTTCCTAGTTACCTAGTACACTTATAACTAGAAACTCACTGATACTTCACTAATATTTGCTTTATTTTCACCATGGTACTTAGATTTTGCAAAAGACTCCTTGGTTAAATAATAAATGGCGGGCCTCCCCTGGTGGCGCAGTGGGTTAAGCAACGCACTACGAAGCAAATCGCAGCCACTGCAGCACGAGTTCGATCCCTGCTGCCGGCCAGGGG
>JAGFMF010011573.1:1479828-1541399 GCA_019455555.1 Galemys pyrenaicus
TCTGTGGTGAATCCTCTCACCCCCCTACACCTCTGGCCTGTACCCCAGTGCTTGTATGCATAAATAAATAAATCTTTAAAAAAAAATTAAAAAAAAAATAATAAATGGCAAATTGACTCATTGCAAATGAAAAAAAAAAGTAATTGAATCCATGTCCTTTTACAGAAAAAGTAAAAAAATCTTATAGATGAATTCTAGCCCTCATTTATTCATGTACCCATAAACTAAGTTGGTATCATTAAACATTTATTTTCTTATCTAATACTGCTTAAAACAGATTATTTTTTCCAGAGAGGGAAAGTTATGATAAAATAGTAATTTATTAGGTAATCATTCTTTCAAGTGTCCACAATGTATGTCCACACACATCTCTCTTACTGAGATCTTTGCTTTCCATACTCATTGATAAATTCTAGCAAAGATGTGAGAAGGGGATTTAAGAAAATAGCTTACTTTTCTATTCTTATGGCACCATCTTGTGGTGATTCTGTGGTGTTGCAGTTTCAAGTTTAATTTTAAAGTTATTCCAAAATACCTGGAAAACGCTTTTGAGAATACATTTTATGTATATAAAAGATTTTGTGAGAAATGTGGTTTATACATTTAAAAATCAACACACATTTTAATAGTCACAATACCAATCACAGTGGCTGGCTGGAGGATAAATGATTTAATCAGGCTTTTTATGCCACTAGCCTCTGTGGCTATCACCTGCAGTCTCGATTGTCCTAAGGCAAGAAGCACCTGGGAGTGTGTGTGCGGGGCATGTGTGGTTGACTGTGGACACCTGAGCATGGAGGTGGGTATGTGTAAGTGTGCACACCTGAACCTAGAGGCCAGGGCTCTAAGGGCCGCGTCACTCAGATGTGACAGACAATGTCTACAACAGGACGTATATAACTACGGAAGAGGCAAGACCACAAGAGAGCCCAGAGAAGGAATAAAGGTTCTTGGGGGACTGTGAGGCTCGGTTGCCTGCCTGTCTCCAATCCCCACTGCCCAGCAGTGCCTACCTCTTTGCATGCTGTGACTGAGTACCTGGTTCCCTGAGACAGCACTAAGCCTGGTTAAAAAAAAAAAAAAAAGGATTAAAGCCTAATAAAAATCTACCAAGGGCTTTGGAACCCTCCTTTACCCTTCCCCTCAGCTCGATAGTGAACCTCCCCTGTGTTTGCTGGCACAACACTGACATAAAAGCTGTTCCTTGAATGTAAAAGAGCAATGAATATGAGATCACTGGAAAGAAGAAGACCATCCAGGGATCCCAAAGGATTCTGATGGCACCAAAGGAAATGACAGAATGTGACCACACAGAAATTGACATGTTAGCACAATGAGCCTGGTGACAACTTGCTCCCCATCTCCAAAACTTGCCTCCACTTCCTGCTGCAAAATCCGCTGGTTTTATCATCCTGACCTTCTCCCTCACACTACTCTTGCAGTTTCCTCAACTTAAAATATACTCAAACTCAGTTGAAAATCCCCAAGGTGAAATAAAAAATACCACTTTTCACATCAAGAGGTGGAGTCTATTCTTCTACTACTTGAATTTGGGCTGGTCCTGTGACAGGCTTTAACCATAGGACAGTTGTTACAGCTTCTGCTCTTCATGCTGCTCTGTGACCCCTGTGTAATGGCGCCTAGTTCAAGCTCCTTCAGCAGAAGCTACTGGAGAGAATGCCCTGGCCTACACTAGCACCAATTGCCAGACGCATGCAGAAGGCTGTCTCAGGTTCCACATCAGGTGTGCTGTCATAAGCACAATTGAGGCAATTTCTGCCCAACCCAAATTATGTCTGTAGATGGAAGTTAATAAATCGTCGGGGGAATCGGCCATACAATTAGGCTATCTTATTCCAAATACCAGGCTTAATTCCTCCACCTGTTATCTAATTTCATTTCCCATTCATACTGTATGTGATAATAGTACCTTCTTCTTAAATCTGTTGAGGATTCAAATTGGATAGCTTCTTAGCATAATACATGGCACCAAGTAAAGCCTCTTCAGCCATTAAACCATAGCATTTTAGTCTACCTTCCATGCTTTTGTATGATACTGAGAACATGTAGAGTTGTTTATAAACCTGCTAGTGAGGGGCGATGATTGGCTGATCGGGTATGCGGGTCATGTCAGTCTATTTCCATGGTATCATCTCTCTTTTTCCATGGGTCACTGGTATTCCAGCAGAGGAAAGAGAACAAAAATGTCATCTTTCCTGTCCCTATCCATTTCCAAATTAGATATATTTAAGGTAAAAATTTCCTTTTCTCAGTCAGAAATCATCCTCCATGGGCTAGATTTGTGTTCTCAAAATTTCGCACCAGGATCTTCTACATAATCTTTGAATCTGTTAGGAATCAAGTTCTGAATCAAGTTCTCCAACCCAGGCCTACTGAATCAGAAACCAGGGAGGGATACAGCTCAGCAATGTGCTCTTTAACAAACCAACCCTTTTAAACTATCAGGTGATTTTGCGACGTGCTAAATTTTTGGAAGCACCAGTTTAGATAGTCAGTCATTCACTCATTAATTGCTTTAAATTTCTTAAGTTCATATCTATCCAAGAAAATCAGAATAGTGAAAAAAACAGCAAAGGTGGGGAAAGATTACAGTGGTAGGTACCCAGGCTAAAGAATAGTTCCAAAGGTCACTAGCAACTTTACAAAGAGATTAACTGGTGAGTTTTACGTGGACTTGGAACGCTATATGGAAAACAAGCTCTGTGGTAACTTGTAGGGACAACATCTAAGCTGGATGTTTGGACTCAATGGGGAGGATCTTGTTGACACCGGCCAGAGTGGAATGTAAAGAGAACTTAGGAGAGCTCTCAAGTCCAATAGTTCTCTCTGGCATAGTTTTATATTTACTTTCAGTTTTAAGATATGCCATGGTTATTGTGTGCAGATCCTCTATTCTACAAACTTGCTAAACTCACTTATTAATGCTGGAAGTTCTTTTGTAGCTTCTTTGTAGTTTTTAATAGCTTGTTTATGCACAGACCATCATGTCATACACAAGACTAATAGTATTCCTTTCCAATTTGTATGTCTTTTATTTATTCTTGCTTTGTGAAAGTAATTAGAATTCCCAGTGTTATGTTGAATAAGAGAGGTGAGAGGGGACATCCTTACCTTTGGGAAAACAGAGAAAACCATCCAGTCTTTCATCATTATGCATGCTATTAGCTGTAGGCTTTTGGTAGATGTTCTTTATTAAATTGAGGATATTTCCCTCTACTTCTAGTTTGCTGAGAGTTTTTATCATAAGTGAGTGTTGGGTTTTTACAAATATTTTTACTGCATCAATTGATATGCTACTTTAGTTGTTAACATGATATTTTGTATTTATTGATTTTCAAATGTTGAAACAATCCTGCAAATTTGGAATAAATTTTACCTGCTCATGGCTTAGACTTCTTTATATATAAGTATACACAAACAAACAAACAAATAAACAAACACACACACACACACACTTCTTGACTTGATTTGTTTATCTTACTGAGAATTTTGGGGGCTAAGTTAAAGAGAAATTTTAGTCTATAGTTTCCTTTCCTTAACATTGTCTGATTTGGTTACTGAGGTAATAACCACAAATTTCTGGAAGAAATTGTGCAAACTTGTTAACCTTTAAATGCTTGGAGCAGTTGTCCATGTGAATCTAGAAATTTCTTTTGGGGGAGATTTGTAATTATATAAATTCAATTCATTTGATGGCTATAAACCTATTTAGACTATCTATTTTATTTTGGTTGAATGTTGGTAGTTTATGATTTATGAAGAACTGATTTATTTTTCTAGGTTTCAAATTTCTGAACACATTTGCAGTATTTGTTCATTCTCTTTTTAATTGCAGCAAATTCTGTAGTAATGTCTATTTTGTGCCTTCTTTCTTTTTCAATCTGTTAGTTGCTTCTATAATTGGAACAGAGTGAACAAGGGGGTTTATGGGCATGTGTGGTGCCAAGCCTCAGGTAAGAAGATTTTTACCTGGCTGTCTGTCACTTCTGCACATAGGCATCTTCTGAGAGATCTAGTATTTAATTATCAGTGCATGTTAGTACTGACCAATGTCCCCATGTTCCCGACTATGAAGGATCTTTAGGTAAATCCACAGTTCATTCATGGCACATGGGAAACATTCTCCTGATATTGCTCCAATTGATAGTCCAAAAAAATATTCCTCCCTGTTCCTCTCAGATGCATCTCTTTGATTCTCAGGCTCACTCAGCAGCCTCTGTGCTCACCAAACCCTTAGGAAATCATAAGACTGCCTTGAGTCCATCTGCCTAAATATGCTAGGGACCAGGAGCACCAGGATGTTACTGTCTTTGTGGGGCCCCTAAGGGATGAAAGCATGCAATTAGTTTGTCCAAAAGCCAAAACTCATTGAAAACAATGTGGTTTCTGTTTTCTCTGCTCACATCTTGAGACTGGATAAGGAAAGGAGTAGGGATCCTTCATATCCAAACGAAGTTATCTAAGCTCTCTTTACTTCCCCTCTGATCCTTCTTTCTGTAGCCTAAGGAATTCTTACAACATTTGTAAGAATGGGAACATCGGGTGGAGCGAAGAAGAGTAGAACAGGTCTTAGAACTCGTCAAGAAGATTCTGTCTGATGACCGGGTCCAGATGCACGTGACTGGTGCCTTTGACCCCCTCCCCATCAGTCCCTCCAAAGAGCAGGCCTTCGGCTACCAGCTGCTCCGCCACACCATACAGTCCATCTTCCCGGAAATGAACATTGTTGGCCCAGGCATTTGCATTGGCAACACAGACAGCCGGCACTATACCAACCTCACGAGCAACATCTACAGGTTCAACCCCGTGTACCTGAACCCACAGGACTTCAGTAGCATCCATGGGCTCAACGAGAAAATCTCGTTAACCAAATGTGTATCTCATATACTGTAAATTCCTTTAAGTTCTTTCACAGCATAATTAAGCATTAATTTGGAAAAACAGTATAATGAGATAAAACCATATACTGTTTAAAAAGTAGCTAAGTGTAGCTTAATATTTAAAAATTGTTTATAGCACACATACAGATAGTTCTCACTGGACTTACATGGGTATTGGCATGACTTCACAAAATCAAAAACTATATAACAGAACTATGTGAAATTCCAACAAATGGCTATTCTGTATTTCACTTCAGTTTCATCCTCATTACCAGAATAAACACTTCGTAGAGTGGAATTTGGAGCTTTTCCACCACATTGGGAAGCAGGTTTATCTTAGTCTCCATGTAAACCTGGGTAGGAAGTCCTCTTTTATAGAAATCTTCACCAGGATAACAGTAAATTTCACATTTTTCTTGAATTCTATCATAGTGAAGGTACCCAATGACTAGAAATGGGAAGAGGAAGGAGTGGCTTAAGTTTATGATAAAGAATTTGAATACTGTTTAGAATATAGGACAGATGAAAAATAAAATTTTCTCAAGCTTCTGCCTCTAGCCAGCCCATAAAGAAAAGGTGAGAGGTAAGAGTCAAGGGAGGATAGAAGATGGAAGTACTGGTTGTACCAGATCGCAGAAGTAAGCTTTGTTAGTTTTGGCAAGGCCTATTCCTATAGCTCCATAGTTAAAGCACCAACAACCTAAAAGAATATATCAAGTCTAACAGAAAATATTAGTGATTCTTTCCTGCAGCATGGGATGTTATATAAAATTGTATCTTTTTCTATATTATCAAACAGTATACCACCCTACCAAATGAACCCAAGAAAGACTAATTTTGCTGGGGTGGGGGTGGGAATTGACATCATGATTCATTTTAAGCACATTTCAAAGTACATTGCATAATGCTCACATACTTTGAGGATATGGGGATAAGTCAGAATCAAGTCTATTGTCCAATACATACATTTGTGTGTGTGTGTGTGCGTATTTAAGAAATAGAAACAACAGACCTCAAAATGGAGTCCTTCATGCTATGTCTCCACCCAGATTTAACATCTCATCTCACTGCAGTTTCAACCTCTCCATAAAGTGAAATCCTAAAGCAATCAAACGGGCTTTTTTATTCAGCATCAATGAGGTAATCTGTATGATAAAACACCCTGATGTCCCCTCAGGGAAGATGATGCTATCTGAAATAATCTTTTCCTTTGCTTATTACTTTGTCCCACCTTTTTTCTGTCTATAAATACCCTGTATTTTGTAAAGCCTCTTGCAATTTCTAGTTGAGATGTACCCAATTCATGAATCATGTAATAAAGTCAATTAGTGCTCTAAATTTGTGAATTTTGTTTTTTAACAATATATATTTTTCAAAAAAGAAACAAGAGGCCCAAAATGGAGTCCATTAGTGACTATCACCACTAAGACTTAATATCAAGCCTCTCCCAAAAATGGAATTTTACATCAGTGTGGAGTTCCTTGGTCAGCACCAGTATGATAATCTCCTTGCCTTCCTAAGGGAAGGGAAAGGAAGATGTTTTGCCTGAAAAAACCTCTTTTGTTGTTAATTACCTGTCTCACCCTCTTTTTGACTACACAAATCATCCATTTCCTACAAACAGTTTCAGAATCACCCTACTTGCTAAGTGGAATGTTATCTATGAATTATTAAATAAAGGCAATTAGTGCTCTACGTATATTTGGATGAATGTTTATAACTATGCATGTGTTTGTATGTATATGTGTTTATATAATATATTCATCTCTAACATAATATAGATTGTTAACAATAATAATTAAAAATATACTGAGAAGCAACTAACAGTTCTTAGATTTTACCTGTAGGGAAAAGTATAAAAATTATATTAAGGTAAATGGTTAATTCTTAATCTCAACCCATTTTTCAGAACACAACCATCTTCCTAATCATAATAAATGGAGCTCTGGGCCCTCTCACCTACCTGCACTGGCGTTGGAGCCGGGGCTGGCCAGCAGCAGCCCTGAGCCCTGAGTTGGAGGGGGAGGCTGTCCATCACTCAACTGCTTTACTCGTTTGCGGTGGGATTTACCATTGTAATGAACCTGGGCCTGGGCTGCAGAGTTTAGCTGGATGTTGCACACCTCACAGAAGGAGAATAGAATTTTCTTTTTCTCTTTACTCAACTGGTCCTCAGGCCTATCGTTCTTTATCCCCTTTTCTTCAAAACCCCGTAGAAAAGTTGCCATATTCATAATTCCATCTTCAGGGTAATTGTCAGGGTTTAAGGAGTACTTCATTCCTGAAAGAAAAAGTACAAGTGCTTGTGAAATTTGTGCCTTGTTATTTTCTATTATGATCTACTTTGATTGCAATTAATTTTCACGGTATTTAAACTGAAAGTTTCCTGGCTACTGAAAGTCTCCTGATCACTTTTGGGAACAGTGATCAAAAGTACCTAAAAGAACAAATATGATCTTTGCAAATATGTGCCTTCTGTTTGGGGCACATTCTATTCCATGCTTATCCCTCCTCTCATCACCTCCTAATTCCTTTACCTTTTAACTCCTGCCCACACCTGAGATCTTTGCTAGAACAGTACTGTCTCCAGAGAACTGAATCTATCTGACCCTGCAGACAACGCAGAACCCCAGTTAGAGAATGACATAGTGTATATGACCTCCCTTAGTAGCATCCCTCATGGTGTGCATTTCACATGCATCGTGCGGTTATTTGATTTATGTCTGTTTCCCCAATAGTGTGTGAGCTCTGCAAGGGCAGTAACCTCATTTCTGGATATCCTTAAGCCTAGAACCATATTTTTTACATAATAGGCATTCAGATATCTGTTCAAAGAAGGAATACATAATGTTGGCTACTCAGAGCTTTGAAAAACTTATATGTAGACATAAAGGTATATATAATACACAGACACTTGCACACCTACAAATAGACAAATTACCTAACCTAGGAGGAGGTGGAGAGCAAAGACTTAAACACATTATCTCTGCAACTTACACTAGGTTGTGTTCCGAAAGTGCCTTTATAAGTCAGTCAATGGGAAATTGAACATATTT
Organism: Galemys pyrenaicus; assembly: GCA_019455555.1. Taxonomy (NCBI): domain Eukaryota; kingdom Metazoa; phylum Chordata; class Mammalia; order Eulipotyphla; family Talpidae; genus Galemys; species Galemys pyrenaicus. The sequence goes on from JAGFMF010011573.1 coordinate 1,487,786, forward strand.
TCTTATGGATGTAATTGAATCAATTTTATTTAGATTTCCATACTAGCCCATCATCAATTTAATCTTTGATGAAGTTGAAATGCAGAACATCTGAAATACAAAATAGAAATATAAACTATGGTAAATTAGTAATAGGAAAATAGAAAAAAGCAAAACAGAAGATATAATTTTACATATTTTTAAGAGCTAATTTTTTTCTTCATTTATTTAGATGAGGGTATAATGATTAATTATAACCTAAATGAAGGTGTTAAAGGATACTTTTCAATAACTCAAGCATCTCAATCACTCTGTGGTTTCCCTTTAACATATATAATTTTTCATTTCATTAATACTAGTTATCACTAGTATTTTCATACTTACCAGTGTAACTATGACAATGTTTTTGGATCTCAACTAGAATTTTTTAAAAAAGACATCTATAAGAAGAAAGAAGTGAACAGTATCCAGAGAATTATAGGGCAAAAGATAAGGGAAGGAGTTTGCACAAGAAAGAATCAACTGAAGTGGATAGCACTGTATTAATAGGGTTGAATAATTCACATAAAGGAAATAATAGCACCATTGTAAGGGATTTTAGCCTATGAGAAAAACTCAAAGGGTTGAAATATACTGGCTTTGAGTAGTTCTAATGATCCAAGCTGACTCAAAGCTCTGTGGAAAGGAAGGAGCAACTAGGACTAGTACATATTTGGAGTGTTCACCAGCTGAGTAAAGTTGAGAAAGTGAGCTAAAGTAGAGGGTTTGATTGTAAAGGCAGATATTGATAGTATGTCAAGAAGAACTCCACGTTTATATTCATATACCCTAATCCAAAGTACTATTTTACATTATACCACTGGCTAGATCATAATCTTCACTGTTAGAATTTTGCTAATTTGATAGGTAAAACCTATTTGTCCCATAAATATTTCATTCTGCTGCCACCACTTTCAGGAATTCAATTTAAAATGTATCTATGTCTGTCATTTAATAGAACTAGTTGATAAAAAAATATATTATTTTTAAAATGAGTTTATCATTAATATAGTATGCCTTGTCAAGAAAACTAAATATAAAAAGTAACTTCTTTGTTTATATTATCTTATAAAAGAGAGACCATTTAGCTGTGCTTTTCTGATTACTATTTGTCGTCAAAATAAATTATGCTTCATACTTATTTAAACATATATATTTTAAGTAAGAAGAAAGAGATCTTTAATATGGAATGAATGGCTGTTACAGAAGTATGCTGTAACCTCGTCAGAATGCCTACCTCCTCTGTAGCCTTCTTACCTACTTTTCTTTCTCCTAGAGTAACTCTCATAGATAATACCACAAGCCTTCAACACCACGTTTACGTACCACTCTAGGGAGAATACAATGCCTGAGGGTGAGGGGTAGGTTTATTCTGTCCACCAAGTCCCAGGTTTTTTTAGTGATTTATTTATTTATGCACAAAAGAACTGTGGTGTAGAGCAGAGGTGCAGGAGTGTGAGAGGATTCACCAGAGACTGTAGTATAAAATAGGCAGATCTATTAAAATACACTGCTGAGGGGAGAAGTGAGTGACAGAGGAGAGAGGTCTGCTATGCCAGTGGGTTAGCTCCATGGCCAGGAATTGAATTCATGTCAAAGTGGTTGGAGATAGATGGGCTAGCTCCATGTCCAGGGATCGAACTCATGTTGAAGTGGCTGTAGATAGTTTGTTGGCACTGTGTCTTGAGTCCCTGCACCACCAGGGAGACCGAAGTCCCAATTTTTAATCTCCAGTTCTGGTTTCACCAACTTCCCTCTTGAGGGAATGTGCCCAACTACTAACAGCCACTTGTAACCAGAATATATTTACTCCAGACATCTTGAGGAAGGGACTTAAAAGTGGCAGGGAGGAACAATATCAGTATCTTTCAACATCCACTGTGGGCCTGAGATAAAACTGACTATAGAACCTAGGCAATGGCAAGGGCAGGTAGGGGGGCAGGGGGCAAGAACAAAGCAGGGCAGGAGCACAATGGACTCTGCTGGAAGACTAAGGTGATTTGCTAGTAGGTGTGCTATGGTGGCTGTGGGGTGGGAGGGTGGGTGAGATCCTATACTCACAAACACTATCATCCATGTAAACCAATGATACTTCAATGCAATTTTTTAAAAATTAAGAGCTTAAGATAAAATAGGAGAAGCAATCATTCTATTGCTCATTGTTGAGAAGAGTGACTATGGAAAATTCTTTGCTTAACAGTCCCCAAAGTACTCTGAGCATACTTCTACAGCATTTTAGCTTTATTATATTGAAATTATTGCTTAGTATTTGATTTCACTAGACAGTTCATCTATCTCAGATTTTTTTTTCCTGATCACGTACTGGCACTTTGCTGAGTGCTAGTGAAATAGATTATAATGGGGTGCACTGGCCTAATGTCAATCCCACGAGATGTTCACACTAATTGCTGAATAAGAACAACTGATATTTTAATGCTTTTAGAGATTTGTTTCCCTTGAGGGAAAGATTTAAATTCAGCTTTAGGGGCACACTTCTTTGTTTGGGGTAAACATCTTAGAGGATCTTTTGATTATATTAAGGCATGAAGGTAGAACATGTACTTTATTTTATAATGAGGAAGCTAGAGATAATGTGGCTCCAAAGAGCTTAATCTGCTTTTTCATAATCATATAAAAGGTTGATTTCACTAAAATGGTACAGTTGCATCTCCAAAAATAATTTCTTGTACAAAGTATTTCTTTCCTATAAGAGGATTTAAGTTGCATTATCCCTAAATATTTTTGTTAGATGCTGGAAGATAGTGTGTCTTGTTCAAGCAATTAACCACTGCTAATTTTATTGGAAGTACACATATATATTTAAATTGACTAAATCTATCCTGCCAATTCCAGGAAGGACATGAACATAGTTTTCATAGAGAGAAGGTGCCCTGGGGTGCTGAAGCTCAAACCAAACTATACTATATAAAGTCCATATATGAGGTCATTCCACATTAAATAAACTCAACTCTGGGGAAAGCACTGATGTTGTTCTGAATTTTCTTAGAACTGAAAGAAAGACCACATTGCTGGATGGGTGGAAAATGACCACAAAAGGAAGATATTTATCCACTTCTATTTACCAAAAGTTTTATTGTCAGGAAATAGATACTTATAGTGATGAACATGTGATAATATCTAAGCTTGGGGGAGAGAAGACTTGTGGGTCCAGTATAGAAACTAATTCCAGGCATTTTCAGTGTAGAGAGACACACTGAAAATTGAAACACATAGGCAAGTCTGAGACTGGACAGAGAAGACTTTGCACAACAGAGAATGCTCTGTGAGGGCTTTATCTGTGAACTCAGAGAATGTCGTTATCTAGTGATAATTTTGCTTTCTTCTTTTCATTTTCTTCTTTTCATTTCTTGTCATTAGCTAAGTTACACAAATATTATAGCTGATTTTCCTATTATTGTGGAGAATTTGTGTATCTGGAATGATACCAAGGGTTAAAGTCATACATGGAAGAGCAAGAAGGACATTGGTGACCAAAAAAGGGATGATGCAGTGGTCCAGAACATGGCAGCTGCTTAAGGTTAAGACAGCAAATAACAACTGGCATAGAGTACCATAGGGATCCAAAAAAAAGTATACAGGAAGGGAAAGTTTGAAGAATACTGAATTCTTATATCAAATAGGATAGAGTTTTGAACTACTCTGAACTGGAATATATGTGGATAAATTAGCTGGGGCCATTTGCTTTACCTAAATGTAAATAAAATAGGGTTATTCATTCTCATTGACTTTTGAAAATCCTAAGCTAACCAGATACCTAGTACTTAGAAGGTATCCCTTAAATGTCTGGCAATGGGAAATAATTGCAATAATTAATTCATCTGAAATGCAGCTTTAGCCAAAATTTGTTAAATAATTTGACCTTGGCTTTCAGAAGTCTCAGCAGTTGAATGTCTATATACATCAATGACTTTTCTGGTACTCATTTTCTTTTGAGTAGTTCAAGTTACCATTATATATGAAGGGCATTACAGTGTCAGTAATGAAAACCAAAAATTTGTTTGATTCTTTATACCAGTACATAAATTTCATATATGTATTTGTACTTCAGATAAAATCAGGATGCTTAATACAGTGAGAATACATCAGAAGGAAAAAATGTGCTTCTTATTACAGAACAAGATGTTGCAATAATAATTATAAAACCTTTCAATTTTATATAAGAACAATTACTAAATTTTTTTAGTTAAATAGAGAAATAGATTTAGTTAATTTAACTAGATGTCAATTTAGATTGATAACTAAATCCCACACTAGTTAGTAACTACAGGGAGAACTTAAACTTATTTTGAGGTACAAATATTTATAAAAGTTAAAAATATTAGAAATTAGATTATACACAATTGTCCAATTATATTGTATACTAGCTTTCATGATATTAAACAAATAACCTTTATGCTCTATATTTTTTATTTAATTCCATTAGAGCATGATCCTATTTGGGAACTCTGATCTGAAGATAAAGTTAAAACAAAAGGCCAACTTTGTTACCTCAAAATTATTACTTCAAGAAGATAATTAAATAACACTTAAACTCATAATGTGATGTAATTTTCTGTTTCCACATCTCAAAAGTTTTATTTAACAATGGTATTAGGCTTTAACCTTAGACAAATAATGATTTAGCACTTGACTTTTACTGTTCTACCAAAGGCTGTGTGTGTCCATATAAAATATATATCTTTAGCTATAGAGAGAACAATGACTATTGACTGGGAAACAGTCTTCTGTATAGTGAAAAATCAGTCAGGATTCCCTTTACCTTCTGCCCACCCCCCACCCCGCCTCGAGCATAGCTCAGTGGCACTAAACAGCAGAACACAGGAAATACAGCTTTAAATCATAACTGAGAATGAAGACTACTGCATTTTGTCCCTCCCAGCACTGCCAGGGCAAGGGTGCAATCCTGAACACTTTTCTAAACAGGCCTATAGCCACTCTAGCAGGTCAACAGCTGAGTCTGTGAAAAGTAGGAACAAGCACTCTTGTTTCCTTAAAGTGCTTGCCATTGCACCTTCTGGACTTGGGAGAGACACAGGCAATTCAATAGATGGCTCCATACAAATCAAATCCATCCATCAGGGAAGCAATAACCCCCAATTCAGTGAACTGTTAGGTCATCTTAAACATTTACAAACAAGAATGATATTTTCTGATCCAGTTTTTTGGGCATTTGGGTTGATTCCAAGTCTCACCTATTATAAATAATGCTGCAATAAACATAGGGGTGCATGTATTCTTTTGAATAAGTGTTTTTGTGTCCTTTGGGTAAATTCCTAGGAGTGGAATTGCTGGGTCATATGGAAGCTCCATTTTTAGTAGACTGAGGAACCTCCATACAGCTTTCCATAGTAGTTGGACTGGAATGTGGTATATATACACAATAGAATATTATTCAGCAATCAAAAAAGATAAACTAGAGCCATTTGCAGAAACATGGATGGAACTTGAAGGGATTATGCTCGGTGAAATAGACAGAAGGAAAAATAAAAATGCCGGATGGTCTCACTTATAGATGGATATAGGTGATCAAGAAAATAATAATATCAACAACAATGACAAAACCACAACTATACAAAAATAAACAGAAAACTACAAATCAGAGACATTCTGCAGGGAACAGGGAGGGACTGGGATCAAAGTAGGGACAGGAAGAGCACAAGGGATTATGGTGATGGTGCACTGATGAATTGGTGGTGGAAATTCTAAGGAGTCTACACCAAAAAGAAAGTAAACATTGTAAAAAAAGTAATTAATTAATAATAAAATGGTATTTTCTTACTTTAACTATGTGGTAAAGTGTAATTAGACTAAACTTAAGAGACCATATCACACAGCCTAATTTTATTTTCACTCATAGTCTCTCCATGCATTATCTAGTCACATTTCTACATTTATTATATGTATTATACATTATAAAATAATTTGCTTCATTCTATAAATCATGAAAAATACAAAGGAAAAAGAGATTAGAGGAAAAATGCAAAGGAAAAAAAGATTAGAGGAAAATCTTCCATGTCCCTATGTAAGCTAGCAATATTTTGTTGTTTATTTCTATTATTTTTAATGCACATATTATTTTCACATAATTCTGGCAAGATAATAGATACGTCATACTTCTCTAAGTATGTATGCATACCTAGAGTTGAACTTTCAAATTGATTTTACTAACAAGAGACAGATTTTTTTCCTCTTCTCTGGATCAAATGCATTTGTAACAAGTGCTCTGAAGAAGACAAACCATGTTGTAGAAGCCTTTAATAGGAAGCCTCCTTATCAAGTCAGTTTGAGATGAGGTGATGTTTGAACTAAGAGCTAAAGGATGACTATGAGTAAAAGGGAGGACAATATAGGCAGAGAAGACTGCACGTGGAAAGGTCCAGGAGTAACAGGGCAGATGGCAGATGTTAGGAACTAAAAGCAATCCTATCTATCTGGAGCAGAAAGATCAACAGGGAATGAGATGTGAATAAGACTATGTCCAGCTATGTCCAGCACCCTGAAGGCTAAGCTAAAGTACTGATTTCAGGAAAGTATTAGAGTTGTTTTAAACTGAAGGAAAAGATCAGATTTTGACTTAAGAAAATATCACTCAGCATTCAGGGTCGATTAAAAATGGGGTGCAGAGTAGAGAGGTGCCATGAGAGTACATTAAAATTGAGAAACTATTATCATTATCCAAATAAAAGAAAATGGTAGATAGGCCTGGATGGTGATGGAGATGGCAGAGGAGAAAAGCACATAAATTTAAAAGATTTGGGAGGAAAATCAGCAGGAGTTGGTGACAGATTAAATGGGACTGGATGCAGAGGGAGAGTCTGGTGTCAAGAATGACACCATGGTTCTAAAATGTGATCATCTATCAAAAGTTCTTAGCATGGTTTTTAAAAGTACTGGTGCCAGGAACCCATCCTTAGAGATTCTAATGTGATTAGTCTGGGATAGAGTCCAGGGCTATTAGTGTAAACCTCTCCAGGTAATTGTAGTGCACAGCCAGGCCTGAGAACCACTGCTCTAAAGAGAGTAGCTATGTCTGAAATATTGTTGCTCTAGTTTGGGCTATCAACAATCATCTTGGATGGGGGATGGTAGTGAGGGTTGGGCAATGACTTAAAATGAGCACAAAGTAGACCCAAAGTGTCCTATGTCTTGAGCTAGGAGCTGGCCATGCAGGTATGCTCGGGATACAGAAAATCAATGTGCTGCTCATTTATGACAGGTATATATCTAACTCTGTATTATACTCCAATACATGTTTAAAAAATAATGTATTAAACATATAACATTTTTAGACTGTCATAAAAAAGGGAAGAAAAGTAATTCTCTCTTAAACCCACACATGAAGTATGCATTTTATGTTAGTATATATTTTTCTAGATTTTAAAAAATGTGAGTATGTATTTATCAAAACCTGGTCACTCCACAGATTTGCTTTTTCACTTAATATAAAATGAACATATTTCCACTTGTTAAATATTCATCTTCAATATTAGTCCTAATTTCAGAAAAATATTCACTACACAGAGATAATTTAGTTTAACTAAATTAACAAATTTTGTATGTATTTTTATAAACTTTCAAGTAACTGAAGCATACACTGCTATAGCAGAATAAAAATGAATGAATTATTTTTTTAATTTTTTCCCTTCAGATGTCTATCTTTTTTTCCCAGATCTAATTTGTAAGAGCTTCTTACTTAAAATTTTATAAGATAACTATAAACCCATTGGCTATACGTATATTATAAACATTTCTAGTTAATTGCATGGTATTTTCATTTTGTGTTATACAGTCATTGCTAATCTGTTCTTTTATGGTCCTGGCTTTTTTTTTTTTAATCATGATTTGAACATATCTGCAATCCTGATATTATCTAAGGAAAAAAATAATTTAGTCAAACTGAAATCACATTCCTGGTGTACAAGAATTCTATGAGGCCATAGACAAAACCCAAGATACAAGGCCTTAGAAGCATTTTCCCAAAGACAAATCAGAAACACTTTATGTGGAGGGGAGAGGAAATAGGATGAGGACAGAAAAAGCACAAAGGACTGAGGTGATGGTGCACTGGTGAAATGATGGTGGGAAATCCATGGGGACCACAACTGATATCAAATATATCTAAATAGAGGGAAAAAAATAAGCATTTTCCCAAATACTTTCAGATGTGAGGGGATCAAGAACTACTTGAAATTCCTCTCAAAACTTTGAAAGATGATATGACAGATTTTTATTTTTCACTTTTTGACTATTACAAGTTATTCTGGAACATATTTTTTTCTGAGTTTTTATGAATATCCACAATTATTGCACTAAGATAAACTCTAAGAAGTAGAATTACTGGGTCTATTTTTAGAATACATTGCCAACTTAACCTCTAGAAAAGTTTAACAATAGTATAGAAGAATGTTTATTTCCCTTACTCCCAGCAATGTGAAAAAAGAGAGCTTAACAATGTGATCAGTACAACATACTTTCAAATGCACTTACATAACTACTAGTATAACTGAGCAATTTTTCATATACATATTGACCACATCTTATAACTTTTACTTGTGAATTTTCTCTTCAGGACCTTTGATTTTGTCTCAGGAGGAATTGTCTCTCTTAACATTTTAAGAGATATTTTTGCATATTAACATACCAATACACTGCAAATATATTGCAAATATTTTAGATCCACCTTTGTATTTTGTTCATGATGATTTTCAAATATACTGAAGTTTTTCTTTTCCATGTCATCACATCTAGACACTAGTCATTTATGAGTACTGCCTTTAACTTAGAAAACTTCTTTCCTGCCCTGTCACAGAAATTCTTAATTGTTAAAAAAGTAATGTTGTAATTAGCATCATAGTCTTAAATATGATACATAGAAGAAAAGAAAGAGGAGGAGGAGGAGAAGGAAAGAAAGATAGAACTGAAACTTAAAAACCAATATACTCCCTCTTATGTGCTTAATATTACAAGTATGCAACTGCTGTAATCACTACTAGGTAGTTACTGCTTTCAAACTCACTTACATGACTGCTAATATAACTGAAAGTCAAGGAAGAAGGCTAAGATAAAGCAAGAAAGGTTCTTGTTAGATACTAGTAAAATATTTCTTCATGTAACTGGTGATTCACCAGTTTCTGTGATTTATTGGAAGGAACCAGCCTGCATCTTGGAGACCACACCAAGGTAATTTTATCAGAAAACACATGACGAGACCACCAACTTCTCTTCTAGTAACCTGACTTTTGAGCAGCAGAATACAAGTCCAGTAAATAAGCTCCAGCAAGTTTTCCCAATCAACTCTCTTTCCACTTTACCTACAAAATTTGGATACTGTACGTTTGTTTCCCTATATCACCATTCTGAAAACCAAAAAAAAAAAAAAAAAAAGATAAAAAGAGACAGAATTGTTGGAGACCCTGAACCACTGTCAAGATAAAGGAATGACACTATAATTAATTCACTGGAACAAAGCTCAAGCATTATTTAGCATATGTGCTTTCCAAAATCAAGTAATTTGTATTATTTGTGCAGCATATGAAAAGTTTCAAGACCTGTGGCTATTCAATAATACAGAGAATATATGCCTCCTATTAGAATTATAGAACTTTAATTACTTTCTCAGATCAAAAAGTGTAACATTTGACAATAATAGGGTTTTCATTCTTTTTTCCTATTATAATATTTTAAAACATGATCCAGAATAATTGGAAATGCAATGCTGTATTTGTACACACACACACACACACACACAAATGCACACAGAGAGAGAGAGAGGTATCAGTGAATTTGAAGCCAGTACCATTTATAAGTAATTTTTTCTGGTCCTTTGGTAGATTCTTATCTAAACTTGTAGTTACCCTATTACAAGCTGCTGCCACTAACAAGGAACAAAGATAGGTTTAGATAAGGAATCGTGTTCTGTTGAGTCAAAGCACACAGCAAGTATAACACACGTAAGAGTAACATGAGAAGAAAATAGCAATTTTCCAGTCTCCCTTAAGAACTTAGGAGAGCAGGTCAAGATTCAAAGCTGACAGTTTTCATGGGTAGGATACAGATGCCAGGAAATGACCCTTCATGCCCTGCTGGAGAAATTAATCGCAAAGGTACCACAGGTAGAAGATGACCCAATTACTGAAGGTCACATATATAAAAAAACAAAGATAAGAATTGGCCATAAGGAATCAGATAGAACAACTGAGACTGTCATATTTTAATTATGAGAGTCAAAATCAAAAACTACTTAGAACAGAAAAGGAAAAATGCCTTGTTGAAAATCATTGTTCTAATATTCCTGGGAGCAAGACAAACACTCCAGGTTTCAAATGAAAGAGGAGCCTCCAGGTAATGTCATCACCCTGCTGCTAGTTGTAGTAGATGTGAAATAGAGAAGGCAGGTAAAGATGACCCAGTAGAGTGGGATGCAAGATAAGAGTGTGATGAAAGAAAGTTGGTTTTCCCTGAACTTCTAATTTATTGCCATTCTGACTACTTGTTCTTTCCATATTGATTTTCTTTTAAGTGGTCTTTTGCCCTTTTAAAATTGATCTTTAAAAATGTTTCTTTGACAAATATCGCTACTGCTTCTGATGTTATATTTGATGACATTTAAAGTCTTCATATTCTTACTTTCCCTTTGAAAGAAATGAGACTTTGATTTAATTCTGTTACCAAAAAAAATGGAGAAGACAGTGAAACTAAATTATTTGTTGCCCTTAAGAGTAATTGCTAAATTTATTCTATAAAGTGCTCATGAAGTACATTCCCCTATTTTTAGATTCTTAATTTCAAAGATATGAAGTTGTGAAAATCACTCTGATTTACACTCAGAAAAGACTCAGATAAAGAACAGCCTGCGTACAATTTGTTCAGATATGCAAATAAATCTTTTGACTACATTAGGCTGTAGATCAATTTTTTAAATATATAAGTGCGTACAAGGATTTTTCAGTTTATAGGTGGCTGTCAACCAACCTAACATGTCCTAAGGGATAGGGGTTGTGGAGAAAGTGACGGACAAGGTAGGACAATGTATGAGAGTGACTAACTAGATGGGCTAAGCTGCATTTGGCAGTTTGAATTTTTAAAACACTATGAACACACCAACAAGTGAAATTTTTATGGCACTGAAGAGCATTTTGCTGTATCTACAAATGCATTGTAACATCCACAAAGCTCTTCTCTCGTCTCACCTCAGTGACCTACATACAGATTCATAGTATGACAGGATAATTTTAAAAGAACTCATGCTAGACATACATAAATGATTGCCTTTTGGGGGATGGGAAAGACAGAAATGGGAATGATAGGAAAAATTAAATACAAGAAAGAAATGCTCAAAAGCCAGTGGTAAGTATTGACAGGCTATGACTTGAGGAATGTGATTAACTCAATAATCTAGATCTAAGGGTAGAAATAAAGATTTTTAGATATTTGTTTTGATACCACTCTGATTGTGAATAATGTTGCCTCACATTTCCAGGGCAGCAGATCCTTACAAGATTCTCAAAGTAGTACCAAGTAGGGCATTCAAGAACAGCCTGATTGTGCCTCCCTGATGGTGCAGTGGGTTGAGCGCATCACTGTGACAGATCGGTGGCACAGCAGCGTGAGTTCTATCCCTGACCAGGGAGGGGACCCACATGAGGAGGCAGACCTCTCCTGCCTCGCCCACGGCTGCCCTCAGCAATGTATTTCAGTAGCTCCACCTGTTCTGCTCCCCACTCTGTCTCTGGTGAATCCTCTCACCTCCCGTGCCTCTGGCTTGTACTAGTAGTGCTCTTGTATGCATAAATAAATAAAATCCTTTTTTTTTTTTTTTTAAAGAACAGCCTAGTCATGAGCAGAGAAAAAAAGACAAGTCCTTGTAAGGTTAACTATAGATATATGCTCTTCCCATTCTTTGACTAGACAAAACTGAAAACGACAATAGGTGCTTCAAGAATTTCCTCATTTCCCTTATATGTTGCTTCAAACCACATTCCCATTCAAACCTATGCCTGAATTAATTCACATTAAGTTGTTATTGACTGACAAAGACATATTTGTCATGAAGAAATGAATCTACAATGAAGTTGTGCTGAATATAATGTAAGTGCATCTTACAGTTATCAGGTAATCAGGGTACTGTTACCAAAATCCATGTACCCAAGCTCTATCCTTGAAGACTCCTATTCAGGAAACTTGGAATTTGTGTAATTGCAGCATGGGGGAAGAAAAATGTAAAGTATTTCTTGAAATGCCAAGATTTTATGTGTTCTGGTGATTCTGCACATTTATTCAGGCATGTCTCCCACTTCTCAGTCCCACCATAACAGACTTTAAAGCTTCTAAGTTATTTGCCTACACAGAACAGGGGCACACTTATAATTGCACTACTCATTTGCTAAACAAACTAACAACTGCCCCCCAGTGTCATGTGGAAGAAAGTGACAGCTTTGTTAGTCACTTAATAGCTGAGTAACCTTAAGAAACTATTCATCTGTGAGATAATGAAATTCCTCAAGGAGGACGACAAACTAGGTGACTTTGAAACTTCCTCCCTGTTCTAAAATTTCCAAAGGTTTTTTCCAGCTTTGTTTAATCTGTTGTTTATTTGCTTTTCTCCTGGAAGGGAATTATAATGTCCAGTTTAATTTATTGGCTTTGTGTGTGTGTGTCATAGGGAGATGATCTTTTCTGATCCTTCTGCTCTATTGCTCATTGTTCACAGAGAACCCAGAAGTGCTGCTATCAGTTCTGGGTCTGCATAGAGAATATTCCTTCTCCATCTCACTTGGTGATTGAGTGGGAGGCAGCAGGCAATATTTCAAAATGCAAACTGACATTTAATTATACAAAAATCTCCTTCCGCGATCACTTCTCTTGCCAGACTGATTCTGATCTACTTGAATTTTTTCCTTTTTTGTTGACTTCTAAGTTCCAGTTCTATTTGAGAACAATTAGAAACGAGTCTTAAACACTAGATTTATAATCTTGCTACTTCTTTCTTCTACCAAACAGAATCTTTAGATGACATCGTCATCTGCAAAATGATGTTTCTTTTTTGAGATTTATCCAAATCCCTGACATCCATAGTAACTTTCTCAAAATGGAGGTATTCCCCAATATCTATATTAAAAATATAGTATTTGTATAAATGTTACTTAACCATTTAAGTAAAGGTTCTGGCAGAGAAAAAAAAGATTGAAATGGACAATTCTGCTTTAATCTATTAAACACAGAGATGACTGAGCATGGAAATAAGACAGGGCCAGGACTACAGTGAAGTGAGAAAGGCACTTGCTGCCAGTGTGAAATTTAAGGGAACACCAAAAATGTCAAAAAACAAGATTAAAATATATTTTAATTCATGGTTTAAATCAGTAACTGCTGTGACAAATCATAGTGGAATCTGATACAAAAGGAAATATTATAATACTGGTCTTACTTTCTTTAAAATTTTTGTATTTTATCATGGAGTTCTTTAGTTTTTTTGAAATAGAGAAATAAAATATTTATATTGATTACTGAATTTTTAGCTCCCTTTCACCTTTACTTTATAATAGTACTGACCGTAAAATAACTTATCTTCCATTATCAGCTGCACACAAATGTTATCATGTCTGTTCTTAATAAAAGGATCCCCTACAACAAGTTTGATTATTTCAATTGTAGTTATCATTTGTGTGTGCCTTTTCTAAGTGATTGATACCATTTTAATAATTTATTCAAAGCAGCAACTGAAGAAGTAGGCAATTTTCTCTTTACATAAAAGAAAACTGAAACCCTGAAAGGTGAAAATAACCTGACAAGGGATAAAATTCAGTTAGTATCTGAAAGTTCTATGCACAACATCTTGTTAAATGAGATAAAAGGGAAAGAACCAAAAGAGAGAGGAAAGAAGAAGTGGGGGGAAAAGAGAAGATGAATACATACTGTAAGGATTTTTAAATTCATTGAATATAATATTTACTTGGTAAATTTGCTTAAAATGTTGGCTCTCAAACTGATCACTATAGATTTGAATTAAATAAGGTGTAAGACAACACCCTTTACACATGAGAGAAAGTCAAGGTGATAATGAAACTACAAACTGATATGTACAGTGAGTGTCTAACTCCAAATTTCAGATTCTTTCCACTCCACTCTCTGACTTTCATGGGAAAGAAAGGGATGTATTTGTTCACTGAATGCTACCATATACCAGGGACATGGGATAGTGTCAAGGAATTTGGTTAGAGCTAAAATGTTGGTGGTCAACAGCTACAATGGCAGGCAGCTGGGACCGAGGTCAGTGGTGTGCACAGATGAAAGGAGAAAAGGTAACAGAAATGTTGGAGTGAAGCAGAATAACTCAGGAAGCAGGAAGAAAGGAATACTTCCTACATATGGTTTGTGCATATATTGGTTTTACTTTGTCATTTATACTGAGAAGTATAAACATTATGTCATGCTATATGAGCAAAAGTTATAATATATTTATAAATATGACAATAACTTCATTCGATGAGGGATAACAAAATTGTGGTCAAGCCTGCTTTCTAGTTTAAGCCTGCATCTCTGGATTTATCCCCATTCTGCTTTTCTGTGCCTTCTGTCTCTAATCGTGAACTCAGGCTGTTCTTACTGGACCAGTCTTCTGTTTTTATAATCTTTAAGTCAGAATTTACTTGTAATTCATCTCCCCAGGGCAATCATCCTGGTTAACTCAACATCAGCCTCTACTGGACAATTTACCATTATGCCGCCCAACCTACACTAGCGTTTACACTGTTCAGCTATAGCCTGCTTACTATTTATGCACCCATGTCTGTGTTATCTAGTCTAATAATGTCTATAAATTGTGGCTAGATTTGTTAACTGATTTTTAGTTTCAAACACTGATTTCTGGAGGTGTCTGAATATTATAAAACTTAATTATAAAAACTCTGTCACTTAATAAAATGCTAAACATCATGAAATGGGTCAGTGATGTGAATAATAAAAGTTACTATTTTGTAGGTCAGTAGCTGTAAAATGCTATCACTTAAGAGATCTTTGTCCCCCAAAGAGTACATTTATAGACTTTGATATTTACTGATTTTTTTGCTACCTCTCTAGACATGTTTAGGAGTAGGCTTGGAGGACAATAGCATAAAAGGTAGTCTTAAACTTAAAATCTTACTTGGGAATAAAAACTACCACATAATTGTCCTTAATTTTAGGTCAAGTTACTTTGAATCTTCAATAAGAATAGAAGGAAGAGATCAATATGGCTTCAAAAGTTTCTAATTAAAATCAGGAAAAGAAATTTGGCCAAAAACAGAGTGACATGAAGCCAAAAGATGTCGCAGTGGTGTCATCAGATTGGATAGGTCTTAAAGCCAAGAAAGTATACAAGGGGAAAGTACAGGTCAAAGAGGGTTTTAAAAGAAAATGAAATTTAAAATAAGGATTAGTTACAGGTCTCATATCAAAAGATTCTGGATAAGAAAGGAAGAGGCTACTGGTGACAACTAAAAAGTGTTTTGTAGAGATAAGAGACTTGAAATACTTAGAAGAAAGAATACAAAGAGCCTGTAGGTTAGGAAGAGAAGGGTAACTGACAGTAAGTACCCCAAAGGGAGTTAGGGATGGGATGTATGAAGTGGACTACAAAGCATTAGAGGAAACACAGACTTAGCAAGAAGATAACGATGCACAGAACTACTAGGAAAAGTTGGAGGTATAGAAGGGAATTCACCCCAGATGGTTTCCATCATGTGGGAGGTGACATCAGTTCCTGACGAAAAAACAAGAGTGGGGGTAGGTGGAAATATCCTTGTTAATTGTGATGGTGAGTTTTACAGTGTCACTGTCATGTATCATCATCTGTGGTTCCATGATGCTGTGTGTATGAAATCTTTTATAAGTATTCCTATATAGCAAAATTATAAATGTTACATGAAAAGATAGCTAATGCTTCTCCCTCCAAATCATAAAATATATCTAATATAGTCGAGATAAAAACATCTAGAAGAAAATCCAAGTTTTATCTAATTTTTTATGTTCTATGAGTCAGAACTCAAAATATTATTACTCATTTTTTTTTTTGCTAACTTAGATCGTTATTACACAATGTTTTGAAATGAAAAAGCAGTGGTGTTAGTGATTTCGGTTTGCAAAGTGACACACAGATTTTACAAGTAATTAATATCAGAGAGATAATATTAATTTCTCACTAAAAATAACCATACATTAAAAGATAGAGCAACTTCTAATTTTACAGAAAATCTCTATGATCTTCCATATATCATGAAGCTGTTCAACAACTACATAGTGAGAAGTATCCCTCGGCATAAATGTGATTTTCAGATTCAAGACAGATACCATAATCATGTCGATTTATTTTCCTCTTGTCCACAGGGGACAGAAACTATGGAGGGATATCCTTGCCAGGGTATAGGGAAATCCACCCACAGCATAGTGGGGAAAACAAAGAATTTTAAGCTTGAAGAGGACATATTCCTATTGGTCCTGGGGATATTTGCAACAAACTTCTAAATAATGATTGACTAATTAGAATTTCTAGCTTTTTTTTAACCTTTCTTAAAGGACAGTTTTATTAAATTTTGTAAACATTATTAATTTCAGCTTGAAATTTTTGCTCTCTCCATTTTAATGGAGTGAGAAATAAAAATATGACTAGCTTAATCAAGTCCCTCCAAATCGCTACAGTGTTATGTGTTTGGAGTCAGTTGCTGAACTGCTTGAAGCACAAAACTTATTTCAGTCATCCTCTTGGGCTGTTACTTTGCCAAAAAAGCTTCAGTTATCACAAACTACAATTCTAGCAAAATATGGGAAGGGTCATTTTACAAAAGATTTTACTGACTTGAGGTTTTTAATTTACTCACCTGGAGATTCCTTATGCGAAATGTTCTGACAGTTCACAGATGCATTCAGCATTCGATTTTTAAAAGATCTTATAAGCTCCCCTGGATCCTAGATGAGGGAGCTATCCCCCTGGGTGAACATCAGAGTTTGACCCAAGGGCTGTTTTCATTTTCAGTACTGAAAATGCCATTTCTTATTTGCAGGGGTTTGCCCCTCCTTTGTGCATGGGCATGATAATGAGAAGGTCTCACCTTAGGATGCACCATCCTTCCCTTCCTGCCAGCAACATGCCATTCAAATACACTACACCAGGGAAAACTGCCTTGGAACAATTAAGAATATTAAAACAAAACCGTGCTTTCACCCCATCTTGTGGGGAAGTGAAACAGCTTGCCTCATTAAAGATTCAAATAGTGGCTAGTATTGTCTTGGAGCAGGCTGACTAGTTTTTGAGTCTCTAATTTAGCAAAAATGCAAATTGTAATATTGCCCAGAAGATTCAAATTTGGGCAAAGAATGCTCATCAAGAAAACAAAAATACAGACTATATGCATACAACATCTATCTATCTATCTATCTATCTATCTATCTATCTATCTATCTATCTATCTATCTATCTATCTATCTATCTACCTACTTACCTACCTACCTACCTACCTACCTACCTATCTCAAAAAAAATATTGCAACAGAAACAGTCACTCAATATCTCCACTCCTGTTAAGCGTTCAGTCTGAGCAGAGCACAGAGCATGCCAGGACTGAAAGCCTGGCTCCATCCACTCCTTGCTGTTTAAGATATTTACTCTCTCAGCACGATATGGAAAAGCAACAACCATAGAATTATTTCATACAAATCTGATGACTCTGAAGCAAGAAAACACATGTAAAATGACTAGAATAACTGTATGACACATAACTTGATATTTAATAAATGTTAACTCCATCTTATTATGAATGTACTTTTGGGAAAGGGATGAAAAATCCCTAATGTGAAACCTTTCTTAAAATAATAATTATTTCACAGAAACAATTACTTATCTCCATAATATGGTCTCTGAGACTAATCTAAATAAGAGCACTTTTTTCATCCTATAAAAATTTTAAAACATACAAGAAAGTGTAGAAAATTGTAATATTCATAGTCAAATTTGACAATCACCATTTTGTGCTTCACCTATACTTCTTGCCACTTCACCCCCTTAGATTACTTGGAAGCAGATCTCAGAAACATCATTTCACCCATAAATATTTCACTAGGTCTCTAAAAGTTGTGGATGTAACAAAAAAAATATCCACAACACTGTTATCTCACTTTTAAAGTTAATAATAATTCATTTACATCATTAAATATCCCATCAATATTCAAATTTCCCCAATCTCAAAAGCATGTTTTGCCCTAATAATTTGTATAGCCTTTTTAATGACTTCTTTCTTATAATGTATCAATGATTGTTGAAAAAATCAGATTGTTGGTTTTTGCAGCTATGTACAAGCTAATTTTTCTGATGGTATCACTATGGTATTTTAATGCATTTCTCTGGTTTTATATTCATTCTGAAAATGTAATTTAGAGTCTTGATCAAATTGAAGTCTAATCTTTCTCATGACCAAATTACAGGTTATAATGTGGATTTCTGTCAGGAGGACTATGGGTGATTTGGTGGTACACTATGGTGGCAATACCTAATGGGGTATCCTAATAGTAGTTCAATTAAAAATATTAAATAAGCAAACACAGAGATACAAAGACAAAAATTAATTGTATTCATATGAGAATTCTATATACCATCATTGCAATTTCTCTTTAAACCTAGGGGTGTTCTAAAAACAAAGTTCATTTTCAAAGTGAAAAAAGAAAATTCTCATCTCTCTTTTTGTTGTGTTTGCAGCTTCTTGGTGGTTGTTCCTGAATTTATGTTTGCAAATGGAAATATTCTATCATTAACTCTTCACATATTATCTACAAAAAGAAAACCCTCTTTTCAAATCCTGAGGTCATACAGAAAAGGCAGAAAAAATTGCTTCATTTCTTCCTTTTATTTATTTCAAAATACTGAATTGGTTCATCAGCCTCCTGCACAAGGGATCCATTTATTTTACATATTATAAATATTATTATAACCTCTGTATTTATCATGTCTGACATATTACAGTAGATCACAGATGCTATTCCAATTGATGATCAAATTATTCCTTGGTTAGTAAGAACCTGCTCAAGTTAGAGCATGAGTCTTTTTTGACACAAACCCACTAGTTCTTATATTTTCCTTTCTTTCCACCTCATCTCCAATATCCTGCCCTAGCCAGACATTGGAGAATTAACCTTTTCTCTTAAAAGGTTATTGCTTATTGCTGAGAAGTATTCCATTGTGCACATATCCCACGTCTTTTTAATCTATTCATCTGTCTTTGGACACTTAGGTTATTTCCACCATCGACAATTGTAAACAGTGCTGCCATAAATGTAGAGTGCATATATCCCTTTGAATAAGTGTTTTTGCATTCTTTGAGTAGACACCTAGGAGTGAAATTGCTGAATCATATGGTAGATATATTTTTAATATTTTGAGAAACCGCCATACTATTTTTCATAAGGGCTATAGCAGTCTGCAGTCCCAACAGTGTATGGGAATTCCTTTTTTCAACATCCTTGCTAACTCATTGTTTCTGGAATTTTTGACATGGGCCATTCTCACAGATGTGAGATATTATCTCACTGTGGTTTTGATCTGCATTTGAGGGAAATGACATTTGGACACCACAGTCTGGCAGCAAGGAAATGACCACTGCTATGCAATTAATTATTGTATCTATGACTTTTCAGTGGACAGAGCTAGAAAACACTTATTTAAATGTAAAATACATCATAAGTTCATTACTGATATTATAATTTAAATTTAAAACTACAAGCTTTCTATTAACACCATTCACTTTTATTGATCTTCACCTTTATCTCCTTCTTCAATGATCAGATTTTCAGTTCTCAAGGACCTCAACATAGGTATACATCTGTTTTATATCACAATACTAATTTTGGGACCTCAATATGATTACTATCCCTAAAAATATATTGACCATAAATAATCTTGTTACTTTTTAAAAAAAGATTTATTTATTTATGCATACAAGAACTGGGGTATAGGCCAGAGGTACAGGGGGTAAGAGGGCTCACCAGAGACAGAGTGGGGAGCAGAACAGTGGGATTGACTGGGGATGAACTCATGCCCTAGTGGATGCAGATACCTTCACAGTGCTGTGACTTAACTCCTTGTGCTACCAGGGAGCCCTCTTGTTATATTTCTTTTGTTCTTAGAGTGTATAGTCCTAGGTATGTATAGTGAAATTACTATGGCTTAAATTTTTAAGTAAATTTTTAAAATGTTTATTTAATTATGCCACCAATTTGTTACACAGTTAATTGATTCACTTTACCTTTGACATTAAGGATTGCTTTTTATATGTTAAGTTCATTTCATAATTATTTAAAATATTTACATTGCTCAACAATCAAATCTACAAGAGTGCATATTCAAGCAATGCTGACTTATTTACTTGTCCCTACCTTCCCCTCAAAGAATATTTTATGTTTAATAGTTGACCATTCTATTTTTAATGTAAGAAAATACACTTCTTACATGAAGTGTAATGAAGGAGAATGGTAGTAAACTGTGCTTACATTTATCCATCTTCTTTATTTCAGTCACATAACTTTCCTCGATTGTAACAATTGCTTATAAATAATATAATGATTATTAGTGATTACTGTCATACATATAAGGTCAGCAATGTATTCTAATAAAAAATAAATTCTTCAGTTTAAAACAAATGATAAGTTTAAAAAACATGTATTACATCTCATGTAAGGTGATGGTGTTAAAAGAGCACAGTTCTAAAGCTATTTCTCTTAAAAGTTGGTTGTTACTGTTAGAATCTAGACATATTATATCCCTTTATATGAAAATCTGTCAAAAATTAGTATATGAATTCTCTCCCCACTTTAGACATTTGTAAAATGAAATAGCCCATTAATTAAAATCCTGACTTATTTGTAAAGAGCTCTAGAACTCATGCAAGTTATTCTGATTTTCGCCAGTCCTTTGTATACATTTTTAATAGAAATTTATGATGGGAAATTTTAGAATTAGAAGATCTTAGCTAAGCTGTTAACTAACTGGATTTTTTAGGCAAGTCACTTTACCTATTAGAACTTTAATTTTCTTATCAGTATTATCAGTTTATAAGTAGAGATAATTCTACCAATGCCAGAGTGCTATTTGAATGCAACATGCAAACTCCACAGCACTCTGAAAATACAAAGTATAATAAAGAGGGAATTAAATGGCCGGTTTGCTAAAATCCAATCTTAAAACTTTAATTTGTTTGTTTAAAAATGATAGCAACATCAGACTATGAATGAGAGCTTTACAATCATCCAAACTGCAGTCTGGAAACTGACTTTTTGCCTGAACAGAACTCAGTTATAAATATCTGTCTTTGGAGTTGACATTCAATTCTGAGATGAAACGAACATGCTTCAGAATTTTAATCTGAAATACAAGAGCTGAAACTCTGAAAGTAGATAAAACATTTTGGGGGAAAAAAGGCATCTTGTTAATCTCTAGTGACTTTTAATTCCAACAATGATTATTCTATATAGAAAATCCTTCTTTAGATAGAAACTCATTTCTTAAAAATTAATCTCCAAATCTTTTATATAATCTAAGTTGGAGAGGAACTGTTTCTATATTTTGCTAAGGGAAAATAAAACACTAAAATTAATCATGTCTTCTCTAAAAACTTTTTAAACAGGCATAAACTTGAAAGAATATTATACTACATAACCTTTCAAATATAATTCAACAAATGATAAGCAACAGGAACAAATAGGAGATTTAAAACACTGTTTTAAAAATCAGCTATGCTCATAGTTACCTTTTTTACCTACTGAAATTATTAACTTTTGCCAATGAACTCCAACCATGGATCCATGTTAAATAAATTTGCTTGACTTTAAACAGAAATATGACTTGGGGAGTGCACATTGAAGGTTACACCTAAGCTCACATATAATTTTTTTCTTAAATACTGTGCATATTTTTTTAGTTCTAAACTACAGTTGTCCATTATTTTCCTCTTTCCACTCCTGCATGCTGCCAATAGTTATATGGCTAAGTCACCAACACAGTCATAAATGGCTGACTGGAGGACAGAGGGCAAAAAAGCTTAGTAATGACAATTTTCAAACACTACAAAAACAGCAAGAATAGGGCAATGATTCTCCACAAATCTATCATTTCACAATAGCAAGAACTTGACACATTTCACAATAGCAAGAACTTGCACATTTACATCATCTTGCCTTTATTGCTTTGAAGAAGGCTTTTAATGCAAATCCCAGAGTTTAGGCACGCTTCAGCATGCATCTCTGAAAAGGATGGACTTTTTTTACATGACATAATTGACAATGGTTTCTTGATATTATCTGTTCTCAGCTCATAATGAAAGTTTTTTCACTGCTCCAAAATAATCACCTTAGAGGTGATATGTTCAGTTTAGGACCCAAACAAAGTCTACACAATCCATTTTGTTGTTACATCTTCAAAAATCATTTTTAGTCCAGAAATGTGTTTCCTCTATTTTACCCCCTGTCTATGACATGGGTTTCTGTTAGTGGAGAAAACTCCCCATTTCTTTTAAACATGTAGTTCTAACATAGTGCCTACTTTAACTTCAAAACACCATCAGGAGATAATGTGGAAGGCACAAATCACTGTCTACCAAAATTTGACCTTTGTCCCACATGGTATGGAGTTATTCCTGTGAAGCAGCTGCCAACAGAAGCTTTTCCAAAAAGTGATTATCTGAGCTAGATGGATCCAAGCCAGGTTAAAGCATTTCCCAGTACTTTAAACCAAGTTTCCCTTGGCCTGGACCACAGATTGGATCCAGTGACAAATGTCCTCAGGAACTTCCCCGCACCGAGGGATTATTCCCTATGCAGAGATTTGCTGATAGACACATCCTCTCAGGATGAAATTCTTAACTGCATTCTCTGTGTTGGGTATTACACCACATCTATCACCTATTGAACTGTAATTGTAGATCTGTCTTCAACTCACTACATGGTAGATCCCAATGGGAGAGAAACTCTGCCCTATTCAACATTGAATCTCCAGGGCTTAGCACAGTGCCTAGCATATAAAATCTGTGTAATAAATAAGTGAAATTAGTTTATTACACATCACATATTCAGAATATGTTTAAGAGGAAGGTAAATCATTTATTTTAGAGGAAGTTCTCTAGTGCATCTACAACAAAAGCACAGTACTACAGAGGAATAAAGGCATGGCCAGTAGTGATTCACAAAATTAAAGATTCTACAAAGGAAACATAGGGGAAAGATAGTGAGAGAAAGAGTTCAACAGAAAAATGTACAATTTCAAGTAAGACATTTCTCTGAAATACTAAAACATAAAGCAAAACAAACTGTAGTTCAAAAGAGGTCACAGATCTATCACTTTGTCTCTGCACAGGAACATCTTTGGCTGACTAGTGGGTAAGCCATTTTTAGTATTAGAGTTGAGATAATAAAATTTAAATCAATGTTTAACAATCTTTATTATTTAGAATGGCAACCCAAAATCTCCTACACTTCAGCTTAAGCACATTTTTCTTATTCCATTATGAGAGGTGAGCAGCTGGCTGCCATGCTAAGCAGATCTCTTTATATACTCTGAGACCCTCCAAATGTGCACTGCTTATTCCAATCTTTAAAATATGCAACTATCTTCACACCCTTCCTTATGCATCCTGTTGGAATGTTCCTTTATGTAATGCATCATTTTAAATCATCCATTTTTTTGCTACAATTTTAAACTTCACCTTTCCCCAAGCCCTTTCTGTTAATATCTCTATATTAATCCCTTTCCCTTTCAAATTGGCATTTTGCTTTCTACATGTTAACAGAAAGGCTTATTTTAGATCCTAGTGTACCTTACCTTTCATTCCTTATTTTGAAGTGTCCAATGATAAAATTAAATCAGTCCCAATCAGAATCATGAAACCAACCTTAAAACAGTCTCCATATGTCTTAGGAAGATTCGTCTTCCTAGAGATGTGTTGATGAATTTTTAGCACAAATTAAACCTCACAAAATTGTTCCTCAATTATTTCTACAAGTGTTCTATAGTGTGTTCTGCTACATGTCACCTCTGATACTTTAAAGTGGTACAGCCATTTTGAAGCTGAATGACATTGATTCAAACGGCTCTGCTCAAACCTTTCAAATCTGGAAAATACTTCTGGGAGGTGAAATGACTGGTCCCAGGGAAAGAGTACAGCAAGAGTGTTCTCCACAATACAACGCTGTTTGTCAAAGGGCTTGTTATTCTGCTTTCATTTGCTGCTACCCAAAAGATTTCACAGACAAACCTGTTGGCAAAATAGAGCTAAAACAAAAGTGCCTTTTAATTTTGCATCAGACACTATCAGTAAATAACACCACTACCACAATAGCTAACCTTTATATGGCGCTGACTATGTCCTGGTACTGTTATAAATACTTTACTCGAATTAATACATTCAATTTTTACAGTACTTTTGTGAGGGAGATTTTTTTTTATCATCATCATGTTACAGATAAAAAACTGAGGACTAGGGATATTAAACAGCTTGCTCAAAGTCATGCATGGTGTGACTAGGATTTAAATCCAAGGCATCAGCCTCCAAAGTCTGTGTTATTAACTAAGACCTGTTTTATTCATTTATTTCTAATTTTTATATACTTTACCTTATTTTTCATTTTTGTACAGTGTATACTTCCTGTCCCTGTGAAATTCTCATCACCAATTCACCCATGCACCGTCACCACAGTCCCTTGTGCTCTTCCCACAAGGAGGGAGAGGAGAATTATGACCTGTTTTATAAATAGTTCAAAAAGTTCACCTTTGTGATACAGAACAATTGTCTGTTAAGGCATTATAGATTTAGTAAGTATGAATATTTCCAAAGTAATGCTTCATCTGACTTAACAAAAATTAAACAAAATAATAAATATGGTTTCAAGGTGGCTATTATTCCCACCCATGGGAAGTAATAAATTGAGCATGTATGGTCTGTCTGATATTTGAAGAAAGATCTTTCTAAATCAAACAATATACATTCTTAAGATATACAAAAGCTGTTTTTTTAAATTATTTTTAAAACTCAAATAATGTTTAGATAAATGTTTTTGTTTTAAAGAATGAAGCAGTTCAGAGGTGGAAGCATAATCTTACATAATGAGATTTATAAATTGGGCATGGTAATTTGTATATTATCATCATTGAATCATGACTAATATACATGTTAAATCCAAGTGGAGAGAACAATTAATCAGCGAATATCATTTTTAGTATTTATTGAGTGTAAAGCACTAGACTACTTAAAAAGAATGAGACAGACTTGAGATAAAGAGATAGTTCCTATCCTCAAAAAAATATGAACAGAGTATCTGATAAAAGTTAAACATTCATGTCAGTTGGACTCTTTCAATTAAAAGAGTAGAGTGTCATTCAATTTATGCAATGAATAGGTTTCCATTATAAGGGCTATGTAGAATAAAAAGGTAGGTCTTTCCACCATAAAATCAGACTAAACAAAGACCCGAGAATCACTCAGCTCAGTCTTGAGACAGAAATGAATTCAAGACAATGTCATTTGGGATTCAACAAAATTCTACAACTCAGTTACCTATGTGACTCTGTTTATCCCTACTGTGCTTATCACCATCTCTGCTTCTTCTTGTCATGGGATCTCTGTTTCTGTTTCCCACTCTTACTTCTCTCTGTTATATTCCATTCAAAGACTTCAGAAAGACAATCTAATTATTAAGTTTTTGCCACCATCTCTGAGCTTTCCCACCAAGACTACTTTAGGCATTACTAGAAAGTATATCCAATGATCTCACTCATATGTTGAATATAGAAATAAACAAAAAGAAATGTGACTGTAAAATTGAGATTACTACAGAGGGAGAGAGAGTAGAGCTGAGAACAAAGTGGGGAGATGGTCTAATGGCCTAGTGTAAAGAATTATGGGTGCTGTGGTGGTGTGTGTGGTGTGGCCACATACATCTGAGGAGATATGAAACTCAGTACTCTAAACCATATACAGTAGTTTTGCAAATCAATGTTAGCTCAATTAAAAAAAATAAAAGTACATCTAAGCTGAAAGAAGCTTGACCTCCTTAGACCATGGAGCCACTATTAACATCTGAGAAGCTCCTAAGCTTAACTACTCCTGAGACATCCGGATCAGAGATAGAATACAGCAATTTGAGTACCAGTTTCTTACTTAGGGCCCAAATTCCTTAATAAGGCATATACAATGTATAAAAGGATAAAACATGGCATTCACATATTTTTATAATTTAGAGGATCCTGACTAGTGCAGTGGTTGAAAGGGCAATCTCCAAAGATATTACCTATATTCAAAAATGGCACTGATGTTTACAGTATATGACCATGTGCTAATTATTTAATCTATCTGTATACAGTTCCCTTATCTAGAAAACTGAGATAATAGTCTCTACTTCACAGATTTGTTATGAGGATAAATATATTACCCCAAAACTTCAAAATACACTTGTCAAATAATGAGCACCTGATGAATTTTAACTATTATTTCCTTATTACTGCTAAACATCTTGTCAATTTGACCCTTTATAAGTATATAGCACAAAACTTCTATGCAAACATAGTATGCTCTTTAATTTCCTTATTGTTACCTTAATTCTCTCTGGTGAAGTCTTCCTTATCCCTCAAATTTCAGAACAAATTTCCTTTCTGAGTCATGCCCTCTCTGGCTGATGGTATTCACAGAAGGCCTCCAACCATTCCTCTGTTTTTGTATGCTCATGTAACCCTTCATGTCTAGAAAAATATTTCAGTGCCCACCTGTTGAATATGAACTAGCCTTTAGGCATGGAACTGGCTTTGGATCACAGAGTATGGGGAAAGTGCATTCTAGAACTCTCAAGTCCATTCACTTTCTACTTTTGTAGTCATTCATTGATTATGAGAACCCAATGCCACATGGGGAAGAGGTAAGGAAAAGGACCATGACATATTATTGACAGTCCCAGATTAACTCCTAGCTGATGGCAGCACCAACCTTCAGCCATGTGAATGAAACATCCTGGATGTCGAGCCCAGTCGAGCCCAGATGACTGCAGCCCTAGGCATCATCATGTACCCGCTGTCCTTGGCTCATAGAAACATAAGATAAATAATGTAGATGTTTAATTAATTATTTTAATTCTGTGCAAATGACCAGGCAAAAAAATATCATAAAGGGTAAGTCTAAGACTAGGAAAAGAAATTCGTCAAAATTAGCATTGAAATTTATAAAGAATTATCATTAATCAATATTTAAAATATAATTCAATACAAAAAATATAACTCAGTACAAAGTTGGAAAGATGATAAACATGTCTATATAAAAGAAACTCAAATGGTTAATAACATTCATCAAAACTCCAAATTAACATGCCTCTGAATAAAAACAAATAGGATATTACATGTTTGGTAACAGACCACTTTTCTTAGGTTTAAGCCTGAGCTGAAGATATTTTCTGAATAGGAAGGGGGGAACAGGTGAGTGACTTGGGAAGATGTGGATTAGAAGGCTAGGCTCCCCAGTCTTCAGAATTCATCCACACCAAACTTTCCAGATAAGGTTGTTTAATAGCTATTAACCTTTCATTAATATAAGCTGACATTTTATGTAATTGCATTTTTGAATCCCAATTACCATGTTTTGCTGATGTTTTATAACAACAACAACTTACCAAAGGTTGGATGCAGTTGTAAAAGGTTCTCATATATTAACTCAGAACAACCCCACGAGGTAGGAATGATTATTATTTCCATTTTCTCATGAGTCACAAAATAATGGCAAGCCCAAGGTCACCCACACAAACACAATCATGGAATATAGATCACAAACTCTGAATGAAGAGGTATGGTAACATCTGGAGAGAAAAAGAGGAAGCAAGTACACACAGGCACTCCAACTATACCTATAAAATAGTGCTGGCTTAAAAAAAATCACTAAGGCAAATATGTTGAGATTTAATAAAAACTGGTGGCAGGTGCATGGTGTAAACTAGTTTGTATACTTGTCTCTACATTTAAAGTGTCTCATAATAAAAATATAAAAACAAATGAAATGTGTCATAACAGAGAACATTCCAAAAATAAATAACAAAGGAAGAAATTTACATATATTTCATCAAAGTCCTTTTTTGAGAAACACATTGCTTTACAAGAGCATCTGTTGCTCTGAGTCTAGGTCCTTTACTTTGATGGGTCCTGACTCCTTTCAGAGATTTAACAGAATAAATTGTTTTTGCTACAGCAATAACACAGTTTTGTATAACACAACAAAGTAATAAGAACCCCAAAACACATATTATGATTAACTAGAAAATAAGTGGCAAAATATTTATGAAAATATAAGTAACATGTTTGTCCTTGCCTGGTAAAATATGCACAGTATAGGAAGCAGCAGGTGATATATGAATATAAAATGCTTTCACCTTTATAGACCACTGACAGTTTTTTGTCTATGCAGAAAAGAAAATACTTAGAGCTGATGATTTTGAATCTTGTTGATAACTATCAAGTTATGATTAATACCTCAGAAATATCAAAAGGTAAATTCAAGGACAAAAAATATTACTTTCAATCCAGATATATGTTCACAGACCTGCTATTCTATTCCACCATTTAAATTCCAGAATGAACAGTGTTCCAACTGCAAAGTGATAGATTCACAGGTAGGGAAGAATGGAGTAAGAAATATGACACAAAAGGAACTCCCTCTCATGAAGAGAACCTTAGATTTCAGAAAACTCTCTTTTCTGTGTTTGTATTTCTTGCTGTTGCGATATCTCCATTTTCCTTATAACTTATTCGTATTTGTATGTCTTCCTGTGTATATGCCGACACAGTAACAGCACACTAAGTCAGTTATTAAAGTGACCATCTAAATTTCATGCACCATAGTTACCACAGGAAACAGATGAAAGGTCCGAGAACAACCAAAATACAGAGCACAGAAATCAATCTCCTTGTCTTCCTTTACACAGAAGCTAAAAAATAGTTAATCACATGTTACCCACACTGCTACGGATGGAAGTTGTTTAGAAAGGCATAGATAAAACATCTGGAGTATTAGTAGAGGAAGATATGGCGGGAAATGAAAATTTGCCTTAGAAATTTTGGAAAACCTAATAATCAAGGCTCACCACATGGTTAAAGAAGCTATCATATCTGAGTAACTCAGATATGAAGCTACAGTAAATTTATGATGATTCCTCATCATGGTTGTGAATATTCAAGAAAGAAATACGTGATATTTATTCCATATATATTTATTATTAAGAAGCATATGGAAATATTAAATTTTTCATTCTAAAATTCATCTGAAATAACAGATATATAATACTGTTATTGAAAAAAAATGAGATTTGTCCCATTAATATTAAAGCTCAGTATAACTAAAAGATTGAAGTAGTGTTGCAAGAACAGACAGCAAGGCTAATGGAACAGAATTGTCTCAAAACACATGGTAGGAAATGGAGTGATCTTTGATATAGGGAACATCAGAAATCAATAACCAATTACCTGATAAATGTGGTCCACTATTTAGAATACTGACTAGTTAGAAGGATTTACATTCTTACCTCAAACCATATATTAAATAAATTTCAGACAGAAAGAGCTTCTTTTCCCCCTTTATTTATATATATTTGACATCAATTGTGGTCCCCATGGGTTTCCCATCACCATTTCACCAGTGCACCATCACCTCAGCAGAAAAAGTTTTTAAAAACTTTTTAAGAGGTTCCTATTTATTTAATGGAGGAAAGACCTTAAGTACAGAGAAAAGATAAAAGATGACAGAAAAAAAATTTCTGAAATGTAAATACCTTTATTTTTATAATTATAAAAGTAAAATGTGGAAAATTCAGAAATATTAAAAATCCATGAAAAAATAAGAAAGCTTTCTGGTTTTCCTTATCTTCCAGGGACATTTTTCACACATTTTAGAGCATACTTCTTAGTACACATACACAAGTTTTATTTATTATTATATAAAGATCATTATTCTTTTGTAATTAAAGTTTTCACTCTCTATATTTAACATATTTTCCCCTGTCATTAGATGCTTCTGTATATTATCACCATCATTATATCTAATGACTGCTAGATATCTTAGTGTATCAAGAGGAAATTTTGCAATGAAAACCAAAAGTTCTCAACTATATGGATCCAAACACTTACTTTAGAAGTCTTTTTTTTTTCTCTTGTTTTCCATAGTTTCAAAATGTCTTAGATTAATGGGTCACTGACTCAGTAGGGCCACTTATGTACTAAAAAGTATTAGAAAGCAAAGCAAATTATATATTTCCAAATATTATTTGGAATATTTATTTTACTGTCTTTGAAAACAGTAATATTAGATTTTTTTAAATGTTAGTCATTGGTATTTCTTCTTTTTTAAGTTATTACTTCGTGATCTTTATTCAAGGATTTGGAACAAATCAAATATTTAAATGGAATATTTTTCTCAACTTAAGAGATATCTCCTATAATTACAAATTAACAGTTTAAATTGTTATAAATAATCTTCCCTACCTAGATTTTTTTATTTTTTTGCTGGTGGCAGGTTTCAAATTAGTCATAGTTTCATTGCTTATCCTATGTTTCTACATTTATTGCCACCATTACTCTGGTGATAGGGAACACACCAGCACACTCCCAGGGACATGTTTGAGGGAAGAGTCATGGAGCAGGTTTGCAAGACAAAACTCTGCTACTAAATGAGCAGCCATCTTGCTATTTATTAGCAGCAATACATAGCATGATTGATTATGTGACAATGGCAGGAGGAACAGGGTCCAGGGGAAGCAAAGGATAATCAACTTTATGGGAACAGTCTCTAGGGGAGACAAAGGGTAATCAACTTTAATGGGGAACATAAGAGGACACGCAAATGTGTCAACCACATTTACAGGGAGAAGTTTCCATGCGGATGCTTAGTGTAATTTCCGAGCTACTCCTAGACGACCTCAGACCATGTCCACACTATCAGTCAAACAGCTACCTAGGCATCCCCAGCTGCCTCATGATGTTGGCCATTGTCCGAAGGCAGTCATGAGGAGTGCCATATCCAATTCTTTTACACACAAACACAGGTGCATAAAGAGGCTGTACGCACACAAGTGCAGAGGCTCTAAGTAGTAGAGAGACCACACCATACTAAGATCATCACTACTCTATGGTTATGTAAATTAATTCCATAAACAACTTTACATGCTCATCTGCTTTTTGAAAGGACATTAAAATCCTTAGTCTATTTGAAGCTTATTTTGGTATGAGTCAAGAAAAGGAATCTAACAAAATTTGATATCTGTGCCCAGTCAGTTAAATACCTGAGCATTGACAAATTCTTATATCTATATGGGTCTGTTACTGGGTTTATTATTCTGTTACCAATTAATTATAAATTGGTAATTTGATGACTTCAGACTTTTAAATCAATAAAAACATAAAAACAAAAGGCAACAAATTAGAAAAAAATATTGCAGCAAATATGAGAGGTAAATGATGACAATATGATATATCATACAAGGCAACAAAAACTTACCAAAACCCCAGTGTTTGGGGGGAAAGTTTTGTAAGAGAAGAGAAATAAATGACTAATACATACATGACAAAATGATTTATATCTCTCGAGTAGTCACAAAAATATAAGATTAAGAAATAAGACCTATAAAACTGCTCAATTAGCAAAGATTGTTTCTTCAAACAATAGCTTTTAAGTCTTCCAATTTGAAGACAATCTGAGGAAAGACACAATCTTCCACTTTCCAGTAGGTATATAAATAGACAGAATCATATTTTAAAATAATTTATCAATATCTAACAAGAGTCATAGAACAGTGTATATCCTTGTATTCAGCATTTTTCTTCTGTCTTTAGCCTAAAAATAATCTAGAATATAGTAAAAGATTTACATACAAAGACATTCACCTTAATTTTATCTATTTCAAAATAGAAACTAGGTATAAATCCAATAAAATAATGAATATATAAATTATAACATAACCATGGTATTGAATCCTCTAGCTATTTAAAATTGTTATTTCCATGCAACATAAGGGAAATTTCGGGATGCACTGTTAGGCAAAAAATGAAGATGTAATGTCTATACACAGTTAGGGTAGCGTAGACTTCTCCTGTCTCATCCGCTGCTTCTCCTAGCAGTGTATTTCAATAAACCCACCTTTTCTGTTCTCAAAAAAAAAGGGCTATATACAATTGGATGCTTATAAATGCTTATCAGTAAAAATATATGTAGAAAAACATAAAAATAAACATACATCACTATCATCTGAGAAGTGAGAAATGAGTGATGTTTACTTTCTTTGCTCATTTCCTATTTCCAAAATACTTAACAAAAAAGTCTATCGTTTTTATTGAGCTGCATTGGAATATAAATATAAGGATGGCTTGTGCTTTTAACATGGAAAAACTATGAAAAAAACATACGTGTGAGCTGTAAGAAACAAAAGAGAGAAGGAGAAAATGAAGACTTGCATGAAGAGTGGGTGCTAGAAAGACCCTGAAAGTATGGGGTATCAAGAGAACTTGCCTATGAGACACATCTTTTTTTTTTTTTTGACACGTGAGGAGGACATGATGGATAGGGACAAGTACAGAAAGATATATTTATAGGTAATGAGGATGGAACATTGTGGAACTCACAAATGTTCACTTTTATATCCTAAATCAGGCATGAATCAAGTTCATAAATTGAGTCAAACAGATAAACATAAATGGATGGTTTGAAAACTTGAGGACAATGAGGATTATGAATAGGAGATGGAAAGGGAGCTAATTGAAAATAGTGAAAAGAACTGTCCTGATATCCCTATTTTCTAGATACATATTAAGAATATTAAATGATACAGTTCTTGGGTCCAAAGGTTGTTATGATTTTGTCTAGCACAGAAAAAAATCTATTAAAATATCTACACAATATCTTAATTGATCACTTGATTAATTGGTTCAGATATTTTGATTCATTTAACACTATTCAAGCTCTTAACCAAGTCACTAACACCTTCCACATTTGCAAATCCAGTGGTCAATGAACAATTTTCATGTTACTTGATGTTTTACCAATATATGAAACATGTAGGAACCCCTCATTCTTGAAAATCATAATTCATTTGCATCTAAGACACTGCTCTCCTTGGTCCTTCCCCTACTGGTTAACCTTTTATGTATTCTTTTGCTAAAGCCCCTTCATTTATCTGATTACAAATGTTAAAGTGCTCTGAGACATAGTCTTTGTGCCTCTTCCTTATATTCACTCATTCAAAGGGGATCTCATTCAGTCACTTGACTTTAAATATCTTCTGTAAACTGACAACTTACATTCATATTATATTACACACACACATATGTGTGTGGATAGAAAGATATATAGATCTATACTGGCAGACTTAATCTTTCATCTTCAAACTCATAGAACTGTCTACTCTACTTAAATATGTATCAAATTGTCCACAAGCAAGCCCCAAATTACTACTCATCCACAAATTACTTACCCATTCAACCAAATGGAAACTCACTTGACCTGGTTATTTAGGTTGAAAACCCATGACTCACCATTAACAAGTCTCAATCTCTTCTTGTCCTCTTGTAGCGGAGCTGCAAATCCTATTTACTATCAAAACACACCAAAATCTGATCATTTCTCACCACTTTCATTCTAGTATAAGTCACAGTCCTCTCACCTGGAATAACTTCATTCCCCCAAAGGGCCTTCTCCTTCTTCTCCTACCTCCCTCTCACACACATATACACAACAACCAGGGTGAGTCTTTAAAAATTTTAAGTCAGTTCATATCACTCTTCTGTTCACAACTCTCTAATGATGTCCCCATTTCACTAAGTACAAATCAACACCTTTATGAAAGCCTTCTAAAGCTCAAGTGGACTGGCTCCCTGACCTTGAGTCTTCCATGTTTTGTGTCTTCAACATGCCAAGCATCTTCTGCTTTTCAACTTCAAATATTTGCACTTTCCTTCCTTCTATTTGGAAAACTGCTCCCCTCAATTACACAGGAGTTCTTCCACATTGGCCTCCAAATAGACCCCCTCAGAGAGGTCTTCCATGATTAACCTATATAAAAATTGGCAATCCATTCCTTTACCCTGCATTATTTATTAATGATAACTAATAGAAACCAATAGGAACTATATATTTTAAAAGGGAGTTAATGGCATGGTCAATAGGGGATTCCCAGTCTGTTTAAGAATGAGGAAGGCAGAGTGCAAAAAGATCTTCCTCTAGGGCCTCCCTAGTGGCGCAGCGGGTTGAGCCCACACTGTGAAGCATCCATGGCACAGAAGTGCTTGAGTTCTATCCCTGGCCAGGGAAGGAACCCACATGGCGCAGCAGACCTCTTTTGCTTTGCCCACTGCTCCCCTCAGCAGTGTATTTCAGCCCATCTGCCTGTTCTGCTCCCTGCTCTGTCTCTGGTGAATCCTCTCACCTCCCGTGACTCTGGCCTGTACCCCAGCTCTTGTATGCATAAATAAATAAATCTTTAAAAAAAAACTAAAAAAACATATCTTCCTCTAGCCTAAGTTTCCATATGGAAGACAATTTCTACATTATGTAGAACCTTCACCAAAAAGAAGTTAAATGTTCATCCTACTCACATTTTTCCAAATACTTTTTATCTAACTTATAGTAAGATCAAGAAAGTGACCAAGTAAAACAGATATATAATAAACACTCAAAATTTCTGAATATGAAATTTCAGAAATATTAATGGTATCTAACCAAATGCAGTGCTTTTATTGTCATTCTCTTATTTCATCTCAATTTTTACAAAAAATGCACCAATGGAGTGGGTGTAATTTTTGGAAGATTTTTTTCCCTTTTCTTCATTAGCATGAATCCCCCAAAAGTATGTTTTTCAGATTTTCTTGATGAAACATGAACATATGACTTCTCCCAGATGGTGCTTTCCAATCTTTTACACACAAAAATGAAGGTTTCACTGTTAGGAACAGTGAGCATGTCTAACTCTGTCAAAAGCAGAAGAAAGGCTCTCAATTTCAAAAATGCAAGTCAACTGTCCACCTTTTAATTTAGTCTTCTATTGAAATACTAATCTGTTACACTTTCAATACTATTCTGCGCACAATTTCTTAGTCAATTATAATCAATAAATGCAAATAATAAAAAGTAGGTGACAAAGAAAGAACACTTATCTATGATATGGCAAAATAAAGAATTGTTTCTTGAATTTATGACATATTTTTTGCCTCCTCCCACCTGAACCTGTAAACTGTACCAATGTGTATGAAAGACAATTTTCTCATTGTTTTACATAATCCCCTCAACATTCATTTTTGCTTATGAAAGCAGAATAAGTTCATGAATTTCTTTCTCTTAAGCTACATACAAATAGTAAAAAGTAGCCAATATCAAAATTACCAGTCTCATCCCAAAGGTAATTAGATGAAATAACTGAACTAAGCCACCCACCTCTAAGACAATAATCAACGGAACACAAATCAAAAACAGAAAATTCAGAAGCCAGCTCCAAAGCAGTGGAAAGAAAAAGAGAGCAAAACAAAACTGTGTATGTGTAAGCATTACCTTGTTTGTGTGTACCTGGATGTGTGTGAATTTGAATGTGACCATATGTGTATATTTGTGTCTACATCAGCATGTGGGCATGTCAGCCTAAGCAAGTGTGTGTGTGTGTGTGTGTGAGAGAGAGAGAGTGTGTTTGGCTTGAGCAAAATTAATTTCTGTGTATGTAAGTCCATATGAGCAAGAGAAAGTGTATATGAATATGTGAGTGTGTGTATCAGCCTGAGCAAGAATCTGCACATTAGTGTTTGAGCAAGCAAATGTGTGGGTGGGAGGGAGAGGACTGTATAAGTGTGTGATCAACTATGAGTGTGAGTGTGTGTGTGTGTGTGCATTTAACATAGAAAGGCCTGGAGAGTCTTTATTTCCCTCTATATTGTATTACTGGAACAGTTCCAAAAACTCACAAGGCACTGTTTTATTAAAATTTTCCTCCCCTACATATGTGGAGTTACTTCTACATATCTAAATTACACTCATTTGAAAAATATCCTAATGATTTAGGAGACACGAAGAATTTAGTCAATTTAAACATCACCGCTTTATTTGTTAACTAAATGCAATCTTTCTTTCAGTTTAAAATAAACTGACGTAATGAACTTATTTTTCTTCATTAAATGACTAAATTGGTATTACAATTGACTAATATCTCTTGATTAAACATCGCTTTATTTTCAATTAGGATTTAACAGATAAGTAATTTCTGAACAATCATAATTAAGTCCCTTGCCAGTGCATTAGTATTATACATAAATATAAAATATGCCCTTGCCAAAACATTTCAAACTTTAAAACTAAGAACCATGCAGCAATAACACAGTGTGCTGGATAATAAGTGTATTTTGAATCTGACAACACACATCAGTTCAGTTCACTTTGCCTTAGTTTCCAGAGCTTTTGGGAAAAGATATACTACCACATGTGGGTCAGGGGGAAAGTTCTCATTTCAATGCTGATCCTAATGGTCATCAGATTATTACCACAAGATAAACCTGGAAGAACACCAAATTCATCCAGGGGAGCTGCTTGTCCCCAAAGTTCCAGCTCCCAAAGACTCTCCATTAAATGAAAAACAACAAAGACAGGCTCTTTTTTAGAATGAGCTAATATTTCAGTGTGTTTTTTGCCAACGTCTCATAGATATATGTGTATGAATATATGTACATTTATACATACAAAAACACATAAAAAATGTGTTGCACAACCTAATGTCACCTTTTCTTATTGTTCTAAATCAAATCAAGTCAACTCTGAGAGTCTGTCTTCCAACAGACTTTGGTTATTTCACACTCCTTCCTGCAGTGAACCTCCAAGAGCACTAAGAAAGTCAGCAACTTGAGATGCGGCTTTCTGTCTGCTGTGATTTCTGCTTAGAGACTGGTGTCCAAACCCCAAGGACAAATCACAGCTAGCGGGCGCCACTCCCTCCAAACCAGTGGTCAGTCCTGGAAACTGTAAGTGCCTAGAAGACAGAGATCTCCCTCCTGACACCACCTTCATCTCCAATACATCTCTCACAGGACCTATCACCTCAAACAAGCCCCGCTGGAATTGGCATAATCCCTACCATTCTCCTCTCTACTTCATAACCCATTTCTTTAGGTGGTACTCTTTTACTTCTTTCAAGTCAAATTTAATGCTTCCCAGAATACAAACCAAAAAATTCCTTAGTTTTCCCTTTAGAGAAGCGGGTGGAATGCAAGATACTCAGACTCTTAAAAAAAAAAGTCTTGGCCTCCATGGAAAAATATGGTGGTTACCAGAAGGGAAGAGGGAGGACGGCATGGAGGCAGTAATTCTATAGCATATTGGCAGTGGAACTTTGGTGGTAGGTGAGTGAATCATGCACATGTGTGGAGGTGTAAAGTTGTGCTCCTGAAATTAACATAGTTTTGTAAAACAGTGGTAAATCATAAAATCTGAGTAAAAATAATAATCTTGGCATCTACTTCGAAGGAGGAATGGGAAGTAGGTGATTTTAGTGACTAGCAGTTAAAATTGCTGAGATTCTATAAATACACTATTTTTGCCAGTGTTCACTGACTATCTGGACACTGTGTTTTATGAATTGCATTTTTTACAGATTAACAATTAGACATAGTTTTAAAAATTTCTCTGGAAAAGACATCTGGAGGCTGAAGAAAAATGTACAGACCATAATTTTTGAAAATGTAACTAGCATACCTTTTATACTATGTTTCCAGATCTTTCAAATACCTTGGGAGTATGTGTGCATGTGTATACAATATATAATGCATATATATGTTATAGATACATATATACATGTGTGTATGTTTATATGTCATTCAAAATTTTCCATTGTTATATTTTCCTCAACTGTAGGAACTTTTTTCATAAAAGTCTTATTTTCTTCTATGATAATTATTTAATTATTATTTAAATAGTTTACTGTGTAGCTTTGTTTTTTAATGAGACCTAACATACAGGGGATTTGATCAAGAATATCAAGTATATTTGCAAAAGGTTACACAGGGTATTCCCATAACTTTTAATCTCTTCCAGTTGTGGCTACTACCTTTGTCTCATCCTTAAATTCGTGTATTTTTCTTCCTTTCTCTTTACTCCATTCATCTAATGCTTACTTCATCATTTGATTTCAAACCTGTCATAATCAATTCTACTATTTTTTTGTTTTCTAACTTTAAATTCTATTTTTAAGTACCATTACTATATTCTTACATGACTAAGTTTTATTTTCACTACATTATTTCAGAATTTTCTTTTTCCCAAAAAGCCAGAACTGAGTGTCTCACTCGTTATTTTCAAATTTTATTTTTAAACAATATACTATTTTGTAGTTATTATTTTTTCTACAAATACATTTTTGACTACAAATCTTAACTTCAATATGCAATCTTCTTTAACTATTTTCATAAAATTCTGTAATTGCATTTTTATTTCCCCTTTGTCTTCAACTGGGAAGCTAGTTCAATGTAACATTCTAAGTCTCAAAGGATTTTTTTCATTGTCATTTTATGAAAGACACTCAAACCCTAATGCTATTATTAGCTATTGATACATCTCAATTTACCATCCCATGCCTATTTTTGATATTTCTAGCCTAAAAACAACTGCAAAACTTCCACTTTGTGCTCTTCAGTCTAACCTATCAAAATTATTTTCCAATGCAAATTTTAGTAAAATTTTTCTACAAAACCTCTTTTCTATTCAAAGTGCTCATTGAAAGCAAGGCTGTTGATCTTACAGGAAGTCCTTGTATGGTATTCTAACTGGCAAATGGGCAAAACTCCTGCTTATCAGAGCATCAGTCATTCTCTCCCTGGTACTTCCTCCTCTCTTTCCACCTATTTCTAGGATTTTAAAAGTAGTAATCATGATATGAGTATTTGGGGAATGATTAAAACATTCCTCATGATTAAAATTATTTATAGCCATTTAATATCAAAAATGCTTCCATTAATGATTTAAAATTTCCTGATAGATCTTTGGATCTCCTCCAACAAAGGAAGAATAGGGAGTTCAGGTAATTGGGAATAAGATAGTGGCTGCTAAGAAAATAAGTAAAGCCTCCAACAGAGAATTCAGTTATTTTCATTTTTTATCTGTTTTTTTTTTGAAAACCACACATTAAACTAAAAACAATACTCTTGCTAAATGACTTCTACTTTTTGTAAGAACACTTCACAGTCTCACAAGCAATTCTTCAGACCATTGACAGAGATCAAACTAAGAAGCAATTTTAAGATGTCATTCCTCATCTAGACATTTTACTAAGATGTACTTTGCCCAAGACAGACTAAATGACAACCTGTTTCTTCCCTTGGTATGTGTCAGATAAAACTGCATTCCCAGTTCAGCCTTGACTATAGTTCTGGCAGAATATGATTAATGATATATTACAAATAGAAGTTCCCAGGGAAAACATCTTCTCATAATACTTGTTATTCTAATGAATTGGTATTGTTCATAATTTATTAATCTGACCAAGTGACAAAATAAACTGTCAAAAAAATAAAATGCCTCTATCATATCTAAAGAGACGAAATTGAGATAACTCATCGGTGATTGCACATGCCTATAATTCACTATGTTCTGCTATACAATACAAGGTTTCTTATAAGAAATTAACAGCAACACACTCATTATGTTTATCTTTTTTGAGAAGTGGTGACTTTTATAGAAGCCTACCAAATTCTTCTTATTTAAGTATTTAAAATTCTTGGTTTCCCACAAAAGAAAATTTTCTACACGGTAGATTTCTAAAGTACATAGTATAGTGAGCTAAAGAGTTAATATCTACTGAACCCAGTGGTTTAAAAAGGACAGTAGGAAAGAGTGAGCTAACAGATTTTTATTCTCCTCTTCTAAGAGGATTGATTGCCTGTTTTATTAACCACACTTTCCAAGTAGAAGGCTATTCTGAAGTTTATAGTTATTAAATTAATGGAGTTAAGTGTGGCCTTTACTCAAAACTAGCTTTCACTAAATGCAATAGACTAACATGTAAAACAAGCTTCTTCTGATAAAGTACTTTAAAGTTCAAGAATAGCATAAAGATAATCATGATGAAAATTATAATAGATTGATTCAGTATAACTGTAATTAGCAGCAGAACAAAAACAAATCTTAGTGATCTGGCAGAGTCCTGCACTCACAGAAGGCACAGTTCCTAAGTCATGAAGGATTCTTGTGTTCTAAATGTGACCTTCACATACTGAACCTAAATTTGCTAGACTTTTGAATTTTAATCTGTAACTAAGGTTAGCAGGTAAATACCCTTTAGTAACAGGACAGAGTGGACCTGGACATCTCCCTTTTAGGTGAAAGACCAAAGATTCCAGATCATTAAGCAATAAAATTTAACTCACTGGCATACCTTTTCCATTCTAAAGAATCATTCTCTTTCACACAAAAATGAGCACATCAGGGCCTCCCTGGTGGCATAGGGGTAAAGTTCAAGCACTATGAAGCTACCAGTTCAGGGAGGTTACCCACATGGTGCGACAGATCTCCTGTCTTGCCCGCTGCTCCCCTCAGCAGTGTATTTCCGTAGATCTGCCTATTCCACTCCCCATTCTGTCTCTTGTGAGTCCTCTCACACCCCTGCACCTCTGACCTGTACCCCAGGTCTTGTATGCATAAATAAATCTTTAAAAGAAGTGACTACATCAGGACAAAAATTATAAGCTTATGAGAGTAAGCCATCCATTATATATAAGGTGTAA
Source organism: Galemys pyrenaicus (assembly GCA_019455555.1). Classification (NCBI taxonomy): domain Eukaryota; kingdom Metazoa; phylum Chordata; class Mammalia; order Eulipotyphla; family Talpidae; genus Galemys; species Galemys pyrenaicus. Next base: position 1,528,595 of record JAGFMF010011573.1, read on the forward strand.
TACCAGTCTTGGAATTTTTATTAAAAAAATTAAAGTGCTATGAAGATACTAAAGCTCTGTAAGAGATTATATAATCTTGAAGGTTGTGAGGGAAAAAAACAGGTTTTAGCTCTGCACTGAAAATCTCATCCAAAGACAGGTTCTCTCCACTTGGGAAAGGGGAGAGGTAAGATAGCAATACAAATGTCTAGCTAAGTATTCAAGAACTCAAAATTCATGATGAATGAAAAGATAACATTGTACTGGTTGTAAAGTTTCCAACTTACTAACCTTGATTCCATCAGTGATATGAAGTAGTGAGGTAATGAGAAAGACCTACTCTTCTGCCTGGATCTTGTCCTCACAATTCAAATTCTTTAGTTACATAAAATACTGGGTAGAATTGCTAGGCTCCATCATGCAGCTGCAGCACAAGTCTTGCAGACAGGTGACTTTTAGTTATATATTAAAAATTGAATATGCTTGCTATGACTAGACGTTTACTTTCATATTTGGCTATCATATCCAGGCACCCAAGGACACAAAGCTGAGTTCACTTCTAACTTTTCTTTAGCTTTTTGTAAAAAATTGGTTCACTATCAAGTGTGTCTGTAACATTTTTCTTAGCATCCCTTTCTCTTTGTTCCCATTTTTCTCTTTGTACAGAAGTAACTGATTTGTATAATTTTTCTTCAATTTTTACAATTTATCTTGTTTCTACCTCTCTAACCCAACACCCAGACTTGAAAATGTTCTTATATTGATCATAGAAATAGCAAGCCATGCCTCTTCTAAAATAATGATTTTTAAATATTTGCAAAGGAAATGGTTTCTAATTATTTTTAAATCTTGAATTACTTAAGAACTCTTTAGTTGCAAATAATCAACATTCCATATAAAGAGGTTGAGCAATCAAAGTTATTTTTGAAAAGCAAGAAAAGATATTAGTTCATTAAAAAAAAACAATAGCAACAACACCCCAGTGACAGGATTTGGCTTAATCCAACCACTGAACAGTGAATGTCACCAAGATTTTCTTTACAGCCAAATTTGACCTGAACTATAGCATTCATCCTAAGACTTGTTTTGATCTTTGGAAAATCTGTAGTATTCCTAAAATTAAAGTTTAAGTTACTTTAGGTAGGAAAGTCAGTTGTCTGTCTCCCCAATAGCCAATTAAAATGCCAGTATTCAGTCTAGTTGTAAAGTCCTAGCCACAGGACCCTTACTGAAAAAAGTTCACTGTGGCAAAGGAAATGGAAAACTCTGACTCTGCTTGAGCCAATCAGGATCATTTTGGAAATGAAGAAGAGGTCTATGTTACACAAACTTCAGAGTCAGGAAATCTGGGGTACTATACTTACAAAAAAGAAGGGCCACTTAATAACAATTGTCAAACACTGACAACAAAACTAAACCCTTGTCATTTATCAGGTTGTGAGTCTTCTGTACATTCTATTCCTCCTAATACCCCACACAGAGAAGGCATAATATTCTCTTCATAGTCAATGCAATATGAATAAAGAAATTAATAACATAATAACAAGATCATCTGGAATACATATTTGCTAGACTAACTCAATACATTTGGAATTGCAGATGAAAAGAAAATATAACTGGTGAATAACATTTAAACAAACATAACATTAAAAAACTCACAGTGACCACAAACCCGTGTTTTATTTTGTCATTGTTTCTGTTATTCACTTCGAAAGCACCATGCATTTTGAATTATACTTGGAAAACATCTAGTTCTTTGAACTCTTAACTGTGATTTTATAATTTTATTGGAGAATAAAAATAAAAGTTAAAAATACAGTTTTAAAATAGGATGGCTATATATCACAGTTTACTCAGAAGATTCCTGCTTTATGCCTTTTGTCCCTGAGTACCTACTAAGAATACTTACTTTCACTCTCAAGAGAGTGATAATAAATTTTATGCTCAGTCTAATTTTAAACAAATATCAAGCACCTATATTATGTGCTAAAAGAAATTGGAGACTAGGAAACTACTGTGTCAAATAAAAGTAGTTAAATAGACAAAATCTATGAGTGAGTGAAAAACACAGCTCAATTTATCCTGTTGTAAGAAATACAGCATCATTTCCTCGGACTGAAAGAAGATTCATTGAAGCCACAGCTGTCATGCTTTAGGGATGTGGATTAAAACTCATCGTGATGAGGTTTTTTTCTGCTAATACTCTTCCCTGGACCAGTCAGTGGTCATATGGTATTTATAGACCCTAGACACTGAGCTGATTTGAATGGCCTTTGTGTTGCAATGAAATCAGATTATGTCTAATCTAAATGCTGTGTGTCCTTTATAGGACAGACAAATCCTAATCCCCAATTTACAAAAGCAAAGCCAATCCAGTCTCTCTTGGCTATCTATTCATTTCTTTTTTAAAAAAAATTAAGTGACAGAAATGAAAATAAATTATAAATTTGTCCAATCTAATTTAATCTAAAAATAAATATTTAGAAACCTTGAGCTGAGGTTAAAGTACACTTCAGATCTGAAACTACAAAGTACATTGTTACAAAATTACAATTATTTCCTTTTAAAGAATACAAATTGACAAAATAAATTACACTCAAGTATTCTAAGAGAATAAAGGCCAGCTTGAAAAACACCTCATTTCTTCTTTTCTAAATTACTGAAGAGTTTATATTACAGCTCAGATTTAGTTAGCTTCCTCTATACTTCATCAGCTCAGCTTTAATAATCTTCTAAAGCAGAAGTCCCCACAAGATGACTCATACACCATTCTGAAATGAGCCTTTCTGTCTTTTGCCATTTCATTGTACTGTTATCAAGTGTCATAAGCTTTTGTGATTGGTTGCCATTTTCAAGGACGTAATGGAGAAAAGTACACTTGGTAGCAATATTCCTCCCTCCTCTCCTTCAAGATTCCCCATCTCCTTCAGCATAGCTATCTCCCCTGTCTCTCAGGACTCTAGAACTCATTGTCAGTACTTCAGTTTTTAGGCTTCGGTGAGACTAAATTTGGGGTATACTCCTTTTAAAATTTTACATCAACCATGAGCCACATGACCTGGAAATGAGTCTAAAATTAGAAGAGAACAGATAGATAAATTTAAGCACGAAACATAGCTATCCAAAATGTAACTATCACTTTCACACATGAAATAGTTTAGGATTTGTAATTGTCTTAACAAGAATGAGCTCAATGTTTAGATGCACAGGGCAAATTTTTTTTTCTGAAGGCAATAGGAAGGGAAAGAGCATTTCCACAAGAGCTAGTAGTGCTGTGTATCTTAATACAATTCTATAAAGCCACAAATAAAACAACAACAAAACAAACAAGGGCTGTGCTGTACTCATGGGTTTTCTTCAGAGATGGATATGGAAGGTTTGTTAACAATGAAAAGATGACATTTCAACTCTAACTTGATGACTGATTTTATTTCTCTTAAAATACTGAGACACCACTTTCTCCATCCCCATCCATCCTTATGAAGCAAGAGTTCTATTAATAGCTCTGCTGAAAAGCAAAAATGTTCCTATGATAAGGTGGCTTTAAAGTATATAGCACCCTCCCTTAAAGCAGAGGGCCATAGTGAAATCTTTTTCCACAATGCATACAATTAAACTGGTGAGCTTCATAAAATCTGCTATGTAAATTACCCAGAATAAAATGCTTGTCTAGATTTTTCTCACTTTTACATCTACCACAAAATATATATTAAAAATAAATATCAACTGCTTTTGCATCTGAAATAATATAAAAGGTAAATTTGAAGTTAAAATTTGTAAGATATATACATCAAAGACTACTGGATTTCTAGCTCATGAATCAGTTCAAAACACTTAAGTCCTTCATCCACTCAACATTTCCTAATTTTCTGCCATGTTGTAAGTACTTCAATAGATAGTAGACAAATTGGAAACTCATCATACCTGCAATGATTGTAAAACCTAACAGATAAAATTATTAAGGAGATAAAGTGATAGAGTATATTATTAGATAGTAATAAGTTTTTAAGATTTCCTCAACTTACTAATAATCTACCATGTTCCAAATAACTGTGCTAAACACTAGGAATATGGTAGTGAAAAATATAAAATAAATGGGAATGAGGGGTAGGAGGAAGGCACAAGGGACAGGATGTGTAAGTGTGCCGTGGGTGGGAGGGGGGGAACGCTCAGAGAACTGCAAGCAAAGAAAGTGTTATAAGAGTGGGTAGGGAGGGAAGGCTGAATTGCTAAAGACTTGAAGAGAAGACAGATCACAGTAGACTCTACGCACTTCCCCAAGAAATTAGAATTCTGGGGCCTCCCTGGTGGCGCAGTGGGTTAAGCAACGCACTATGAAGCAGACCACAGCCACTGTAGCAAGAGTTCGATCCCTGCTGCCGGCCAGGGAGGGGACCCACATGGTGCAGCAGACCTCTCCTGCTGTGCCCGCTGCTCCCCTCAGCAGTGTACTTCTGTTGATCTGCCTGTTCTGCTCCCCACTCTCTGTGGTGAATCCTCTCACTCCCCCCACACCTCTGGCCTGTACCCCAGTGCTTGTATGCATAAATAAATAAATAAAATCTTTAAAAAAAAAAAGAAATTAGAATTCTATCCTGTAGGTAATAGTTAAGTCTTTGATGTCTTTTAAAGAAGGATTATTTTTATTATTTCAACTATTTTATAGCTGATTTCATAGCAGCACATATATCGCTTTAAGAAAAGAATTCAATGAGAAATTAATGGTTTATACCTTTATAAATAACAGTTTATTTGGAATATATAATTTTGAAGTACAAAATATAAGCGATAATTTATATTATTTAATATTAAATATTCTTTAAAATAAACTAATAAAAACACATATCTCATAGCTTTGTGGCCTTGTATTTCCTAAGTCCCTATAATTAACTGCTACCTTTGGCCACCTTCATTGAGGCCAAAGTATATATTAATAGTGCTTTTTTGTGCATGTTATTAAAACAACATAAATACATACAAGCAAAGTGGGTAAATATATACAGTTTATTAATGGTCATAAAGTAAACATACTCCATGTATCTAGTATTAGATCAAGAAATGCAAAGTTAACAAAACCCCAGAAGATTCTTATATGTCTTTATCTAACAATCTTGTACTTTAGGGGTAACTACCCTCTTCACATCTAATGGACTTATGCAATATTTGTTCTTTTGTGAGTTTTGTATAAGTTGTGATACATATTTGTAAGTGATTTATTTTCATTTTTTGTAGGATTCTATTGTAGGATACAAAATGGAGTTATCAAATCTGACTTCAAATCATACTAAAAGCTACAGCAATTAAAATACCACATTAGAACAAAAACAGGCACACTGATAAATTTTCATTTTTTGTAGGATTCTCTTGTATCACAATTTACTTATTCACCCTACTGTAAGTGGGCATTTGAGCATTTCCAGTTAGGATTATTACAAATGATGCTGCTCTGAACATCTGTGTTTGGGTACATAGTAATAACATACTTGAGGAACTGCAGTGTCTGCCTGATTTACTTGGTATTTCTTTTCTCAAACATTGGTATGTTCAAGCAGAGAAATGTAAAAGAAGAACATGTGGAAAATCATTTTTAAAAAGAGGTGAAGTCCTACAAAGAACAGTTGGACTGAAATTTAAACTTTATTTATTAAATTATGTATTGATTAATTAATAAGTCTACTACATCATATATCATTTAGACATAATGGCCTTTTTAGGGAAACTTAAAAGTACAACATGAACCCATTTCTGCTTTGCAGCTTAAGTAATATTTTAAAATAAATAAATCCTTTATTCAAATTTATCTTTTAGTTGCTTTACTTCAACATGAATTAAACCATCATACTGTTAGTGGCAACATTTCTGCTAAAAAGAATGTGTCAGAGAATCTAAAAGGGAACACAGGGAGGAAAAAAAGTTCTTGGTTTTCATGAAGTTTGAGAGTTTAAAAAATACAAATCATTACAAGAACTTTAAACAACTTAAAGATTCAATGTAATCTTTATTAAAATCCTAACCATTTTTTCACAAAAAACAGAACTAAAAAAATTATGAAATTTGTATAGAATCACAAAAGACCCTGAATAGCCAAAGCAATCCTGACAAAAAGAACAAAAGGCAGTTATCAAATCTGACTTCAAACCATACTAAAAGCTGCAGCGATTAAAATATCACATTACAACAAAAACAGGCACACTGATAAATTGAACAGAACTGAGCACCCAGATATAAACCCACACATATATGGACAAGTACTTTATGACAAAGGATCCAAAAACACACTGGAGAAAGGAAAAATCTCTTCAGTAAGTAGCACTGGGTAAACTGGACAAATTCAAAAAAATAAAAATAGACCACTGTATTCTACCATGCACAAAAGTTTATTCAAAATTAATTAAAGACTTGGGCCTCCCTGGTGGCGCAGTGTGTTAAGCAAAGCACTAGGAAGCAAACTGCAGCACGAGTTCGATCCCTGCTGCCAGCCCAGCGGGGGACCCACATGGTGCAGCAGACCTCTCCTGCTGTGCCCGCTGCTCCCCTCAGCAGTGTACTTCTGTTGATCTGCCTGTTCTGCTCCCTGCTCTCTGTGGTGAATCCTCTCACCCCCCACACACCTCTGGCCTGTACCCCAGCTCTTGTAAGCATAAATAAATAAATCTTTAAAAAATATTAATTAAAGACTTGAATGTAAGACCTGAAACTGTAAAACATGATAGACAACATAAATGTTAATCACATCAATATCACCCTTAGAGATGTTGTTAGGGATTCAACATTAAAAAGAAAGAAAAGAAACTAATATTGGAAAGGATGTAGAGAGAAGGGCATTCTTATATTGATACACTGTTGGTGGGAATGTAAATATGCATAATCATATGGAAAGAAGTATGGAAATTCCTCATTAAAACAAAGACTAGAAACACAGTGTGACCCTTCCATTCCATTGCTGGGTATTTATCTGAGGAATATGAATTAATATTCATATTTATTATATGAATATATAATGAATATTATATTATATTAATATTAATTAATAACACTAATTTGAAAAGACATATCCACCCACCCTGCCACCCATTGCAGCGTCATTTATAATAGCCAACATACAGAAAAAAAACTAGGTACCCATCAGTAGATGAATGGATGAAGAAGACGTAGTATAAATATACAATGGCTCATTTTTTTAAAAAAGAGACGCACTCTTAACATTTGAGACAAGATGGATAGAACTTGACAGTATCATGCTAAGTGAAATAAGTCTAAAGGAGAAAAATGCTCTATGATTTCATTCATATTTGGAATGCAAAGAAACAAAGCAAATAAATAAATCAAAGCTAAAACAAACTCAAAAAACTGTTAGATACATAGAACAGACGTAATTATCTGAGAAAAAGGGGGCTGAAGGAAGGAGGTTGTGAGTGAAGTGGGTAGTAAGGATTAGCTGTATAATAGTGGAAGGAAGCTAGATTTTTGGGTGATCATGATGGAGTAGAACAGATGTTGAATTATAATGCTGTACACCTTAACTATACACAATGTTATTAACCCAAATTACTTCGATACAAATTTATTTTTAAAAGTTAATTAAAAAAGAAAAAAACTATTTCCTTTAAACAGGCCTATGCAACAAAATTACTGGTAATGTTTTTCTGAAAATATTTCACAAGATTTGCATGATTTGAAATATATGGGTTTTATGGATTGTCTGGGCTCTGTGCCTAAAAAATTTTCCAGAGATCATCTCATGTATTTATTCCTAGGATCAATAATGTCAGCAGATGTTAAGGCTTGTTAGCCAAGTATAGTGATTTAAAAAAGAAAGAAAGAGGGGGATGAAAGGTGAAATGGGAGGAGGGAGAGAGGTAAAGAGAGAACAGACAGTAAGAAAGAAAAGGAGGGAAAGAAAGAGGAAGAGAGTCAAACATTACAACAATCCTTCAAATAATTCAAACAATGGAACAGATCTTGACAGTACTATACAAAACATTTTATTGAGAGACTAGGCTTTAATTAAGAAATACAACCATCATATGCACCTTTCTAGTCTTTCCAAACCATTATAAAATATAATAAAAAATACAATAAAGACCACATGTCAAAATGCTTCACTGAAAAACTACTCCATGTTCCTGATACTATTTCTCCACATAGTTGAAGAGGCTTCGTTCACTGAAAACAAATTAAATATTCACAATGCTTAAAATATCTATCTTCTTATAAATATCTTCAGTGATTAAAATATCTTGGTGAACTCAATGTAGTATATACAGAAGTTGATTTATACTGCTATACACCTATACTTCCTTCTTTGTTTTCAGGATATCTACATAAAAAGCTAAGTTTCTTAATGTGTGTTCACTTACCAAAGAAAAATTAAACTAATAACTGACTATCCACATGCAAAAAAAAAAAATATATATATAGACACCAACCTATAACTTTCACCAGAACTGAAAACAGATCACAAACATAAGTGTAAAACACAGAACTATAAAACTTCTAGAAGACAACATAGGAGGAAAACTCAGATATTGTGTATTTAGTGATGAAGATTTAGATGCAACACAAAAATGTGGGGAAAAACCAAGTGGAACACAAATGAATGATAACGTCATTGAAATTAAAAACTTCTGTTCTGTGAAGAATCAATTAAGAAAATGAAAAGATAAGCCACAGATTAAGAGAAAATATTTGCAAAACACACATCTGATAAAAAAATTGTTTTAAAAATATACTCTTAAAACTCAGCAATATGAAAAAAACAACCCAATTAAAAAAGGGCAGAATATCTGAATAATCCTTACCCCCAAAAAAGAAGAAAGTACAGAGATGGCAAGTAAGAAAGGAAGAGATGCTTAATATATGTGATTAGGAAAATGCAAATTAAACAAAAGAAGACATATCACTACGTATTTACTGGAATGGTTAAAACCTAGCAGAATGGCTAACACACTGACACGAGCAAAATGTGGCAAGAATGTGGAACAAGGGCCTACCTGGTCCTGAAGGGATTAAGCACCCTACTGAAGCATCCGCAGCCACTGCAGCATGAGTTCAATCCCCCGCCAGGGAGGGGACCAACATGGCACAGCAGACCTCTCCTGCCTCGCCCACTGCTCCCCTCAGCAATGTATCTCAGTCTGTCTGCTTGTTCTGTTCCCCACTCTGTCTCTGGTGACTCCACTTACCCCCCACACCTCTTGTATGCGTATATAAATAAATCTTTTTTTAAAAAAAGGAATGTGGAAAAAGAAGATCTCTGACTACTAGCAGGAATTTAAAATGGTGCAGTCAAACCAGTCCAACCTCTATGGAAAGCTGTATGGAGGTTCCTCAGTCAACTGAAAGTGGAGCCACCATATGACCCAGCAATCCCACTCCTAGGGATTTATCCAAAGGACACAAAAACTTTAATTCAAAAGAACACATGTACCCCTATGTTTGTTGCAGCACTATTTATAATAGGTAAGACTTGAAATCAACCCAAATGCCCAAAAACAGATGACTGGATCAAGAAGATGTGGTACATATACACAATGAAACATGATTCAGCAATCAAAAAAGATAAACTAATGCCATATGCAGAAACATGGTGGTGCTTGAAGGGATTATGCTCAGTGAAATAAATCAGAAGAAAAAAGAAAAATACTGGTGGTCTCACCTATAGGAAGAATATAGAGGATTAAATGGGAAAATAATAATAACAACAGCAAAACAAAAATAAACAGACAACTACAAATCAGAGACATTATGAAGGGATGAGAGAGGGATTGGGATCAAGGCAGAGATAGGAAGAGCACAGGGACCATGATTACGATGCACAGGTGAGTTGGTAGTAGAAATTCTATGGGGACTACACCTAGGAAAAAAAGCAAACATTATAAGAAAAAATAATTTTTAAAAATAAAAATACTTTATTATGAAATACAAAAATAAAAATAAAATGATGCAGTCACAATCATGTTGGAAGACAGGTAGTTTCTTAGAGTTAAATAGTTTTACCATGTCATCCAGCAATCACAATCAACTCTTTACCCAAATGAGTTAAAAACTTTTGTCCATAAAACAATATGCACACAAATGAATCTACTACCTTTATTCATAACTGCTAAAACTTAGAGGCAACCAAGAGATCCTTTTATAAGTGAATGGATAAACAAATTGTGGTACATCCAGACAACGGAATATTACTTCAGTAACAAAAAGAAATGAACAATCAAGCTATGAAAACACATGGAGAAAACTTAAATGCACATTGTTGAGTGAAAAAATGAAACGTTCAGATACTGAATGATTCCAACTATATGTCAATATGCAAAAGGCAAAACTGTGAAGGTAATGAAAAGACCAGTGGCTACTGATGGTTGGGAAAGGAAGGGAGAGAGTGATGAACAAATGGCTCACAGGGGCATTCTACCACAATGACACTATTATATATGATAGTATAAAGATGAATAACAATATACATGCTACAAAACCCACAGAACAGTATAGCACAGAGAGTGAACCACAATGTCGATTATGGGCTCAGTAAGTAATAATGTATGAATCTCACTGTATCAGTGCATCAATATAACAAAGATAGTAGCACATCAAAGCAAGATGTTTACAATAGGGAAAACTAAGGATTAAGAGAGGTGGTATAGGGAACTTTGTACTTTCTCCTCACTTTTTCTGGTAGCCTAAAACTCATCTAAAAAATAAAATATATTAATAAAATTAAATGAACTGATTTTTATTTCCCAGCAATTAAAACCTCTGAAAATATAATGAAATGGAAAATCGGAGAAGCTGTAGTTGATTCTAAGCTTCAGTTCCAAGTCAATAAAGACTTTCTTTTCCAGAAATGTATCAATAATAATAGTTACAATGATGATGGATAACAGTTATTGTGCCTTTACAAAGTTTCAGAAATTGTGCTACAGATTTTTTGCATTATTCAACTTAATCCTCCAGAACTACAAGGTAGGTACTGTATTTGTTTTTCAGATAAAAAAATATAAACTTTCCCAATTTACATAGATAATAAATGTAACCATAGTGCTACATTAAATTTTTAGTGGGTTTTATTATTATTTATTTTCTTACATTGTTGCATTTTACTGCAAAGTGAAGATCCAATAAAATTGTATGTCTTCTAAATTTCTAAATTTATCAGATTAGGTCACCTGCAAAAATGAACTTATCAACTGAATGTTTTTTAAACCTATCTATATGTAATTGGCTATACTTATATCAAATTAAAGTGTAAACTTTCTTAATTTTCCAAAGCAGACTTCCACACAAATAAATACCAATAGCCCTGAAAATTTCTCAAATGCTTCTTCCAAAGAAAAAAGAAAGATGCCATTTTGGTTATAACAAGTAATTGTTACATAAGCAAAGAAGTCAAGCCCGAGGCTGGGAGTAGAGACCACTGCTGTGGTTTACACTGTCACTCCTATGTCAAGCAAGTCTGTCTCTTGGAACCTAAACTTAAAGACATTTATAGAAAGAACTTCTGAGTTCTCTGATTCATAAATTTGGAGACTTAAAGATTAGTCATTCTTTTAACAAAGAAAAATAATTCAGTCATAAGGCATGAAAATATTATGATAGGTTGTAAGTTTTGTTTAAATTTAGGTAAAAATAGCTCAGTGTTTAGAGTACCATCCAGCTGCAGGTTTGAGGTTCTGTGACAGAGTCTCGTTCTAGAGATAGACAAGTCTCGGAGTAGCTGAACTGTCAGATAAGTGAAACTGTATTAGTATTAGGAAGATGAATTCCAGTTGGTATCTTGGGTGGTTCTGGATAAACAGAGCCCTATACAAAAGTGAAAAAAATGATAAGTCCGGCCTTGTGCTATGTTTACAAAGTATCCCCCCTTCCTATGGAAACTGCCTACTCCTTCTCTTACCCATTTCACTGGGCACCCATCCCAGAATGTTCCTTTAAGTTCTCTATGTGTTACAAAATATTCACCTCTTCTTTTAAAAATGCAATGTTGCCTAAACAACTTGAGAATTTGGAAAGAAAACAAACAGTTTAAAATATATCCAGCTGTCTTATAAATGGGTGAAAGGTGCTTAATCCTTCTTGGGTCAGTATTTGCTTCCTTAAAATGCAAATAAATGTGAACCTTTCAAAAGCAGAATTTGAATATGGAAGAGGAAGTTTTTTGGGCTTTTAAAAATCATTCCTTTTTAGAAAAAGAAAGAATATTACTCTAGAACATTGTCAATATTATCCAATCCATCTTAGTCTAGCAAATCAGGAAAACAAGCCAGACATACCAAGCACCTCACCACCCTATATCTGAAAGATTGTTAATCCTTATTAACAAAATCCAGGTCATTTTGTTAAATGCCAGTATATGTGTGTTCTTTGGACTATTTATATTACCACTCTTAAGTTGTCAAGTATGCATTTTATAATAATCATCACATTCCACATTAGTAATCAAATCATCCAAAGGTTAAAATAAGATAAGCTTACAAAAAATATTCAAGACATAACTACAATTAAGTTTCTGCATGAGTAAATGAACCATGTAAAGAACATAATAATCTTGCTGACATTACCTTCAACAAGAAACAGTTTATGCATATGAAATTCCTTTCGTTTGGGCCCAAATGACAATATTATAAAAAAAGGCTTTCAAAGTTATCTTCTAGTTTCTCTAAAGTCAGCCCAATCCATTATTATACATTTCTCTAGGTGTAACGTGGAAATATTTAAAACTATGTATTTTCCCAAAAGACACAAATACACTGATTCAAAAGAATACCTGCACCCCTATGTTTATAGCAGCACTCTTTACAATAAGTAAGACCTGGAAACAACCTAAATG